>CM068831.1:72297600-72897600 GCA_028554795.2 Sinohyriopsis cumingii | reverse complement strand
CCATAGTCCACCGTGCCCGTATTCGACACAACTCGATATTATATCATTGAGAAACTCAAATCTAGTTGGTTTCCACGAAGTTTTCTTTCTAACAAAATGAGCCGCAACTGACGAAACAGTAAAACAGTTGCTTAATAGTTCGTCAGCATCATCAGTATATCTCAGCGCAAGATTTTTCATTTTATGTGAAGAAGATATGTTCGATAAATAACGCCATTACGTCGTACGAACTGATCAAATTTACTTTTTTCTTCCTTATCTGGTTCGTCGTTCTCAGAACTCTGAAATAACCATACTGACACAGGATCGTTTTTACTTATTTCGTTAATAAAATCAAACATATCTCCGCGGCAAAATTTAACAGTCCGATTTCGTGGAAATATTGTTACTGCGCTAGTCCACGCGTGCGCGTTATTGATCAATAACTTCAATCGAAGCTCCTTTTGACTTATATTTTGATTCATACAAAATCTCTCCTGTTATAGTTTTTACAATTATTGGGAATTTTAATTTATTTCCTAACTCGGCGACATAATTGATAGACGCCCCGCTATCTTTAAATATTTCTCCTCACTCGTTTATTATTTTACGTCTTTTCTCCGTTAAACCGTTTCCACGAGTCGAAACGGTAAAATGTTCTGTTACTCGTTCAGCTACACAGTTTATTTTTGAAAATTTCATCGGCTTCAGTATATCAACGGTTGGTTTTTCATTTATCGGATAGATTCCATAAATAACTGCTGTTACAGGATACGCTCGCTCATAATACGATTTGTCAATACCAGTCAACATTACTGGGTTGGAATCTTTACTTAGTATGACTGTTTTTTATTAGCATGGACATGATCATATTTGTCATAGATAATCCAATCATCTGATTTGTTAGCACGACAAATTTTATTCTGAAAAGATATTTTCGATTATTAAGGTAGTTAATGATAGTTACTGCTCGTTTGTAATTCATCGTAGCTCGATGACATCATTGTTGCGTATAATCTTGAAGGTTGACCAGACATGAGATGCACCATCTGTGCGAAATTCTTTCTTGGCGTAGTGAATTTTATTAATCAAGCTTTTCTTTTTCGGATCAACCAGATCTTGCATCGGTAGGTCAGGAGATATTCTGTCGAGATTAAATTTATCTCCAGAAAAACTTTTTATCTTAGATAATCTCTCAAACTCATCCATGTTATAATTAATACAAACATTTAAATTAAAATATTATATATACAATGTCGCAAGGGAGAGAGAAATGCAAATGGCCCATGATGGGTTCATTGACTCCTTGTTATAAATCCTGTAAAAAGGAATTCTGCGAACAACAATTGCAGTGCGTTCGTTTTGGGAGTTTAGGACCAATACCGTGTCCGCAATGTGGCATCGGAGTACGAGGAAAACACAATTGTGTGCGCGTTGTTGTGGAGAAAATATAGAGAACTTAAAAGATATTATGATAAATAAAAAGATAACAGTAAGAAAGCTATAAAATCCGTACAGGACTATCTAAGTTTTCAGACAAATTGTGATTTAAACAAATAATATTATATATATGGAGCAAAATATTGCTAACCACACAAACCAAGAACATGTGAAGCATCCTATAATAATGAACTGCGAAGCAAATCGTGATGGTGTAATTAGGCACTGTCGATTGAAAAAACCAGCTGGTTCCGTTGATAATACCGGTTATCTTAGATTTACCATTAGAGGCAAGAAAACATATCTTTGTCATAGATTTATTTTCGAGTGTTTCTTTGGGGTGATCAAAGATGGTTTTCTGATTGATCACATCAACAGTGTAAAAACCGATACTAATTTATCCAACCTTCAGGGTATTACACAGAGTGAGAACTCTGCATGGGGAGGGATTGGCAAACACTCAAAAATACCTAGAGCGATTAAATCCTTCGATACAGAGACATGCGAAGAGAAAGTTTTTCAATCAATGATATTTTGATATTAACCCACGTGTGGTAAAATACGTCGCAGAAAATATAACCAAGTCTACCTTTACCAAAAAATATAAACAAATATTTATTTTCTATTCTTGTTAGGGAAATAAACTGTCAAGCCAGTGAGTAATTACCTCGAATTATATTTATTAATCATTTTTAATTTTTTATATTTTTTGGGGGGTCATAATTCTCTACTCGCACAAAACTTATTTTTCAACATGAGCAAAGGGAGAAAATTATGTTGAGGATATCATCACAAGAATTCTGTGTAAGCAGAAAATTGTCGTACATAAATATAAAATTGTAAATAATATTTTTTTCTGTGCTTTGATATGTATTTCTAAAGTCAGTTGAGAAATCGTTAATTCGACAAACAGTACTTATTTAATTTCGATTTGTCGAGAGTGGCTTTAGGGAAGAGTATCAGTTTTCTCCCTTATTTTTCCGTTATTTTGTATAAATAACTGTCATTATGGTACATGTGATATTCTTTTTAAGCACGAACAAGATATTTTTAAGAAACAATATTTTTTTTATATTAAATTCGTTCGGTTTCCTGGTTCATCTGTATTTTTTTCTGCGATAGTAATTAATATAACAAACAGCAAGTACCAGAACGTTTTCAGAATTATTTTCGGGTACATATCTCATTCTGGGGGTCCGTGGTTCGAATCTCGTAACGGGAATATTGTCGATGGTACCGATTTATAGGATTTTTCTTATATAAAGTGGGGGTGCCAGCAGCCCGAAAACATTCATGTACATCTTTCAGCATGCAAGCCGCGTGGTGAGTGCGTTTTGCACTCGCCCCTGGGTTTGTCCTGGGGAGAGGTGTATATGAATGAAAAGCGTAGACAATTTTCTAAATATTCTAACGTTTTGTTTCGCTTAGAAACTTCGGTGGAGATATGTTTATGAAAGAAATTCTGACGCCCCCAAAATAGACAGTAGCGTGGATGCGTAGGTTCTAAAGCTCATTGAGGGTACCCCACAAAAACATTCAGAAATAATGTGGACAAAAAGAAACGGTCATAGGATGCCGAGAAGACCATTAGAAAGATCTCAAAGAAAGGACCCCACGAAAGACACACAGGCCCTAAAGGGACCCCTATGAAAGATAACCGCTCATCATGCTATTGTTTATTTTTGTTAAAAATTTAATTCAAATATATATATATATATATATATATATATATATATATATATATATATATATATATATATATATATATATATATATATATATATATATATATATATATATATATATTGTATAATGAACCATGAAAATATCAATGATGTAATTGTTGCTATTAAAAAACTAGAAAATACGGAATAAATATAAAGTGGGGGCGCCATCATCCGAAAGGATTCATGTACATCTCTCACCATGCAAGCTGCATTAATATATCTGATGATTTGTATACTGAACAAAATTATTTCTGATTTTGAAGTTTTAGAAGAACGTAAAAATGAGGCGGTTATACACTGCCGTCTGAATACAAGTTTGTAAAACGAATTTAGGCAGCGATGTTCCAGTCACTAGCTGCAGTTAAAGATGATCAGGTCATGGAATTTGTCCCTCTGTTTCTCTGCTGTTGTAGAAAAAAATAGACTAGAGTTAGCTCGTGAATTCGAGGCAAAGTAAACAATAAATGCCCGCGTAAGACAATTCAATTTCTTTTATGTCAGATCGTGAAACGACCGAGCACGTGTAATATTTTATTATTATTCTGAAATATTTTTTATTCTTAAATATTTTATCTATTCTGAAATATTTTATTATTCTGAAATATTTTATTTATTCTGAAATATTTTATATTTATTCTGAAATATTTTATTTTTCTGAAATATTTTATTTTTTCTGATCGATTTACATAATTTTGAGTACGTCACTACCCATCAGATTAGACAAACGTATTGATTTGTATAATCGTGAGTACCTAAATACCCATCAATTTCAGAATAATAATAAGATTTTTCAGAAAAATAAAAAAAATCAGAATAATTATAAGATAATTTTTTTGTAGTATTTTTTGCAAAACTGATAGATTTAAAGGATTTTGACTACCTAACTACCCATCAGGATTAACAAACTGATCGTTTTACATGATTATGACTACCTAACTGCCCTTTGAGAAATTCGATAGATTTTTCAGTAAAAAATAATTCTGAGCGTAAAGAAATATCCACCTTGACTGTCAGAAGAATTATTTTTCTTGAATCTTAGATTAACAGTTTCATGATGAAAATCTTAAGATTTTACAAGTAGATTAATATTTATCGTTTCATATCTAAAATCCAATAAGTGGCCTGATTGGTCTGTTAGTTTGAAATTTATTCTTGGTAATAGACGATTATGACATCGTAGATAGACCGGATTGATTGGTTCTTGGACGATCAAAAATCCAGTTGGATCTTTTGGTGTGAACGAGTAAAGAATAAATCCATTCTGGGCTTGATTTGATATTGTTGTGTTAGTGTTGTAACTGCCGTCGATTACATCACACACAAAACTGATTGCGACCATACAAGTTATATTTACGATTTCTGGAGATACATGTCGTCCTTACCCCGCTGGATCAATATTGTACCGGACAATAGTTGCCGGTGGTATTGTTTCTTTGTACCGTGCAAGTATTTCAGAGAAGTTTTCATTGATTACATCATTGACTGATTTTCTTAATTCGGGTGCGTTATACCCGGGAAATTTATAATTTGGCAGCGACGCTTCTGTCAACTAATACGTGTTTAAATACGTTTATTTGTGGTCTAACCTTTTAGTATCAATTGTTGCCTGGATTACTCGCTGGTTAATATATTAAATGTCGGACACAAGCTGATTTAATATTTCAATATGTTTGATTATTTCACTACGTGGTGATGACAAATCAAAAAGATGTTCCTGGAAGTGCTGCCGAAGTCGCTGTAGTTGCGTTTTATGTTCTTGATTAATTTCTTTAAAAGATTCAGTAATATCACTTAGTCTAATAAGTTTACCTTTTTCTATTACTCATCCTCGTTCTGGACGTAGCTCAACAAAATCACTACATATATAATCACTGTTGATGAAGTAAACATTACTGATCAACGTTCCACTTTTAATATAAAGTAGATAATGTTTGTATGATGGATTTACATCGTGATATGATTGCTTGTCCGTGACATACCTAGACCTTTTTGGTTCTGGTAACGGTGATGGAGTCGGTGGTTGAATGTCAGGCCATCCTAACACTGTTCTGATCGAATTTTGATATATATCCACGGCATAGTCAAGGGAGTTTATCTCGATTGCAGATGACAGTGTTGGTTCATGGGTTGTTATTACTGTTTTGGATTCTTTTCCTGTGATATTTGTTATTCGACGTTGTAATTCCTCATTGATTTCATCTATTTGATAGCTCGCGGTTGGTATTCCAAAAACATTCCAGTCGGGTGTACCATTATGTTTATTTTTTTTTTGCAAACACAAACAAATTATTTGCTGGTAATCCACCAAATGATTTTGATCTGATATTGAGCCAACTGTGATATACTCGCAACTGTGCTAGCGCGATTTCGCTTGCCGGAATCGCAGTTGGAAAATAAATACTAAATTCAGGCTTGGTTGAGCTTACTGTTATCATCGTAGTCTTTGGAGGAGTTGTATTTGCAGCTATCTGCTGAAGTAACTCTGATGGCATTGCCATTGTTACTTATTTTATTTTCCTTCAAAACATAAATTTGTTTGTATCTCTCAACCATTGACTCGAATTCGGAATCTGATATTATTTCATCGTTAAGGCTTGATGATATCAGCGACGATATTTTCCAATACGCGTTCGTGGCTGTGTTTAGCCGAATGACATAATCGTTGAGTTTTGTATTCGTGCACGTTTATATTGTATATTGTTTTCGCGATTATATTCAAAACGTCTGCAATTGCCGCTGACGATGAAACACATATTGTTTCTGCGATTGCAGTCGTTACTGGTGTTAGCGAGGATAATAATACTCCTCCGGATACAACTAACGGGGATACCGAGTATACTGCAACGTCTATAACGACTGTTCCTCGCCTTTATTACATACTTTTGTTGTGTATTTGTCGATGATGGTTTTTAACTCTGACTGCCACTCACGTACTTAATCGTATCTGTAATGTTGTGTCACAACATCTGTTGACGCTGCCATTTATTATTTTACGCAGTAAATAATTGATGTGTTTCAGTTACAAATTCCAAACACCTCCAGTACGATGCTGAGGCTAATGTTTTTTTTTTAATCTGCTTCCAGTATAAACTCTTCTTTGGCTCCTTTATTTAATATGATAGTCACAACCCTGGAAAACTTGTCTGTGAATTGGATACTTTGTGAATATCTCAAATTTTTCAGCACTAACAGACAGCCTTTACACACCAGGAATTATTAAGGTATATTTGATATTTTTATTTTGTAGTGACCATGTTGCGAATCCAGATGATACCGTGTATACCATGTTGGTAATATGTCGGGGAGTTACCCCGGCGGGATTTTAATCAGATTAATTTTATTAACGATTTCAGGAATTCCACCGACTAAATTTTTGAGTGTTTCATTGATCGTGTAGATGTTAGTTTTGATATCAGAGAGTTTCATACCAACGACAGATGGAGTACCGAGGAATTCCTCTATTGCTTCGCTATTGTTTCTAAAATTTCTGCGCAGATTTGCAAATGCGTTTACGTGAACGTTATACTCGGCCCGCAACGTGGATAGTTTACCATATACGGTTGGGCAGTTAACGTCAACATATTTTTTCGTTGCTGCGTCTTCGTCGGATGTTGGACCTCTTAACACCACTATTTTATTTCCGTTCACGCTGAATTCACCTGTCATTGTATCACCGGTATTTTTTAAGTGATTAGCAACGGTTTATGTAATTTCATCTTTGATGCCGGCAATTGACATACTTGAGTCTCTGATTTTTCCGCTGTCAGTGAACACAGGAATGGTACCCAGAGTAACTCCAATAACCCTACGAATTATTTCATACCATCTGATATCGCTGGGTTTTAGTTTTCCGTATCGGTCCTGAAAAATAACAACCTCATCTGGGTCTATCCCGGAGACGGTTAAAAGATTATCGATTTCCTCATTGGTCACATATTTTGATAAATCTATGTCGTCGCGTTTTTTACCTTTTACTCGTGCTGAGAGAGATCTTCCATAAATATCAACCATTATTCATCTGGGATTATTTAGTTTATCCGCGGTATATTCGTAAACGACTTTCTGAGGTGGTTTGGATGATTTGATAACGCGTCAAGTACATTAATTACTTCACGGCCACATAACAGAGGATCGGTTAATGTTTGTGTTGGTAGCGTTGAATACCAGACTGAAATTTGAGGAGTACTTCGTACTCTATTTTCGAATTTTAGAAATTTAACTGGCGGTGCTAACCCATATGAATCAAAATAAACAATTCCACATGGATGTATCGCGTGAGCAACCCAGTGGGTTCCTGGACCATCTAGCGGAATGTGCTTCTCCGATGTTTGCCAATATTGATATAATGATGATTTAATTTATAGGAGCAGGGACGTGCGACCTCAAGTTTGTTCATTTTTGTAATGTACTTGCTCGCGAACAGGTTTCAGTTAGAAATAACGTGGACTAAACCCCAAGAGGTAAACTCTTTATGGAACTCTTGGAGAGAACCTTCAGCGTATTTAGTTATTTTGATTTTTAAGGTTATTAATCTCTTTTTTTAGGAAGGCTTATTTCGGTATTTGGACGCTTCTACAAATTAATCTGCTCACCCACCCCCTAACCCCCTGCTGCTATACATGAAAGATTCGTTCAACTTATAAAGCGACACGTGTATTTGTAGATGCATTAATCGTCACATATTTATACTACATGTTTGGAAGCTGCTTCCTTTTCTCTGTAAATGTTTAATTACGTAAATGTTTAGCCAGCTGTTCCATATAACATAGCAATAGCTCTAAAGTTCATTGTCCTTTCCACTAATATTTCTTTCCGTCTTTCCTGAACCTAACAACTATGCAATCCTTGGTGAATGAAATTTATTTCTTGTCGTTGCTCCTCGTGCCTTTTGCCTATTAATCTGGATTATTATCAACCAATGTATTGATGACGAGGTTACTTTACAGACAAGACCAGTTAAATATTGTTAATGGTATTTATATATTTTCCACATTTAAATTTTAAATTGAATTCTTTATTGCTTAGATCTTTATTCGTGCGCGTAACATAGTCATAGTCTCACACTTCGTAAATGTTGACTTCTTTGCCACTTATTAATCTCTTAGGTTGTTTTAAGTTCTTGTATTTATCGAGCACGCTACATTTTGAAGCGATTTTTGTGACACAAATATCATTTTGTTAAGTTATAATTTGTTTCATATTAACTTGCGAACACACTATATTTCTCTTTGTTTGTTTTAATTATTTTTACACTCAGTTTGTAGTTTCACCCAACGCATCATAATATTCAACAAAAGCAATCATTCGTTTGTATTCGGTTAGTTAATATTTCTTCAGGATTTGTTTATAACGACAAGATCTTCTTAATGCATTTATTCTCTGCTGCATATATTTTCAATTATGTGCTAGTGTTAGGTTTAGTTAAATAGTGTCATGTATTAGTTTTATTGTTATATGTTGACTCTAGGTGTGATGCTACTTTTAAAGTTACAATAAATAACATCTGGTTTTACAGAGTATAGTATGGTCTTGTATGTTCCAATAACTTCTTATTGTGCTGAAATTGTGAAGCATTTTGTATGCAGTTCATTTTCTCTTCCTGATGCCCATTTACCTCTGATGTCACCAAATTTCAAATAAATGTTGTGTTTGAATGCAACGGTAACTGCCTATATCTACCATATTGTAAGATGAATGATATGGTAGCATGCATGTATCCCCATGTACGTTATTCGAAGACTATTTAACTATCCCTTTCTGTACCACTGTCTCACACATCCAGACATATCATACTAATTTATACAATGTATTCACTTGCAATGATATTTATTAATATTCTTACCGGCTTTACATATCTAATCTTTACTTAGATGGTTCATCGATATGGTCATTTTCTTATGTGTACCACAGCTTTCAGGTCATAAAATAAGCACTTCTCTATTTAACTTTCGCTTTAATATATACCATTTCTTTCTTAATACATTCAGAAACAATTACGTATAAGAGTTCACTGAATAGTTCATATCTTGAGCAATGTTAAATGTTAAAAAAATTTAAAGCATCCATTTTGCTCATTTTCGGTTTGGTATGTTAATTAATAAATACGCGTTCAGTGACTGTCTCCATTTCAAATCTGTTCAATAAATTTTCAAACCTTGTTTCGCAATAAATTTATATGGTAAAATATAAATAGGGTCAGCAACTAGCCGTGCCTTTCCAAGGTATGCCGGCTAATCATAATCGATTTTTCGGACTCTCCAATTTCCAAATTCCTTGAATGGTATTTCTCGACAGATATAGTTATATTGCATGGAACTATTCATTTATAGGCATATTTAGTCATTTGAATATATATTTCACTAATTTACATTGGTGTTTGGGAGGTTATATATCTCAATGTATACTTTGCTGCTAAATTTATGGTGTGAATGGACCGATCCGCCTTGGATGCGAGAGGTTGCGGGTTCGAAACCAGGCCGAGTCAGACCAAAGACATAACAATGGTACTAACAGTTTCCTCGCTTGGGGCTCAGAATTCACAAGTTTGTGTTAGGAGTGGTGTCAGGATAATGTGACTGGATAGGACATCTTGCTACATGTCTGCGGCATGATACCAGGGTGCTAGACATTACTATAAACTACCACACTGCATACATCAGAGCGATATGACTGAAACAAAATTTAAGCCACGTTCAAAGTTCAAATCACACACACATGGTGTGAATGAAATGTGACATTAGTTTTAAATATTTGAAAGATTAATATATCACATTTTAGCATAAACGTTAGCAAAGGCACACACATTATGCATATGTGCAGATTAGTTGACCTTAATGACGATTAGCCAAAACCATGTCTTTAGCAGACGACACCGTATCTAGTGGTCTAAGTGATCTAGTAGCTTTTATGAATTTGACAAACTGCATTACTGATTTTGAATTTTGATGCTTCAGATCGTATCCATATATTGGATTTCAAACCTAAAAATAAAAGGCAGTCGTTGTCACTATATTTACTACTATACATACTAGCCATAGTCAAGGTTACATTTTCTTGACCAAAGTAAAACTGCGTACCTTGTTATTGCCGAGTTCCACTTTTGCTCTAAGGATATGGGATAAACCGCAAACAAACAAAGAAAGAACTGATTCCAAATAAATGATTAAAGTAAAATATTTTTTCAGATTCTGTCTGTGCCGACGATCCCGGTACGATATGTGAGAGTTTGAAATTCGTCATTTGTGGGGTGAAGGATATGGCTCGGAGACTTTGCCCCAAGACCTGCGGCAGGTGTGGTAGGAGTTCGACTATAGCATCGTTTAGGTTAATAAATCGGATGCTGCAAGTGAACTGTTTTTTCCACTTCGACAATGTAATATAAACTTGATAATGGCAATCTATATAAATTCTGTAATTGATTTGTCATTGGTATCCAATCATGGTTTTGTTTGAAAGGCGTCTTAATTGCTAGGATTTCTCGAATGAACAGCAACGAAATATTAATGTTTATCCAATAGTCAGCTCTAATTAACTTATTGGAAGGATGCCTTAACAAATAAGGAGATAGATTATCAATACCATTAATAGTGTATGCACAACAAAGGGATAGATATACCAGTCATAATAAACGGATAGTGCTAATGTCATAGAAGGTCAATCTCAAATAAACTATTTTGGAAATAAAATCTATTTCCTAAAGTTCAGATCTCAGAAAAATAAAACAATAATCCTAATTACGAATATTCTTATATATTTTTTCTACTTCAAATCATACTTAAGGCTTTAATTAGCGCTTATATAAACAAGCACATACACACGTACACACACATAGCTGTATATATATATATATATATATATATATATATATATATATATATATATATATATATATATATATATATATATATATATATATATTGCATTTTCTTTCAAAGGTTTCAATTTGATGTCACCTGTTCATATCAAACCGCCTGTGCACAATGGTAACCGGAACCTCTAATTTGTACTGAAGTTTTGTCTTCCTTCTAGACACTTATTTTCTTGCACTAAATTGTGTTTTGTTCATGCAAAGTTTTTGCTAGCCTGATATTAAGACTCACCTACTACATCCGACCAAGATGATTACTTTATCATTGACCAATGGATATATTATAAAAGCCACCCACAATAATGTTACATGATATGGTTGATTTTTTAAATTACAATCTCGTCTTAGCTAAGATTTTCTATAGGTTACTCATAGTTTGTACTTTATCTCGCTAAGCAGCCTATATAATCATTCTTATGGAGACGAATACAATGTTATGAAATATGCACCTTATTTTTCATGATCAACATTAAATTAGAATAATTAGATGAAATTTTTCATCCGACAATCTAAATTTTCAGCAGCAAAAGTATAGAAATTTAACACTTTTATAACTGTCACATGTCAGAACAATATAAGCTATGTGCCCGTCTTTAATGTCTATTACCAAAAAATTAAAATAAAATGATGCAATTAAGAATTTTATTAACTTTTTCTTGGGGGTATTTTATTTTCAGCTATTCGTGCTACTTGTGAGGATAACCCCATGGCTAAATGTGATACGCTGAAGCAATTCATCTGTGGAAACGCACAAGCAGTTCAACTCTGTCCTAAGACTTGTAATTTGTGTTTAGGTTTGTACTTAAGACCTCTTTATTAGCATCGGTAGGGAGTGCAAGGAAGTACTGAAAAGCCAGGCTATGATCAAGGGGCGTTAAAGGGAAAACGAACTCAGAAAGTACGTTAGACTGGGTCAAGAAAGTTTATATTGGATTGTACTATTACTACTACTACAGGGGTTTCAGTCTACGATCGTGTGAACCATAGGTCGCGCGCATTTTCATTCATTTTTGTATGGATGTTCAACTATTAATGGAATTAACATTAAAAAAAAATTGGTAAGTACATTTAAATTTTAACTTGTATATATGACATTTCTTAAATATTATGATTTAGCATGATGTAAAATTTAACTAAGTTAAATCGGAATTGACAGCCATGTTTCAATTCTCTTTTATGTGTTTGAAGGAATATATTTGTTTGGGACAAATAGGTATTATGTACGAATTGAAATATGATACGACAGTGTATGTATAAGATATATACGAAGTTACATACTTACCACCATTAATTTAGACTTCTGTACCCTTTATTGCTGCCCGTGTTTTTCGAGGCTTTGTTTATAAATGACGACATTGTCAAGTCTCTGTTTATGTTTGAAGTACATCTTCCCAAAATCAAGTTATTTCCCTGTTACATCATAGCGCGAAAAGATGCAGTTTTAAACGGGATCACCCCAAATGGGTGACTGCATCTAACATGTCTACGTGCCTTGTCAACGAATTTGTAGGTAAGCATTTCTTGAGGAATTTATAAAATAATCTTCACTGTTACTGATAGACGAGAAACTGCATAAAGTGAATAAACCCATTTAAAGGTATGTGCAATAAAATTCTCCAAATTGTTATCTAAAGAATGACTCAGAGCGCGTACATGACCTATGCCAGCTGTAAAATAAACTATGTCTATTTGTCATTACCCTATCTGTTTATTTTGTATAATTTATTCAATATATTGTTTAGATCTGTAATCCAGTCTAACATTGTTGTTCATTATAAATGAATAGCCTGATCTGACACAATTTGCCAATACTGAAAAAAATATGTGTACGCTGCTTAGATACTCAAAGCATTACGATGAATTTGGCCGACTAACTGCGAAATTATCTTCATGAGCTTGTTAAACTTTGAAACGTAAACTTAAAAACGATCTAAAAATGTGAATTCTGTTTTGCGAACAACTTTTGACGCAAAGACTATTACATTATCAAAAACTAACAATATTTGCCTGAACCATTTAAATGAAAGCTTTTAAGAGATGTGTTAAAGCTTGAACTGTTAATATAAGCTGGAAACGCTTGATTCCTGGAGCGTTTGAAAATCGTATATGGTGTATATTATCGGTCATCAAGGTCACACATCTTTTAGTCTTGATTGATTGCGAAACTTGCAGGTGTGTATGCAGGTGTATAAAACAAAATATTTCGCACACATATTAGATCTGGTATTTACGAACGGTCTATCGATATGAATTTATGTTATAGAACGTCATAGATAGGACGATATGGTTAAATTAGTGCTGGAAAATGGCAACTGTACACTACTAAAGGTCTAATAACTTCCTCCAAATGTGATTTGTATCAAAATTTAAGAGTATTGGCCATCTTGAAATAACACGTACTGGGTAGCTTGAAATAGTGTAATAATGATATTTTAACGGTATTAATATCACATCATTGGATGGATGATCGTGTTAGTAGGTCTTTGAGAGATTAGACCCAACATGATGTGATTGTAGCTTTTGGTTCTTTATGAATATTTTTTTTGAAACAAATTATTTTCTCACTTTTAACATTTTGTAAGAAGAAAGTCATATATGAAAATGCTATGGTAATGAAATGTATATTGCTCGAGTTAATAAATAACGATTTCAGAACTGTTGTACATCGGCATTTCAGACTTTCTATTTCTGATTAAAGCTACGAGTTCAAAAGTGTACCATACGTAAACAACTCGGCAGCATTAAACTTTATCGATGCATCTGATACATTTCTTGGACCTATTTCTTTCAAACATGCCGTCCATTTAATTTTCTATGTCCAGTTCATAATAATTGCCTCAACATAACTTCAAAAGGTGCTTATTAACATATATTAAAGGAAGACACGGCATGATAACCTACCAAAAATGATCAATTACGGCTTGAGTATTTTACTGTTGACCATGTTAATATTTGGATTGTTAGTACAGCCGTATGTGTTTGACAAAACAAAAGGTATAGATGAAACTGCAAACCAGGGTTAGGAATGTGTAAATTGTCATGTGATAGATATTTTACGGGACTGTTCACCTCATAAACTCTAACTCAAGCTGTTCTCTAGACCCGAGAGAGAGACAGAGAGAGAGAGAGAGAGAGAGAGAGAGAGAGAGCGAAGGGAAGAAGAAGAAGTTCAAGCTCTCTTGAAAGAGATGTCACCTTGACGTCTGAGGAATATGGCGATGCGAGGGTACTTCGGGATGCTGTAACGACACATGCCTCTTTGAGTTTCTGACTAATGAACTATTCATTGAAATAATCAACATATCAAATTACATTCCAATATCAACATTCCAATATCAGTCTTCATAAAGTTAAATTACAGATATAAGAGATATATTTAAAACTGCGATATTCCTTCACTTGCCAACATCATACATTTGTATAATTTCTACCTTTTCGAATATAATACTGTTAATTAAATATCGATTAAATTCACTATAGCTAAAGAATCTGAACATATTTTACTCTATTATTTAAAGAGTATTTTATTCCTAAATTAACTATTACTGAGAATGAAGTTGGTAGAAAAAGTTGATTTTTAGTATAATTAAAATATAATTACAAGTAAATATAAGTTATTTCAACAATTAAACTTTCCAATACATTATATTTAAGAATAGCAAAGAAATATTAAATAATCCAATGTTGCAACGTAACGATGTTAGATTAAGATCTCAACACTAAAAATCCTTATACTATATAAAAATTGTACTTAGACGATAATCTTACCTGTAACGACACAAGCCTCTTTGAGTTTCTGACGATGAACTGGCGTGTCTGCGGATTGACGATTTTTATACCAGTTTCTTAGAACATGGTCAAATATGGACATACGTCTAGTTCTTGGGATCCGCCAGAATCTCAAATTGAGGATCCTTCGTTCCCTACAGACTATCGTCTGGGTCTATGTACGTCGTTAGGTAGACAATGTTTTCAGAATAGCTCATTTACCCTTCTAGAAGGAATCTTGGAATTTGTCTAGTTCGACTATCTCACAACTTACTGTGTGTAGTTTTTTTGCTGACTTATGATACAAGGGAAATGTATGTACAAGAGGGTTTTGCCTTTTTGCTCATAAGGGCGCAATCTGTATTAAATAGTAAATAATTGTAATACCAAAATAAATGGACTTAAGCTCAAAATATTTTAATAGAAAATTACTTTCAATTTAATTTAATCAAAAATTACTTTTAATACAATTTAGAGACAATTTCAATCTTATTACTTTAACTGATAGATAAATAGATAGATAGACATATAAATAGATAGATAGATAGATAGATAGACAGACATAGCTATACATAAATAGATAGATAGATAGACAGACAAACAGACAGACAGATAGATAGATAGACAGATAGATAGATAGATAAATAGATAGATAGATAGATATATAGATAGATAGATAGATAGATAGATAGATAGATAGATAGATAGATAGGCATAACGGATATCGGTGAGACAACGATTAAATGAGCTTACTAATTACATGCATAGAAAGACTAGTTTGATGCTTGAGCATAAAACCATTTTTAAGCACATGACAGGCTAAGCAGCAGAGAAGGCGAACAACCTCTAATTGGTTCACTCGTATTCCGCCAAAATAAGCCTGGTGTTAATTATAGAGCAAGTGCTGTTATACTCAGCGACAAATCAATGTTACTTGAAGGTGTTGGTGGATGAATGAGAGTCATTGATGCCCCAGTGGAAAACATGTAGACCAACCGTGTTAATTATAAAAGTGTCGTAGAGTCAGGTTAGTGTCACTCTGACTCCTGGTCAGGTGAAAAAATTACAATAAAAAAACGCGAGGGCATGCGGGACAAAAATAACACTAAAACGAGATGAAATTGCTAGTGGTGGTCCAAACAAGTTATCGTTGATTAAAACTCAACTGAAACATTTCAATAAAGCGCAAAAAGCAGAAACCGGAGTTCAACTTGATTTCGCTTCAAAAGCCATCAGCGACATGATTAAAACCGGTGGTATATTTCCACATCTCGCAGCAATACCAGCGCTGATAGCTGCTGCTGCCCCAGATGTCGCAAAAGCAGCTGCGTAAGGTGCTATTGGAACTGCTGCTGAAATGGCATTAAAAAAGCAACTAGGAAGGGAATTTTGCACAAGGAAAGCTTTAAAAAAAGATCATCACGGACACAAAATCCAACAAGGCGTCCAAAAAAGTCCAATATGCCTCAGCCTGGTCGTCTAAGATTACCAGTTGAACAA
This sequence comes from Sinohyriopsis cumingii, assembly GCA_028554795.2. Classification (NCBI taxonomy): domain Eukaryota; kingdom Metazoa; phylum Mollusca; class Bivalvia; order Unionida; family Unionidae; genus Sinohyriopsis; species Sinohyriopsis cumingii. The sequence continues at coordinate 72,881,319 of CM068831.1, read as the reverse complement.
TACGGGGAGGGTCTAAGACTTGTAGGAACTCCGCCCTCCTGGTACCCAAAACGTTTTTAATGACAGACGCAGCGCGTCTCGCACCGATGTCAAATTTTTATTTACTTGATGATGCTAAACAATTAAATATAAAAAACTTCTGAGGTGTTTATATACGAGATCAGTTACCGATCCAATCGAATAATCCAGAAAATGGAATTATTAATCTTGATAATAGCGAACGCCCTGGAACTCATTGGGTAGCTTACGCGATACATCCACGTGGAATTGTTTATTTCGATTAGTTAGGGTTAGCACCGCCAGTTGAATTTCTAAAGTACGTACACAAAGTGTAAAGCACTCCCGCTCTCATTCCAGTTTGGTACTCAACGCTACCAACACAAACACTAACTGATCCTCCGATATGTGGCCGTAAAATAATTACTATACTTGACGCGTTATCAAAATCAACCAAAGCACCTCACAAAGTCGTGCACGAGTATACCTCGGAACGATTTAACCTTTTAAATAATCCCTAACGAATAATGGTTGATATTTACGGAAGATCTCTCAGCACGAGTAAAGATAAAAAACGCGACGATGTGGATTTATAAAAATATTCGACCAAAGATGAAATCATTTAATCTTTTAACGTTGTCCGGGATAGACCCAGATGAGGTTGTCATTTTTCAGGAACGATATGGCAAGCTAAAAACCAGCGATATCAAATGGTATGACATAGTTAGCAGGGTTCTTGGAGCTACCCCTGGTAACATCCCTATGTTCACTGACAGCGGAAAAATCAGAGACTCAAGTATGTCAATTGTCGGTATCAAAGATGAAATTGCAAAAAAATGTTGCTAATCGCTTAAAAAATACCGGTGATACAATGACAGGTGAACTCAACATGAACGGAAATAAAATAGTGGTGTTAAGAGATCCAACATCCGACGAAGATGCCGCGACGAAAAATATGTAGACGTTAACTACAGCGCCGTAGACACTAAATTGTTCACATTGCGGGAAGAGTATGACGTTCACGTAAACGTGTTTACAAATCTCCATAGAAATTTTAGAAAACTTAATAAAAACGCGGATAAATGCCTTGGTGATCCCCTCCCCGCTGAGATAACTCTCTCTCTCTCTCTCTCTCTCTCTCTATTATCAAAACTAACATTACACGATCAAGTAAAAACTCGAAGATGTCGTAAGTGGAATTCCTGAGATTGTTAATAAAATTAGTCTGATTAAAATCCCACCCGGAGTAATTCCCGGGCATATTACCAATATAGTATACACGGTGTCATCTGGATTAGCAACATGGTCTAAACAAAATAATACTATCAAATATACCTCAACAGTTACTGGTGTGTATAGACTGTCTGTGTTCAGTGCTGCTAAATTCGAGATATTTACAACATATCCCTGGCGACATTCCACCGACAAGTTTTCCGGGGTTGTGACTATCATATTAAATAGCGGAACTGAAGAAACATTTAAACTGGAAGCAGCTGATAAGAAATTAACCGCAACATCTTACTGGTGGTGTCTGGAATTTGTAGCTGAAACACCTCAATTAGTTACCGCGGTAAGCTAATAAATGACCCCCTTAACAAAGTTAAGGACGACGAAGTCAATGACAGCGTCAACGACAACATTGGATGCACAACAATATAGATACGATCAAGTACATGAATGTCAGTCAGAGTTAAAAACCATTATTGACGAGTATACGCTGAAAGTAAAAAAATACCGGCGACGAGCAGTCATTCTTGACGTTGAGTATACTCAGTATCCGCGTTAGTTGCATGCACCGGAGTAGTATTATCTGCGCTAACGCCAGTAACAAATGCAATCGCAGTAACAATATGCGTTTCACCATCGGCTGCAATTGCAGGTGTTTTTAATATTATCGCGAAAAAGATATCAACGTGCACGAGCACAAAATACCATGACGCGGTTACACGATTGAACACAGCCACGGACGCGTATTCGAAATTATCATCGCTGATATCATCAAGCCTCAACGACGAAACAATATCAGATTCCGAATTCGCGTCAATGGTTAAGACATACGATGAAGTCCACCATTTGAAAACAAACGAAAATGAATAATGACAGAATTACTTCAGCAGATAGCCGCTAATGCAACTCCGGCAATGACCACAATGATAACAGTAAGCTCAACCAAGCCTGAATTCAGTATTAATTTTCCAACTGCGATTCCGGTGAGCGAGATCGCGCTGGTACAGTTGCGAGCATATCACAGTTGGCCCAATATCAGATCAAAATCATTTGGCGGATTACCAACAAATAATTAGTTTGTGTTTGCAAATAAAAATAAACAAGATGGTACACCCGACTGGAATGTTGTTGCAATACCAACCAGGTCTTATAAAATCGATGAAATCAATGAGGAATTACAACGTTGAATAAAAAATATAACAGGAAAAGAATCCAAAAAAGCAATAACCGCTCACGAAACAACGCTGTCCTCCGCAATCGAGATAAACTCACCCGACTACGCCGTGGATATATATCAGAGTTCGATCAGAAAAGTGTTAGGATGGCCTGAAATCCCACAGCCTGAGAAACCGATGCCACCTGAACCCAAAAAGTCTGACTATGTCACGGACAAACAATCATACCACGATGTTACCCTGTCATACAAACAACATCTACTTGATATTAAAAAAATGCAACGTTGGGCAGTGATTTTGCCTTCTACGGTTATTATCGTGTAAGCTGGTGTTTTATTTATGAACGAATTCTTAGAGGAGGAACTAAGTATGTTTTTATTGACCTAGATAAAATTATTAAATGTTTAAGAAATTAATCAAGAACACAAAAAACAACTAGAACGACTACGGCAACTCTTCCTAGAACATCTTTTTGATATATCAAGTTTACGCAGCGAAATCAAACACGTAGAAATATTAAATCAGCTTGTATCCGACATGGAATACATTAACCAGCGAGTAATCCAGGCAACAATTGATCACACTGACGATATAAATCGCTATAAACAACGTTTCTTAAATGAATATAAAATAACAGGAGCTACGCTGCCAAATTTTAAATTTTAAATTTTAAATCTGGTATAACGCAGACGAACTAAAAAATCCACCAACAAAATCATTGATGAGCTTTTTCCTGATATACTTGCACGGTACAAAGAAACACTACCACTGGCAACAATTCTCCGGCACAATAATGATCCACAAGGACAAGGATGACATGTATCTCCGGAAATCGTAAATATATCATCTGTGGTCGCGGTAAGTCTTGTGTGTGATGTAATTGTTAACAGCTATAGCACAGACACAACTATATCAAATCAAGCCCAGCAAGGATTCATTCTTTGTTCATTCACAACAAAAGAACCGCCTGGATTTTTGATTGTGCAAGAGCCGATCAATCCGGTCTATCTGCGATATCAGGAATAGGCCACTTGCTGGATTTGAGAAATGAGACGGTAAATATTAATTTACTTGTGAGTTCGTAAAGATTTCCAATCGTGAAAATTTTAAGGGATTCAAGAAAACAGTACCAAAAAATCATTCTCCTGACAGTCAAGGTGGATATTTTGTTAATGACTGTCGCTCAGATTTGAGTAAAATATTATAAGAAATTTATTTTTTACTGAACATCTGTCAACGCTGTTAATTCTGAAGGGCTAATATGTAGTCAAAATCGTGTAAATCGAATGATTTCTCAATTCTGAAGGGTATTTAGGTAGTCAAAATCGTAAATCGACCGATTTCACAAGGAAGTATAATAATTTTATTTTTGTGCACGGGCAACAGTAAAAATATTTTATTTATATATATTTTGTGCACATCGACTGATTTGCTAATTCTGATAGGGTATTTACTAGTAAAAATAATGGAAATCATTCAATTAGCTAATTTTGATAGGGTATTTAGGTAGCAAAAAATCATGGAAATCAAACATTTCAGTGAAAAACAGAAAAAATAAATATTGAAATCTGTCAGTGGTGAAGGAAAAAACAATTATTCTCCTAAGAGTCAGGGACATACTTTCACTTAAATTTCCACGTACTTGATGGAAATCAACGAGTCTAACTTTCGTTTTCGATCGTTTCACGATCTGACATAATTTTTCATAGTTGCCTCACACGAGAATTAACTATCTTCTTTGCTTCATATTCGTGAGATAATTCTGACCTAATTCTTTCGATTGCACGAGAGAGACTGAGAAATTCTTTTATTCGCGTTTCTTCTACTGTGGCTAGTTATTGACCCATAGCCGTCTGAATTTTCTTTATAAATTTATATTGAGAGGGTAAACTATATCTTCCTTCGTGTTTTGCCTCTTGCAGTGTTTCAAAATCAGAAATAATTTTTCGGGATTTAATTCATCAGATAAATTTATACCGTCATCTTCTAATTTTTTAATAGTATCAATTACATCATTGATATTTTCGTAAATCATTACATATATATATACCGAATATCATACATTTAAAAGAAAAATATATAGACCAAAAATAAACAGTAGCTATGATGAGCGGTTATCATTTCATGGGTCCCTGCACTGGTCTGTGTGTCTTTCATGAGATCCTTGTTTGAGACTTTCTCTTTGTTTGAGAGTTTTTGTCTTTTCTAGAGACCTTTCTTATGGTCTTCTCGGCATCCCATGAGTGTTTCTTTTTGGACACATTCTTTCTGAATGTTTATTTTTTGTGGGTACCCATGTGACTTAGAGCTTATGCATCCAAGCTACTGTTTATTTTGGGAGCAAAATACATTCGTGTACACTCCCCAGATCAAATCCAGGGGAAAAAGACGCACTCACCACGTATTTGACGTGATGAGGGATGTACACGGGCTTGCTGGCGCTCCCACTATATAGAAAAAGTCTATCAATCGGTATCGTCGACAATATGCCCGTTACGAGATTCGAACCACTGACCCCATAACGAGAATCAGCAGCCCTAATACTGCACCATGGCTCTAATCTACTGGTATATGATTTAAAAATTATTATGTAGTTAACCGCTTACAGACAGTTAACAATTTGCAGCTGAATTTTAGTTGTAAATACACAAGTTCAAGTTTGTACCCAATAAGTCAGGTTTGATAATATATATACCCGAAAAAAACAAGTACATTATCTGTGAAAAAATAAATAAACGATTACGCCATCCTGTACTGACAATCCTTGATAAAATATACGGGAAGGAATCGTATACTTCCGTGTTAATTTTACAGGTAACGCAGAAAATTGTTCACACAATGTGGCTTGGAGTGTGTATACAATAGACGGTTCGCCACAAACACCTGTTTCGATTGCAAAAAAATACAACTCGAAATTTATTTATTTTCTGGATAATATATTACCTGTAAAATAGGTAATGACGTTTATTGCGCAATATCAAGGGAGGGAATTCTTTCATTGACTTTTACACAACCGATCAAGAGTTATCTCCGTTATCTGTATCTAACACCAATGGGATATAGGAACAGAAAATCCAGGCATCATGCAAGTATGAAAACGATGATTTGTATTTTTTATCTGCGACTCTTACTGAACTCGGGTTAATACCGAAATACTTACCAGCAGCGTACATTGATTTAAATATAATCTCTTCGTCGGTCTTTGTATTAAAAGATTTAATCTCTCTCTTTCCAAACCTACCAGTCCCTCCTCGTGCAGAATTCTCACTCTTTGTAACAGCTTGAAGGTCGTGTAGCGAATTGTTCCGAGTGTTCCGTCAATATGATCGATCACAAGACCGTCTTTGATCTCACCAAAGAAATATTTGAATACGAAACGATGACGAAGATACATTTTATTCAGAGCACTGAACCTTAGGTAACCAACATTATTAACAACACCAGCTGGTTTTTTCAAACCTATAATGTCTAACTACGCCATCACGATTAGTTTCATAACTCTTAATGATAGGATGTCTGACAAATTCTTAGTTCATTTATATAACAATATTATTTGTCTAAATCATAATTTATCTGAAAACTTATCTAAATAATCCTCTTCATGTTTATAACTTTGTCACTGTCATTTTTTTATCATAATATCTTTTGAGTTAGCTGTATCGCTTGCCACCACAACGCTCACATAACTGTGTCTTTCCCCTGACTCGGACACCACAGCGCAGAAATTGTATTGGTCCGAAGCTTCCATTACGAACGCACTGCAAATGTTGTCTGCAGAATTCTTTTATACAGGATTTGTTACAAGAGTCCATGAACCCACCATAAGCCATTTACACTGATTTAGTACTTGATTCACTATATATAATATTTTTTATTTAACTGTTTGTCTTAATTATATATGGATGAGATTGAGAGATTATCTGCAATCAAGCCTTGGAATGCTTCTACATTCGATTTTGACAGTCTAACCCCGACTCGCGGAGGCGAGCTCTGACTGATCTGATTGATATTATCAGGGATGCCAAATAAGAATTTCGTGATGATGGAGCATCTCACGTGTGGTCTACATTCAAAATTATAGGTGATGACAAAGTCGTCGACAAAAGTGTCGACAAATTCATTGATGCTACAATGAACGATACACGTGTGAAAGCGATTATCGATTACTTTAGTCAGAAATATCTTCTCAGAATAAAGTTTTTTGTGCAAGCAGATTCCGATACGTGGATTATCCGTGCCAGTGCCACTGTGTTATCGACCAGCTGATACGCGAAGGCAGAATATTGACGTTGATATACCAGGACACTTGACAGAGACAAGGAAACAGGATCTCATATTAAATCATATTGTCGCAGTTGATGTCAGTGTTGTTGAGGATGCTCTACACGTTGTCCAATCTCCGTGTACGCTAGGATAAGAAATGACGATTCACTCATCTCAAGGATTAACTATTACTGATACAGTTGTTTGGACCGTTGATGATCGTATCGAATGGTCGAACTTAGTTTATCTTGCAGTGTCCAGAGTTAGAAAAATATCTCAGCTGCGGAGAATCGCCATGGACTCGTCAGAAACCATTAATGATGATATTGGCAAGGATATAATAAGAAAAAAATTGGCTGGTTATAAACAAAGTCAGAAGAAAAAAACGCGACTTTGATCTCGACGTTGTATTGATTAACGCGCTGAAACAAGGGCAGAATAATCACTGTGCTAGCTGTAAGTGTATAATGTTATGGCAGTACTCGAGTAATAATCCAAGACAATTTACCGTAGATAGAAAAGATAATAGGCGCGGTCGTACACGAGAAATACGATGCTGACCTGTCTTGAATGTAATCGACGTAACGGCTAGTTAAGTGATCGCGGTGGTAATTGTGTGTCTTCGGAAATTACTTGTAATTGTTCACATGTAAATCCACGTTGAGGAGCAGTTGAATCCAGTCTGTAGATTGCTGGTGTACCAGTAGATCTTGTTATATTAGATATCTTGTGTGTTGTGATGCTCCAAATAGGATCAGTCGCTCTTTTTTACAGCCTTCAAGTTCACCGGGCTCATATAAATATCTTACAGTGTCACTGCCCAACACTGGCTGTGTTGACAAATCACGTCATTGTACGGGTATATGTTTCTTTTGTGACTGCGCTAATGGGTTTCATGTTGGTTGTTCGAGTAATCTCATTATTTAACGAGGTTATCACATTTGGTAATCTTGCAACCAATTCACGAGATCTCTTGTCTTGAATGAATTCCTTCGCGTATTGATATCCAAATAACCGCTCAGCAAGTGTTCGATTAAATCGTTCAACAATTGCCTGATGACGGTGAATTGCAGTATGTCCTCGTCTGATGGTGACGTTATGTTGCTTCATCAACGACGATACTTCACCCTGAAATTCTTTGCCAGGATCAACTTTTAACAGCTGTGGCCATTGCAAGGGTCCATGTTGATAAATTCGTTTCAACGCAGAAGCTACTTCACTTGCTGTCTTTGTTGACAACGGTTCTGCTTCTTTGTATCTACTTGCAACATCAACTACAGTTAGCGCGTACTTGTATGTTATTTGACGTCTTTGTATTTTAACGGTATCATGTGGTAAAAATAATATATCAGCTTGATGGACTTCATTAGGAACTCAACATCAAAATGTGCAAAGTGAATTTGTTTAGGTGGCGGTAGATAATTTGCCAGATTGCCTGTCCGGATAACCATTTTTTAGCAGTAACACGTGTGACTTTTGCTGCTTCAGCGAGTTTACTAAAAGCTGCGTTACCTTTCGAATATCCTCTTGGGGAATAATAAATCGATTCCATTTATAATTAAGTATCAGCGCCTAGCGCTAATTTACCTTTCATCGCGGATCTTACTAACCAATTAGCCAATGATTCCTTGAAGGATTTATTCGTAATGGAATTTAGTGCGTGAATTAATGTTACATCTGTTATGTGTCTGTGCTGTAGATCTTTACTGGTATAAGGTACATCATGAGCATGACACGCTTTATCAATAGCGTTTGTCGGATACTCACCTGGTATTGGTTGGTCTTGGTTGTCAAGTCTGATATCAAATCGGGTTCCAGGACCACAGTAATTATATCCTGGTAGATGTTTTTCTCCTGGATATTTAGCCCACTTAGCTCCCTGTAATTTTGTTCATTTTGCTGCAATATCACCTCCTCGTTTTTTTCCAACCCTACTGCACTGACTTGTCAGCGGGAATAAATTTAAATTTCTTTGTACCGCATCGTTCACACTTACTCGTAACCGCTGGTCTGTTATATTTTGTTGTAATGGTTGTTACATCACCTGTTGGGGTACGTGTCATGCATTTCACACAATATAAATCCATATTCTTTTTATCTACCATGCATGTAATTGATTTTTCTGCAACACGAAAACAAGAACCAGTCAAGCATCATGCTGCACTACCAAACTCTGTTCGTATGATTATTATATGACCATCTGGAAGTGGTAAAACACAGCTGCTACTTAATTTGATAATGAGATGGCTCAGGTGGGATAAGTTGTATTTGGTAGCTCCGTCTGTAGATCACCAGCGGTGCTACGATGTATTCAAGGATTTTAATGAAAATGCAAAATCGTTAAATGAAAACGGCGATGACGTTATCGAGTTTATCACTGATATCGATGAAGCGCCGAGTTTTGATGATTTTTGATGTGTTTATTAATAATTTAGTCGTGTACGATGATGTAATGCTTGATAAACAATCAAATCCAGCTAGGATATTTTCTCGAGGTAGAAACAAAACCACCGATGTGATATATGTAACCCAGCGATATAAAAGAATTCCGAAAGTGATCAGGGATAATTGTAATATTCTTGCTGGGTTTAACGGAGTTGATACTCACACGTTACGAAATATTCATCAGACCTGGTGTAACGGTGATATGGACATAATTAAGTTTAGAAATTTATTTAGTCAGGCTCAGTTATCCCCGCATGGATTTATAACAATAAACTTACACGATACTCATGCACAATACCGAGTCGGTCTTGATACATTTTTTGGATAATAGCAGCAGAGAAGGCGAACTATCAACTTGGCACCGACACAATCGCGTATTTGCCTTCAATGTATCGCGATTAGAAAAACCTATCAGCGATAGGATGGATAAGCCAGTTCGTCGTTGACAAGGTTGTCTTACGCTGGACATGGCGATTTTTTATTATTTTTTTTGTTGCGATTTTCTAGGAATGCTTTTTTGGCGAAATACGATTAAAACAACTAGAGGTTGATCGCCCTCTCTGCTGCTGGCTATACAAAGCGTCCAATATAGTTTGTGGTGGAAGAACCCCGAAAACCCCGGGAGGCTACTTTCAAGCTTTCAAATGTATTCATGTTGGCCGAGCCGATACTCGAATTCACGCGGACATAAATGAGCTGTCAGTCACCTGGGGCCGCTTTGCATTAGGCTTCATGAAACAACACAAATCGCTTTGCTTAAATAGAGAACATTTCGTATTGTATATGAACAAATTAAAACATGATTCATTATTGATCTTCACAACTCTTTTATATGCTATCTTAAATTAAACAACACTTGCAATGTATGCGTATCTTTCAGTTCTGAATCCAACCTTAGTACCAGGAAAGACAACAACCGATGTAACAGGTAAATGTACACAATAAATTTTAGTAATGTCGTATAATTTACATTATAGCTAAATATTTGCATGTTTATAACGTTAAGTTGAATCTATCGTCTAGAAACATGAAATTTTCTAGGTAGGAGCTAATCCGGCCACTCTTTGGATGTTGAATATATTGCATATAATTTAATATACTGTTCTGTATCGTATATAGATGGATATATGTATATCTTCTGAATTGTTATGGATATTTATTTTTTTTCAACTCCTGTACATGATTTTATTTAACGTTTGTAATTTGTATTCATGGCATTGTACTGTTTATATTCAGATTTTGCATACGCGTCTTTTGTCTATTTTGATGAAATTTAAAGAACACAAATTTGCGTAGGATATATAAATAGATGATGTGGTATAGCTTGACAGTTTTACTAATAATATAATTTTTGGTTTACTAATTTACGAGATTTGTCTTTTTCCCCAGTGGTTAGGTAGATCAGTCGGTATATTACAAGAAATATGTTAATTCTTTTTGGATGAATTAGATTGCATGAAGCGGTATTTTTGAATATTAGAATGAGTAGTCAGATCTGTCACTTGGGGGTATAATGCGAAACATGGTAGCATTAGAAGATGTATTTAAGGAGAGAACTAAGCAATAGTGTAGATTATTCGCACACAATTTCATTTATTATTCTGATAACTAAATAAATCATTTAACTTGTTGACTTGCATCGTTTTTTGCTTAGTTTATGACCATGGAATCCTAATAGAAATTTAAGGGGCGAGTGGAGCTCGACCAGGATGCAAATTCCGAAAATATTTCAGAGTAATTGAAATGGTTTAAATTTATTTTATTTTGGACATTTCTTTATCCTTAGTCTTTTGATTGTACGTACAGAAACCAACAAGCATTCAAAATGTCATCTAAAGCGGAAAAAATATTTTAAATTACATCCAGGATTGATTAGGTTCTTTGAAAAATTTCTCAAACGTGGCAAATAATATGATCTTTAAGAGCTAAAGCCATTATTGTTAAAACAATAAATTTAAATATTTTGGCTCAATATTTCCTATAAATGAATAATCGGATAACGATGTTTTGGGTTTGATTACTAAGTATTCATCTGGCTCTAACTTGAAATTATGGAATGGAAATTAAAATGCAGAAATGAAATTGGGTGTAGAAAGCTTGAGATTAATATGCAGAAAGAGAAAAAGAAATTAAAACAGAAGGTAAATAAATTGAAATGAAAATGCAAATTCAGAAAGAAGAAAGAGAGAGAGATAGACGAATTAAAAAACAGCAAAGAGTAAATAGACATTCAAATGCAAATTGTAAACGACAAAAGAGAAAAATGAGAGGAAAATACAAATGCAGTTACAAATGCAAATATAAGAGAGACACAAATAACATTACAATTGCAAAAAGAAGAAACATAAATGGAAATTCCATTAAAATCGAAAGAATTAGAACTGGCAGGCATTAATGACCCCACTCATGACAGTTTTGATTTTGATGTTGCAAAAAATATTAAATTAGTACCACGATTGAAAGAAGATGTAGATCAATACCTTTGACAATTTGAACAGAAAATAGCCCAGAATTTAAAGAGAGCACTGGACTATGTAACTACATAATGTACATATTTGCAAACATGGTGAACTTTATACTGAACTGTTTGTTGAAGATATTGCTGTTTAGGAAGGAATGTTTCTGAAGGGTTAGTAGTTAATACCCGAAGCATATCGACAGAGGTTTGTGAATTGCAAGAAAAGAATGTAGCCAAAGCCATGTCAAGATTGCTAGAGAAAGGGAATAACTATCTGACAGGTGGTGTACTTCAAAGCCAACCGATATATATTATGAAATGAGTTCAAGAACTGCGTTCATAATGATGTCAAGCATTACCTTTATGAACATAAGATAGATACAATAGAAAACGTTACTCGTACGGCTGATGAATATTGCTTGGCTAGCAAAGTTGCATTTGTCAATAAGTTTTCCTTTCAAAAGACAAATAATAAGAAAAAATTTAAGTCTAAAGCAAGTACTTACAAATTTCAATCTGGCACAAGGAATAAGAATCGAACGGCTAATAAGACTGATTAGAAATCCTTATTTTCTCCTACGTGCACTTATTACAAGAATATAGGGCACGTTATTTACGATTGCTTTAAGTTGAAGAAACAAGCAAGATAATAAAGCGAGAGTTGTTCCATATGCTCTTGTTTCTCAGAGATCAAGGTCATGGTTTTCTATTGGAAGCAATATATTTGTAAGGTGAAACAAACCCCAGTCTGATTCTATTGTGGAAAATTATGAACCATTCATGTCGAAATACTCTGCATCACTTGATCGAGATTTGACAAATCACATACCTGTTAAAATATTTAGGGACACATGAGCTTCTCAGAGTAATTTATTATCAGGTAATTTGCCTATGTCTACTAAGTCTTCTTCCACTGAAAGGCTTCTTGTTCATTGAATAGAGTGCTGTTTTATTCGAATTCCATTCACTAACGTTAATTTAAATCAGACTTAGTTTCAGGTACTGTGACTATCCGTAAATTGAAGTCTTTGGTCATTGAGGATTTTATTTATTGCAAGGCAATGACTCAGCAAGAGATAAGGTTGTAGTTAATTCGTTTGTAATCGTCAAGCCTAGTTTAGATCAACAAGTTGCTCTTTTTGAAAATGAAATCCTCGAAAGAGCATTTGATGATGCAGTTGATCAGAAAATTATTCATGTGTCTGACAAACTTATTACTTTGGCTTTTGATCAGGTCAATATTGTTACTTTTGCTAATCAATAAAAAGGTAATAATTATTATGATAATCTTTAAACCAATATTTCTCTTATTTCTGATCAGAGTGAGAAGCGACACTTATTTGTCGTTAAACAAGAAATAGATACTGATATATGCTGTTAGTTTTAAAGGGTTACTAGCGAAGCTGATTCTGCAGAGGTACAAAAATGTTAATCTTTAAAAAATGAGAACATGAAGACCACCTGAGGTATCCACTCGTGACGAGTGGTCAGTGAGCTATTGTATTGTTGTTCCTAAGTCATGCATATTTCATGTCAACGTAATTGTTGGCGTAGCCTATGAAACTTCATTGGCTGGTCATTTAGGAGTCAATAAAACCAAGTCGTATATATTTCATTTCCACCAAATTCTTAGCATAGCCAATGAGCCTTCCTTGGATAGTCATGTAAGAGTCAATAAAACCAATCACAATGTTTTCTATTGTTTTTGTTGTCCGACAATTAAACTAATGTTTGCAAATACTGCAGATCTTGTAACAATTGTCAAATAATAAGAATGCCCGTTCAGAAAATACCCAAAGCTCAGTTACAACATTTACCTTTGACGAACCATTTAGCTGAATAATGGTAGACTGTGTAGGTCTCTTACCTAAGACCAACGCAGGCAACGAAAACTTGTTGACAATAATGTATGCGTCTACGTGGCTTCCAGAGGGAATCCCTTGAAGGAACATTAAGGCTAAAATTATATAGTCACAGCCTCTATAAACATCTTTACAATTGATGGGCTTCCTAAATCGGTTCAATGTGACTGTGATTTGCGAAACAGTGAGAAATAAGTTTCAATCCACCCAATTACAAATGAAAGTAAGGTATGACAAAACTGCAATGGAAAGAACTTTTCAAGCTGGTGATAATCCTCTTGACCATACCTTAAAGTCACCCAATTCTTGATAACATGGCACCAATACAGTTCGAAAGAAAATAGGTGACTAAAATTATATCACTTACACTCCCGGGGAGAGGAAACATAAACATCTCTACAATATCAATATTTTAAAGGAGTTTTTTTGATCGAGATAGCTCTGTAAATCATTCAGGAAATGTAACTGTTCTTCTCCCACATGGTGACTTTAGTTCAACCCGTTTCCAAAATTGTTAAATATTAAAGAATCTGGAAAATAAATTTTCATGTATATAGTCGTGAATGAGCTAAAGCGGTTAATATGTGAATATGTGCACTGGTTCCCAGATTTTCCAACTCGAACAAACAAAATCTACCATGACGTTGAAATTGTAGATTCTAAACCTGTAAAACTTCACCCTCACAGGATGAATCTTCTCAAATAAGAATGTTTGAAAATCGAAAGCGATTATTTGTTGGAGAATGCCCGTATTGAACCAAGCCAACTTAATCAGAGTCAGCTGTACATTCTTGTGTCGAAAGCAGACTGAACCTTTCGTATGTGCGTAAGCAAAGAAAAGTAAAGAATGTAAACAAAAACTCATATCTAATGCCAAACACTCATGATTGTATTAATATAATTTAATTGGAATTTCAAAATATCTTATTCATTTTAAACTGTCAAAATAATTCTGGCAGCACCGATTTATGAATATGGCATAAATAAATTCGGTCTTCGTAACGCCAGAAGGACTCTACCAATACAAATTGATGCAGTTTGGTATACAAAATTGTTCCTCTACATGCCAGTGGTTAATGAACATGATAACGTCTGCTAAAGATAGTTCTGATGCATACGTCGACAAAGTCATTACATACATCGACGCCTTAAAATATCACCTGGAAACTATCCGGAAATTCTTCGTTTGCTTGAGTGAGGGAGATTTGACAATTAATTTAATTAAAAGTGGGTTTTGTGGAGTTTGCCACATTTTTACGATATATTGGTCAAGTCCAGCATGTATAAGTTACGGTTAAAGCTATCTCAGAATCCATGTTCCTTTCAGTAAAAAAGGAACTGATGCGATTTTTGTGTATTGATACGGCTGGGTATTGTCAAAATGTTTGCTCAATTGTTTCCATAATTGCTGAGGTCCTGACCAGTTTCTTGAAGATAACCAAGTTTTATTGTTCTAACCAAATTCATGAGGCGTTCGATAGATCAAATGCCATACTTAAATGTGCACCACCTCTTTAGCTCCAGATTTCAATCATCCATTTAACGTGTCTATTGATGCAAGTGATGTGGGGGTTGGTAGTGTAATAATTCAAGGAGATCAAAATGGCGTGGATCATTCGGTGTGTTATTTCTATAAAAAATAACTATCGGAAAGGTGTGCTTGGCTTTAGTTCTGGCTTTACAATACTATGAAGTACGTCTTATCCGATTATTGTATTGATAGATGTCAGTCCTCATAATTTCACCAAAAACATGAGAATGATAAAGCAGAGATTGTAAATATAGAGTTTGCAAGAATACAATATATATCGTCCTCACATTAAGTTAAAAGAATATTGGATCGCAGATGCAATTTCATATGTTTAGTGGTGCTGTATTGTTTTTATTTTGTATACATTTTTGTACATTAATTATACATGTTAATGTGTAATTTCATTATCATCATTATATGTGGGTTTGATTAATTACGGAATTCGGACCTTTTCCCATTGGACAGATTAATCAGGTGGTTTGTTAGTGGAATTAAGTTAATTCTTATTGAATGATTTGGTCAGATAAAAAAAAATAATTAGAAATATTACAACGATTAGGGAATATTTTATGTAATGTGGATCCCGGCTCTAATGAAGTCTATATATCCATTAGATATATTTGATAAAATCTGAGTTCTCCTGTATTGCTATTAAAAGAGTTATATAAATACAACTACAAACGTTTTCACTTACGTCTTCAATAATTGTTTAGAAAAGCACCGTTTTATCCTACTTTTATGTTAGAATAATTATGCAAGTTTATTAAATTAAACACGATAACTGTAAAGTTTGCATATAATATGGGAAAACTGGCTATCTGCTACACGAACATAGCAAATGTAAGTTGTCGTCTACCTGGCGCCCACTCATCACAAAGGCTGTTGCATTGGTGGACGATGACCACCGCTAAAGACTCACAGCCATAAGAGAAAAACGTTCCATGGCAGTATCCCAGAACATCGGACCTACAGACTTCCCATGTCAAATCTGTCATAACCTGCGTGCAACCAGGTTTAGACTCAGAAGCCACACGCGTAGGCACCGTGGGCAATAGAATGATACAGTTCACAATAATCGAAGTTATGAATAAACTTTAGTAGAAATCCAAATTAAATCTCACCCTGAAAGTGTTGATGTGCCTGATGATGGCTCGTTAAGTGTTGATGTGCCAACATATTTTGAAATAAAACACAGCAGCACAATCCTAGAGGAAACACTTATTTGAAATTTCCTTATAAATTCTCTGTTTCTGGGAATGTTACCAGAACACATATTTCCAAAAAAGAAATAATTTGAATAATTTCAAATCAAATACTGTGCACAACAATAACTTGATTTTGCTCGGATATTAAAGCACTAATGAATACATTTTCTAGTAACAAGATTATATAGTCTTCTACTTGATCTCAGGTCACAATGTTACATTTTAGTTGGAAAAAAACCCTGTTACTTATTGTAAAATAACCTTCTTGAAATATCTTAATGTTTACAGCCAAAATTTTAATTATAATTAGAAAGTCAGGTGCAAAAAATTATAAAATATGACCTGTAGTATATAAGGTACGCCAGTTAAATTGTAAGGTTATTCCAATGACAGACTCACACCCAAAAAAATATGTCTGACCCAGACCCAAATAAATGTTTACTTTTATTAATAATGATCCTGGTTTTACACCTATTCATACAGGGATTATATTAGCTATGTAAAAGTTGTATACATAATACAAAATCAATAATTTACGTAGAAAAAAATGTAATTATGGACACATCCAACATACAATATTAGATTACAATGGCCGATAATGAAATTTAAAAATAAGTTCTATCCATCTGTCCATATATATATATCACTGGAACGTGTTATGCCTGTAAAAGGTATATATATATATATATATATATATATATATATATATATATATATATATATATATATATATATATACCTTTCCCTGGCACAACACATTCCAGGGCTGAGAACAGTACTATCCATACAACGAAATCACATCCAACTGAGAAAATTACTGCACGCTTTACAAAAGCGTCAACCATTATTTCAACTTCATGTATTTTTTGTAAGAATGCTAATGATCATAATGACAGTTTATAGATTTTTGAAAGTTTTTTTGACCAAATTTATATTGTTGTCAACTAACTGGAAACCCGCATCTTGCTTTTTGGTCTTTTTTGCGTTACCGAGCGTCATTTTGTATTATTTACAGTAACATTTACAACTCTTTAATTCCCGATAGATGAAATGTTACCATCTATATCTGTGTTGAACAGTTTTTGGAAATAAAGGACTCCCCATCACATATTCGAAACGATAATGCCCGAAGTATGTGAATGGAATGATAAATAGATTGCTTTCGAATAGATAAATGATAGATCTATGATATTTTAAAATGAGGACGCCTAAGGATTTAGCATTTATTTATAGACAAAATAGTTAAGTCGATCGTAATTACACGACTGCAAGTTTTTCACACAACGGATAAGGATTTATATTTTGTTTCATTTAGTTCTATTGATGTTGCAATAGAGAAGAATCGGCTGAGGAAATAAATGGATTGCTCTCTTCGTGACTTAAATGCGTGCAAGCTAAAGCAAAATACTTTTACAACATGCTTACGTTATCTAATTGAATAATGATTTATGTTACAGCTGTATCTGCCAAGCCATCCAAGAGAGGTAAGATGAGAAATACATTATCAGTTTTCAAGGAAACAAAATAGCTATGGAAACATATACTGTTTATGATAAGTTGAATCGATGATGCCACATGAAATTGACTGTAATTAAGAAAAATTGAAAAATATCGTTTTTCTCCGCGACATTATTTAAATGTTCTCCTTGATCAAGGGCATATATTTTAAAGGTGTATAGCACGTGTATTGGGTGTCTAATAAATATATTTTTTTGAAGGAAGCTAACCAACACGTAAGAAATATTTCGACACACATGCATGTGCAAAACATGCTCTGTACGTGCAATTTAATGTAATGATGTAGAAATGAATCCAGATCAGACCTAAAACTTCTATGTAATACGAACGCATGAGTTGCTTTGCTTAATTACTCTGAACATCATTTTGATAAGGACTAAAATATTTCGTATTATTCAACATACAAATTACCACGATGGGCCTTTAGAAGGAGTTCAACTGCATGATCGAAGCCAAAACAGTTTGTTAGGTTCTAGAAATGTATGTCTTTATTCATGTAAGCTTATTATAATAGCTAATAATAAACTATCTGGATAGAGCTATTCTACTTGTGTCTAAAAATTATTAAATTTACTCTTCAGAATGTTTCTTCAGAAGCTCTGTGTACCTTGGTCGCGTATCAATAACTATTAACAATAAAACATGTGACCGTTGGGATGCCCATCTCTTACCAAATGACCCTCTGGTTTCAATGTTTCCTGACCAAAGACTGGAAGATGCTCTTAACTACTGTAGAGATCCAGACGGTAAAGGACATCCCTGGTGCTGTGTAAAAGGAAACCCTATGAAATCTTGGGAGTTTTGTGATGTACCTTATTGTCACGGTATGATAATGCTTTTATTAGTCTTTACCCTCCTGCTCCCCTTCTTCGTCCGCTGTTGTTGCTACCGCTGTTGCTCTCTTCCTCTTGCTGCTTTGAAAAAACATAGTGAAACATTGGGTGAAGCCTGTACATGATTAGTTGAAAATAGTTTTCACTCTGGTTATTTATTTAAGACATAACTCTCCATCATCTACCCGTTCATTTTTAGCTTAAGCTAAAATTCAATTTCGCATAAATTTCTTTTTTGATAACGTTGTGGCTTAATTATTGTATGTTGGATACTCTATTGTTTCTGGGTCATTACCCCTCGGCGACGACATAATGTCAAGTTATGCTTCTAATGCTAACGGATGGTACCCGACATTAATATAATTAATTGACATGCTTACATTGCTCTAAGAAGGGGAATCCTAATTCTGTCATATCATTGTTTCCATCCATTGAGATAAACTTTTAAGGAAATCTACATCTCACCCCAATAAAAAACACTAAATCAACAAAATACACATGCTCACCACATCGTTTAAGAGGCAAATTGAATTTACATATCATATTTGAATTAACAGTCAGTTAGATGTGATGAAATCTTAAATTCATTACACCATTGCCATTTTTCATGTTTGTGAAATTGCTTTGGGGTTTTGCAGTGGTACCTCAAACATTGATAACAACTTTCAGCAAAGCAAATGAATAATTAACTGAGACATATTTGCATTCCTATATAAATCGCAAGATTCGAATTTCAAAACATTTATGGGAAATTTTAGTCACATGCAAAGTTTTAATGCTTTTAGGACATAACCTTTGTAACTGAGATGATTGAGTTGCTTGAGCAAATATTACTTAAGATGTTTGTTTTTCTGTATTGGTAACCTCTGGTGTTTTATGGCGACTTGTTGTGGCTTCGTCAGTACCAACTTGTATTACTGCCTTCTTCAACAGTTTCATTTAACTCGATTTTCATTTTATATTAGTCATGGCGAAAGTTTAAATGTGTGCTTCTCAATTTTTATTAGCCCCTGATCTTGATCATACTCAGAGTGCATAAATTAGTTTCTACTCCTTTCGTTATTGCCATTAGAACATATTCTGATGTTCATTTGATTTTTATCAACTTCAAAGTAGAACAACACTTTTCAGATCTTACTATTAATAATTTCCACTCCTTTCGCTATTACCATCAGAATATATACTGCTGTTCATTTGATTTTTATCAACTGCAAAGTAGGCCAACACATTTTAGATCTTATTATGAATATTTGAAAACGTCATAATGTACCAGATGTTCATGATAGAAAGTGCAATCACAAGAAAAGACAACAAATCGAGACTGGCAGCATATACAATAGGCACAGACCTTTTGAAGGTTACTTTTTAATACTTATATTTATGACTTTAAATACCATTTAAATATAGTCACCATTTGAATAAAGTTACCGATTGATGAGATTGATAAGGTAGTAGTAATTCGATACTTTTCACCATTGATGTATACAATTATCACACACAAAAACGAATCAATCACGGTAGAATACGACTACAGATTTTTGCTAGAAGAAGATTATACAGCCCATCTCGCACCTTCATTATCTGTAAAGATACGTTTTTTCTCTATTTTGGTTTAAAGCCTTCAGCGTCCTAATGAATTCCGATATTGAATTTGCTGATGTGCAAATCGCCAAGAATAGTGCTTATGTGTTAACATTCAGTCACAAATATCCTTGTACTAATTCACTCTAATTCCAAGAAATCAATTTAGTCCTAAACTGAAAGATACCTTTGTAATTCCAATGATTAATTGAAACAAATAAACTAAACTCCGTCAAATGAAACACAACTAGAATGGATTTCATTCAAGTCTGAAGTTAAGATAGGAATGGGTATTTCTCAAGTAAAGAATACTTATTTATAAAGTTAATATACGAGAGCAGAACTAAGATAAAGGAGATTTTCTCAACAAATTCGGAAACAACTGCTTCTGCAACATTCTTAATTATACAATGAAGATGGACCTGAAATGTAACATATGTAAACATGTTTAAACCCAATTAATATTGATCTTAACATATATGATCATAGAAGAATACTAGCTATTTAATATGTTATTTATTATTAAAAGCAAACCATATGAGTTAAATATTAAATTTTAAAGACGCACAATAATAGAGAGGAGATATAGTACATGCAGCAGGCATATTTATTCACTAACTACAGCAACATAAATCAAAATAAATAATATTACTTATAATGTAAATTTCTAACATAATTTCTTTTATTTTGTAAAGATCGATAATTATTCAACAAAAAAAGTTCCCTATGAAAACACTGTATACAGTATACAGCATAAACTGAAATTGTCCCCTCTGTATAATAGGTTAACAAAAATGACATATTTAAATACAGCAACATACATCAAAATAAATAATGCAAATTTCTCACAAAGTAAAGTGAAATTTACTTTTAATATGTAAAGATCGATAATTATTCCAAATAATATTCCCTATTAAAGCAATGTATACAGTACACAGCATAAACTGAAATTGTCCACTCTGTAGAATAGATTGAAAAAAAAGACATATTTAAACAAAAACCTGTCATAGTTTAATCCCCCGGAAGTAAATTTCCTTATGTGGGGTCGATTTGTATGGTCTCCAAACTAGTGAATCCATCACAGAAGTCATGGGAACATTTCAACCTCGGTTGATTGTTTGCAACCGCCGAACCAAACTCATCTGACCTAGGTGAATATACCACTGACCCATTTCGGTTCTATATTAGCAGTACCATCCTATGTCGGGTGAGAATCACACAGGAAAAAGCCTTGATGGGAATTAACCAAGCGAGGCCCTTGACACAATTTCGTTAACAAGATGATTATTTAAAATGTAACTGAACGATGAATCAAAACGACACCATAAGTGTGAGCGGTAGGTCCAAAGAAGGATTAGAAAGAATGATCAGAACGGAATTCAACAACAAATAGAAGGGAATTGAATAATTTCTCACGGGATCAAATCAGAGCATTTAACTTTAAGGAGCAATTAAAAGAGAATCAACAAATGGAACTCATTAATAATTATGAGTGACATATGGATTACTACTAGGGATGATCGACTTGTGACATTTATAAACGTATATGAACAATGTGCGGTTAATCCATTAGTCATATGTATATTGATATTAAAAAATATTGCATTTCGTAGCGACTGATTGACGAGCACTATTTAATTCAGGATGCCGGATTAGCCACGCTTGGCCCGCACTTCCCCATTTGCCATGAATCCGCCGAATTGGCATAGGGCCACGGATTAATAGGTTTTATATGGTTCATTGCGACACGTGATCAAAATTGCTTTCAGTCTCACAATGTCCATAAGCGCATTCGACACACCATTTCTCAAAAGACCTCGTTAAACATAGCTTCAAGTCCTATGCACACGAAGGATACGGTGTTGTACGCAACTGTTAGATGATTAAAACCCAGTCATTTATGCCATAAGTGCTAAAACTAATTGGATCCAACAATCCTAATTATCCTCCTCAAACTCATCTACCCTGCTGAACATGTCAACGATTGCCTTAGTTGCAACTGACGGTAATCAACGACTTCCGTGTAGTACGTTTCGGAAGCTACTCGAAGCTACTCGAGTTATGATACAATATAGACGGCCACCATTTTAAATGTTGTAACAGCTAAAGGCATTAGCCTAATAACACTCTTGTTCCGTTACCTTTGCCTTCGACACCGCCTGATGGCAGTCGTTGGACTACAGAATCGTGCTACGTCGCACTTGTTATGTGTGTGTATATATATATATATATATATATATATATATATATATATATATATATATATATATATATATATAGTCGTTGTGTGTGCCACCATGAGTATATTGGACCTGTCATTACTGAGACACAGACAGCTGGAAGGACGTTGAACCACCAGACACTGTAAATTCCCTTTTTATTATTCTTTACGAATATCAATGTATCTGATATTCTTTGCTGAATTCAAGGAGGTATTATGCCTTTGAGAATAAATTCATATAAATCTATTAGACAGAAGGAGTAACCCTGCACGAGTGGACAAGTTCGGACGGAATTATACTAACATCAGACAAAGACAACGGATAAAGTTGTGAGCGTACTAATTCAGTTAATTGAGTCTGATGGTGTACATGCGAAAACAAATATTTTGTATTTTATATAGGTTTTATCATATTCGATAACGATGTTTTCCATTGCTTTTAAAATTACCCAGACGGTTCGAGCAACCGGTTATTCTTAGTATAGGGTAACCTTTCTTATAAAGGATCAATGGAGTCAATTACGTTATGTCTCAAATCATTTTTCCTATTGCATACGTCATCAACAAGATTATAAATAACAATGAGCAAAATGTTTTAGGTAAGACTGAGATATTCAATTTGTAATTAAATGTGAAAGAAAATAGATGCATTTTGGACATAAAAGCGCTTGATGACTCATCTGATGTAGAATTACAAATGTACACTATTGAAATACTAGCTGCATATTACTTTTATTGATCACTTTATGGGACAAAATTAAATCGAAACGGACAATGGCAGAAATCTAAAACACAATCAACTGTTGTTGATCTGATATGATGCTAGCCACCATGAATCAAAATAACAAATATCATAACTCAAAATAATATTTGTACAAGAGAATAAATCCCTGCAAATAAAAGTTATATATTTATATGTGTTTTTATTTTAGTTTTTTATACTACATTAGATGATACAAAAGCTAGGGTTACATTGTCAAATAATATCCGTGGTTGCAGATAATAAATATGTTATTTATGAGTTTAGGATATTCTAGAAACTGACGTTTTTTATTTTGATTGGAATTTTCCATTTGTATGACTCACATCTAGATCAAGTTAAAAGTCATATAAAGAGGAACTTGGTAAATAAATATTTAATTCATGTTAGAATATGTTTTGATCAGGATCTATTGTTATTGTCATGTATAACGCAAGAGGATTTTTTTATTTAAATTATTCATTGGAACTGCTAAGTGTTCACTGACTTTGAATGTACGTATTGTTTTCTAATTATTGTCAGCGTACTCAAAGATATATCTGATTGAATCAATATGGCACACCAGAATTTTCAAGACAATTTGAATTCATTCGGAAAATTTAGGATTGTGTTAACTTTAATTCAAAATAATGTAAGTGTCTATTGAGTTTTCACTTTGTGATATGGAGAAATAATAGGCTTGAAGATTTTACTTAAATTGCCGGTTTCACTTCTTTCTGTTACTTATTTAAGACTTAGAATTGTAACAATATACTAGACAAATCAGCATTCCTTTGGTATATAACATTGCTCACAATGTGAGTGAGAAATACAAGAACATAAACTGTGTCTTCTATTCCCAGTGGTGATCCATTACTCCATTTATGTTTTCCACCAAAATTAAAAAGTAAATAGATTGTTTGCATAACAGCGGTTGTATTTCAAATACAAATCCTGTAATTGCTTTTTAACTTGTCTGATATTAATTAATGAAAACCAGATCTATTAGTTTATCTGTATTCTAAAAGTGATCGTTCCATTATTGCTGAATAGTTGATGATAGAATAAAAGCACAGGAGAAATGAAAGTAAGATTCTTCAATGTCCAAATTATTGCTACATTTATCACATATTGCTCATAGCTACCAGTCAAGTTCCAAGATGATGGTTTCTGTCACAAGATGTCATAAATGTCATGTATTCATATCAAAGCCAATTACTTGCTTAGTCATAAGTTTGCAAAGAGTGTTTATATGTTATTATCAATATTCCTGCTTTGCGTGTATTTCTTTTGCAACCTTATTTATTTGATAATTGCGCGACTAAACATTATAATCCATTTTAAGATATTCCATATTTTCTTGTTTTATTTCAAAGACGCTAGTTTTATAAAAACAAAGCAAGTAATTATTCAATCTTAGCTCACTTGACCGTGATCTTTGTGAAGAAAACATTTACATTTTTAAGCCATACTTTCTATTATAAAAAAAAAAAAACGTATATTTTTGTTTAAAATCAAAGTCATCATGGGTTAAGGAAATACTACAACAATATTGCCAAACATATATTTAATAAGCTCTTGCGTGAAGCTTGTGGTCAGGCGAGATATTTATCAGAGATTTACGGTGTAATAGTAATTCAGCAGACACTTTTATAGCGATCAATTTTATCACTCTGTTTTGAATCTTTGCACATATTTGGTGTGCTACATTTCATGATTTGTCAGCAGATGAAATTATAGAGTTTCTCAAGATGCAAATGGTGTTGACTTCTTGCTTTGTAGTGGCAACGATAACAATTAATTACGTAAGGTAAATCATTAACCCGTGGTGAAGATTTCATTGTCAGTGTTATCGAGTATCTAAAATTATTAAGGACTACCATTGCTTATTAAACGTATGAATGATTTTTGAAAAATAAATGAGAGTGCTTGTCATAGATCAACCAGGTGTTAATAACGGACAGTATCTTCAGCATAACAGATTGAATGTTTAATATTTGTCATGCTCTATATAAAAAAAACATTAACACTATCGCAATGAAACAGCTCGAAAGTCAAACATATACAGTTTAAAACTGCTATCTGCTTCTTCAAAACTGTTGATACCCACTTGTTTTTGTATAACATTTGACAATAAAGAGATTCAGTTAGGGTTTCAGGTCGAATGCATTCATATCCTACGCCAATCATTATTATGTCTAAGCCTGTAAATGATTGCAGTATTTCCCCTGCTTTGTTTTGATGCAATAATATAGATTTCAAAATGGGGAGGGCAGCTTTCATCCTGCGAACGTTAAACCAGGCGTTCAAATTTAATGCATAAAACCATCATGTTCATAGATCATCAGTCATCAAAAATAGGTTTAAGCAAAGGAGTTTCATAAGTGGATTGATGTTATATTTTACTTTTTGCAGAATGCTACTATGCGAACCAAAGCCACGTGTATAATGGATACGTTTCCTC
Organism: Sinohyriopsis cumingii; assembly: GCA_028554795.2. Lineage (NCBI taxonomy): Eukaryota > Metazoa > Mollusca > Bivalvia > Unionida > Unionidae > Sinohyriopsis > Sinohyriopsis cumingii. The sequence goes on along the minus strand of CM068831.1, from coordinate 72,855,800 downwards.
AACAAACAATGGAGCGTGTTTGAACTGGTTAGGAAGCTTTCCAGACAGCTCTTTTATCGATGGTAATATAACAAAAACTAAGAATTATTGTCGAGATCCAGACCATACAGGATATCCATACTGCCGTACAAGCTCTGGTTTCGTTCGGTGCATGATCCCTCTGTGCGAAGGTAAACGGAATCAAGGGCTATCAGTATAAAGGAATTGTTTGTTTTTTTTCGCTATTATTATCCTGCTCATGCAACAACGTAAGTTTGAACGATAAATATATAGACTTTATGGCAACCTAAGTGTGTTACGTAATGAACAATTCACACCTTGAACATATAGCCATACGATTGCTTTCCAATGTAGTTGTCCTGGCGATTAAAATGAACCTTATAATGTCTTACAGTTAACATAAAATGATTCTGGATATCTTCGGAACTGTTGTTGTTGTTGTTGTTGTTGTTCTAGGGTTTAACGCCATTTTTCAGCACAAGATAGGCTATACATGGCGGCCAGTATAACTGGTGGAGGATCTTCGGAACTGAAAAACAGAATGTTTGTTGTCAATGCCTAAAACACACTGCTGGATGAATTCCAAATTTAGAGCTATTTTTAATTATCCCTTGCAGGTACATGCGAGGATGATGCGAATACCAGATGTGGAGATTTGAAGCTGATACTTTGCCAGAGCGAACATCTTGCTAAACTATTCTGTCCCAAATCATGCAATATGCGTGGTATGTTTCTTTTTGAAGACAATATAAAACCGCAGATGAAAAATACAGACGTATAGGAAGGGAAATGTTATTTTGCCGTATGACCTTTTTCAATCTTCACCTAATAATAAAATGAACATTTGATAGTTACGAGCAGTGGAAAATCTTTGAACTAGTTCCCTATAGTTGTATGATTTAGCAAATGGAAACATTGGGCAAGTGGATAGCACAGATTGTTCAACTGAGCATTGAAAAAAAAATGTATCCCAACTTTATAAGTGTGCACCATCGCTCATTTGAAAATGCAAGTCAAATGCAAGCATAGACCCAGTATGAGGTATGTTTTATCTCAGTTATTTCCATAGTTCCTTCCAGAATCCATTAAAATTAAGTCGTATATAGCAGTGGCGGAAATACCATGTGTACGTAATTAAAGTAGAATTTCTTCCGTTGAGTAACTAAACTATTTTAGTTGTTTGGCATATAAACAGAGCAGTGTATTCCACTACAAGAACTATTATGTAAACCTCTTTTCTTAATTGCATATTTTAATAGCGTATCCCTCTAGATGTAGCAATGTATATTTAGAATGTACTCAGATACTCCAATGATCATGTCACATAGCAATGTGGCTATTAACAAGAGGTCACACTTGCCTGGTAGAAAAGTTGACCTAAGTTTAAAGTAAAGATTACTCACCCACAACATCAATGAAATTACTTGTGTATATTTAAATCATTTATTCTTTGTAATATTTACAAACGATATTCAATCATCACTGAGTTAAATGTAAATATACGGCAAAATGTTTTGCTGCATTTTTTTTAAAAATTGATTTTTATTATTATTTTGCACATTGATTTTATAAACAATCGCATGTGAAGCTTTATTTTAGAACTGGTTACTATTGTGTGTATATTCTATCATGATGTTTTTATTATACCTTACTTATATTGACATATTTTCTATTATAAATGCAACTTTCAATGTGAGGCTTAAAGGCATCGACCCTAGCGAATATTTGAACCAAAGCCAGTTAATATTTAGTCCGAATTGACTGTTCCAAGAACAGACGTACCCAACATAGACAGATGGTACAAATTGCTAACAAAATAGACCACAAGCATTACAACTGTCTGATGTCATTACCAACGACAATGAGACTTTGGGTGGTTTACTTGGACAAATGAATCTAAACTAAACTTGCAAAAAAATTGATTCGTAAGAATTAAATGCCCGACATGGTTAAGGTCATTTTCGTGGAGTTTCATACGAATACTAAATAACACTTTTGGGTGTATCTGTAGCAATATTTATCTCATTTAATTAGGTAGAGTTTTTCTGCATTAAACAATTCATAATAAATGTAAGTTGTTTTTACCGTTTGTTGACATAACACAGTAATGGATGAGACTGTTCTATAATACCCTTCACATATTCGAGCAATGTAAATGCGCAAAATATAACATTATTAGTGCAAATGCTTTCTGTAACTAATTGGTAAGCGGTCATTGTATACAGTAGGTATGAAGATAAAACTTCCAAAATAATACAATTTTTAATTTAGTGATTTTAGCCGTATGAGAAACAATAATTAATATATAATATCTCTACTCAAATCAGTTGAAATTTAGTGAAATGTGTGAATGACGCATTTTGAAATTTGGTTTATGAGTATATAAACAAATCCAGCAAAATGTTTTAATTAAAGTATTGGTTTGATTTACCTACTCTGTAACACTATCCTTATATCATGCTGCTTAAAACTGACAATTACATTAAATGGAGAGGAGAATAATTTGACAGCTGCAATTTTTCAAGAGAATAGCTATTAAAACAGCATACATATGTTAGAAAGACTTAGTGCATACATAAAGCACATGACTAGAAACTGAAATATGAATGTCTCTAACTCAGTCAAGGTGAAAAAAGGATATTTCAAATTAAATAATTAGTGGCGTTTTGTCAAATTTAGTGGACCGTTTTTAAAATATCCATGAAATTTTCTTTAAGGCAGATGTATATGTATGTGATAAATTTAACTTTAAACACCAAAAGAACCATGTATATATGTACAAAAAGCGATACTGTAAAAACACACACACATACATACACACACACGTGCAAAAACTATTTAAGTATATATTGATTTCTTCAGTGAAAAAAAGCTTCGATAGTGGATGCACCAATACTAAGGCAACACAGAGAAAGATAGTCACATTTAATACGCCTTAAAAATGGGGAAAAAATGGAAAAGTAATAGAAAAAATTTAAACAGAATTCCATCGAAAATATTTAGAATTCCAGAGAAAAACTAAAATGAGTATAAATGTATAATTTTAACAATCGACAATTTCCTACATTTGCCATTTACATTTAATCTTTATTGAACGCAATTATAAAATTCGACTATATGAGTAGTTAAGTGGGCCACCATAGGGACAATGGGACTTAGCATTAAAAACACCCCTGGGCAACTCTAGGGACAATGGAAATTTAACATGGAGAAAAACGCTGGGCCACTTTAGGGACAATGGGAATTTAACATAGAGTTTGGGTCTGTCTAGGGACAAGGGAAATTAACATGGGAATAGAGTTTGGGTTTGTCTAGGGACAAGGGGAATTGAATATGGGATTTTTTTTTTTTAAAGTTTTTTTAAATTTAAATTTAAATTTAAATTTAGAAAAGGGGTAGGCAATGGAAAGGCTATCTCTTTTCGAGAAATATGGCTGGCCCTGAAAAGGGCCTTTGGGTTTATGTTAATATTAATATTAACATAGATGGCATCTGTCACATCTTCTTCTTCTTCTTCTTAAACTCCTTCTAACTACCGGTCCATACACAAGTACCCTCTTGAGACATCCTTGTCTTTCTATGTAAACTCTCCTCATCCATTGACTAGTATCTGTCCTATCAACAACAGTCCACTTGGACCTGACATACATGAGCATGTCCGTCCTAAACATCATGGAAGACACAAGGGTGGATGACTCAATGAGCGGGTACAAACACAAACACACAAACACAAACACACAAACACAAATACACAAACAGATACGCTAAGAAACAATAAACAAATCCATAATCTACTATCCACACAATCGTACGTGAGCGGGTACAAACACAAACACACAAACACAAACACACAAACACAAACACACAAACACAAATACACAAACACATACGCTAAGAAACAATAAACAAATCCATAATCTACTATCCACACAATCGTACGTGAGCGGGTACAAACACAAACACACAAACACAAACACACAAACACAAATACACAAACAGATACGCTAAGAAACAATAAACAAATCCATAATCTACTATCCACACAATCGTACGTGAGCGGGTACAAACACAAACACACAAACACAAACACACAAACACATACGCTAAGAAATTATAAACAAATCCATAATCTACTATCCACACAATCGTACGTGAGCGGGTACAAACACAAACACACAAACACAAACACACAAACACATACGCTAAGAAACAATAAACAAATCCATAATCTACTATCCACACAATTGTACGTGAGCGGGTACAAACACAAACACACAAACACAAACACACAAACACAAATACACAAACACATACGCTAAGAAACAATAAACAAATCCATAATCTACTATCCACACAATCTTACGTGAGCGGGTACAAACACAAACACACAAACACAAACACACAAACACATACGCTAAGAAACGATAAACAAATCCATAATCTACTATTCACACAAACATACCTTAGCTCTTACAAGCACCAACACACAAACACATACCCTCACACTATCTTAGAAAAGAGTTAGTGTTTATATTCACACTACTCTACCTACACATTGGCAAATTGATGGTTATTTCTTTTCTAGAGTATTGGGTAGCCCTGAAAAGGGCTGTTTTTTTGGAACTTCATGGACACCTGGTTAATGGTGGCACCTTCCAGGCCTGGCGCCACATACACATCTTATCCCCCAGTTACTTTTTACTTTTTTGGGGGAGAGAGCAGAGGCAGGATATGTCGCTTCAGAATCCCAATTTTCGCTCTCTGGGATTCTGAAATTTATTCTTCTTCTCTTCTTTTCCTTCTCCTCCTCCTCTTCTTTGTTTCTTCTCTCCTCCTCTTTGTATCTTCTTTCCTCTTCTTCTTCTTTATATCTTCTCTCCTCCTCTTCTTTTTTTCCTCTTTCCTCCTCCTCTCTTATCCTTCCCTTCTCCACAATGGCTTCCGCGGCCAGTTCATTCAACAGGCGCCTGGCATATTCCAGATGCACATGAAGTTCCAACAGTTTAGACAGTCTCGTGTTCATTTTTGGTGTTGATCAATCAACAAGGGTAGCTAGACTGCCCAGCGAGTTTCAATTTATAGTGAAAGCGCGGACGTGAAGGAAAACATCCCCCTAAAAAAACATAAAATTGATGTTACCTACATCATGACCAAAAACAACAACGCGCGGACCTAAAAGAAACACTTACTCACTTTTTTATGCTACCCATCACTATTTTAAAATTTTTTATAAATCACTTCAATAGACTATCCACATACGCAAAGCAATCCAATCTAACTCCAAATATACACCTCAAACACCAAAAAAAACATGATTTTAATCTACTATTCATACCAACTTACTTAAGCACTTACTAACACACAAACACATACCCTCACATTTTTTAAAAAAGAGTTAGTGTTTATTTTCACACTACTCTACCTACACACATTGGCAAATCGATCGTTATTTCTTTTCTAGAGTATTGGGGTAGCCCTGAAAAGGGCTGTTTTTTTTTGTTTGCTATGGCATTCTTTTTTTAGTTTCTAAGAATGCGATGTCCTCTGAGGATAGACTTTCTGGCGATAGGTCTGCTTCTTCGGAAAGAAAAGAAGAACTCTTTGGTGTCGATACGGCAATCGACAAAGCCTCTGTCAGGTTCAGGTTGCTGCTGCTGCTGTTGCTGCTGTCTCTGAAGTCTGTACTTCTCTGTCCATTCTTCTTTTTCCCTGTTCATTTCTTCTCTGAAGAGCTCTTCTATCAGGTCTTCAATGATTTTTAACATTCTTACATTCTCTATTTCTTCTGGCTTCGGTATCAGACTGTGTCTGACCCTATGCAAATTCACGTAGGCTTCGTTGAGTTTAGCTAGTTTGGAGCACATCTTCTTAGGAGGATGAGTCGACAATGGATGGTTAGACTGGAAACAACCCGGTTCTTAAAGTCAAAGCGCGGACGTGAAGGAAAACATCCCCCACACGGTTTTTGAGTCGCAACGTTTAGTGAGTGTCATGAGAGGGATAGTAAGAAATGAAAGAGCATCAATCCAACATTCTTATAGCTAAACAAAAGACAAAGGCATTTTTTTCAAAACACAACATTTTTTATTCAAAAATCACTTAACGCTAAACAACAACTCTAACATTTTTATTTTTAATCCAACATCATAACATCAAACAATTTTTTTCAAAACACAACATTTTTTTCCACAGTCTCATCACATTCCATCTTTAAAGTTTCTCCACTAGGTAAAGAGGGATAACAGTCTTCCATGGTTTCTAGTAATCTAGGATGACTTCTCTCAAACTGTTGATTTCTATGGTATTATCGAATTCTGCATACAGGATGACGTTCACCGTTTCATCAGGGTCTCGGTCTTTAAACTGAATTTCCACACGAATCTGGCCGGATTTTATAGGGTGGAAATGTCCCTCGTCGCTGCCTTGGTCTGGAGTGAAATCGAAAGCCCACAAAGCGTAGCCTCCTGCATAATCCTCGTACGTAATGCCGTGACTGGTATTGGTTCCTATCTGTCCGGTGGCTTCGTACAGGGACAAGTACGATCTCAAGTAATTCTTCTTGGTAAAGTCAGGTTCGAAAGATCGGGTACACAAGGTCTTGCCATCGCGACTGACTTCGATTTTGGATACGCCAAAGTGTTGAAAGTAGAAAGGATTTTTTTCTGCAGCTCCGTTGAAGGCTGTATTCTCGACGATACCAACGATCAAACGTTTGGGTAACTGTCCTTGGAACAGATGATCTTCGATCATGGATCGCTGTCCCTTGGGAGATGGTGAAGGTTTTCACTTCCACGCGTCGTATGGGATACTTGGCGGTCGTTCTGCTCAACGTCTGACTGATGTCGTTTCCCACTTTAGGTAACACTTCTACACGGCGTACGTAGAGTCTGGCTTCTAGGATTTTGGTTTTGTAACCGTCACTATCAGCCATCAAATGGAAAGCGGCACTGCTACGATTCAGTCTCAGGCGGACATCCACCCCGTTCAGCAAATACTTTTCTTGCAACCACATGTCCAAATGCAAACGATCCATCAGTTCTAAACTTGTGTCGGCTCCCGTGATTCTCTTTCTTCGTTCTACAAATCCATCATTGTTGTCTTTCTTTTCATCAGTTTCCAATATTTCAAACTTGGTAGGTTCGTCAGCCTCCCATACCACACAGGCATTGAGATGAGTGTTCTTGGCATCTATTCCGTACGTCAAGAGATTTTCCAGGTAGGCACGATAAGGGTAAGTATCCATGCTGCTACTGACCAGTTTGTTATTCAAGTACAAGTCCACTCCACTGAACAAGGAATGCATGAAATTGTTAACGGGAGCTACTGCTTCATCGTCTATAGCACCTCCAGTCTTATCTAGAATTTTGACTTTCAGGTACAAGTAACTGCTATTCAGATCGATGTAATCTTCGGGCTGTCCTTTGATTTCAAACTCGATGGGAGCGGAATCGGTCAGTGAGGAGACGGGGTGAAATTCCACCCACTGGGATTCTTGCATGGTCATCATGGTAGGGGGCATGGCAAACAGATCCAGTTCCGACTTGGAACAAGCGCAAGATTCTCGGTGCATCATTTTTTTTTTGTCTCTTTTCTCAATAATCGAAAACGTCTAAGTCTCGAACGGTTCTTCTTTTCTTGGCCTTTCTCGCTTGAAGTCTGGTGAAAGGGTGTTTTCTTCGTTGTCTCTTTCTGCCTTGTCCTTGCTGAATGCCTGACTCGGTAGCGTGCAGGGCATTTATAGGTGTTTCTCGTTGGCCTAAAATGTCTTTGCCCGTTTGCAGCAAGACATTTTTCCCTGCCCTCATGAAGGCTTCTTTAGGGTTTTGTTTGTCGATGATGACATTTTGGAGAAATTCTTTGCCTTGCGTCAGTGCCGCATCTTTCAAGGCGTGCAATCCGCGTGTCACCATCGGTTTCAACACCGGGGACACCGAACGAAAGGCCGATTTTAACATGTCTCCTAAGCCGTGTCCTCGCTGTCGAGCAACCCCTCGGTACACTGGATACGTAACTTAAGAGTCGTGAGAGAACCGTTTTCGAAAATGGAGTTTCACCGTGACTTTTCCTTTGGTGAATGGAATATTTTGTCCCAAATCTCCTTTTATAGCAATGTTGACCGTGTCCAAATACGACTTGCTGACCGGCAAATAGTGAGGATGTACAAATTCGCGGTGGACGTGGTAAGTGTTTCCACCTTCCTCGTCAGTGTTCGTGGCAGAATCCACTTTGAAAGGAATGACACGCAGTAACGGTACGGAGGTGTGTCCCACCACGTTGTACTCGACCACATCGGAATACACGAACATCAAATTCAGTCCTTGGTTCAGTTCTACCGGGGCACGAAATAACTTGCTAAAAGATTCGTTGTCGTAAACGATGGGTAATTCGTTTTTCTTGAGCATGGTCTTTCTCATGTCCATGTCTCCGCCCAACATGTCAAACAATTCAGGACAAAATAAAATGGACAGGATTTTACTCCGTTCAAATTTCATCAAGAAGCGACGAGCTGCTTTGTGGTACTCCATGGTGACACTTTTGTTGACATGCTCCAAAGCTTTCAGAAACACGACATTAAACCTGGAGGCTATGGTGCTGACCAAATGTTGACCACTAAAATAATAGCCTGGGGGAATGAACAAGTGATAGGTGGTGTACTTTTGTGTACGGGTTTTCTTGTCATATTTGACATTGCTATCCATCCACTGTTGCATTTGCTCGTCATGAACTTCCACATCAAAAAAATTTTGATTGGGAAGGACATTGAGGACTTGGGTCGGGTGAATCATTTCTACTAAAGCCACTTCCCAATGGGCTTCGTGATCTAACTGGATGGCTTGAGGTAATTTGGCCCTGTAACAGCACAACGTGTTCTTGGGAAACACCTCCATGGAACTGTCACTGGGTAAAGTTAAGTAAAATTGGTTTTGGTGATTCATAATTCCAGAGTTCTGTGGCTGTCCGAGGGGTTACTGGACGTCAGAGGCGTGTCTCCGTCTAAAATGGGGTTCTGGTTGTGATTGAAGTGGTGACTGGCACTGGCACTGGACACAAGGTTCCCGGGGTTCCCGTTCGAGGTGAATTTCAGGGAGGGATTAGGAAGCAGGTAACCGATGCAACTGCTCAATAAAATGGTCCACAATTGTTTGTCTCCTTGTTGCAAACTCAAATTGGCGATGGCTGCCCCGATGACACAATACACCACGAAGATTTGGCAGAAAAAGACGATTTGCGTTTTAGGCACACGTTCTCCACACCACACCCACAAGGGTTGTTTTTGTAAATCTTGCACAGAAGAACTAGGGGAAGGAGGAGTGGTCGACGTAGCTGCGTCTGCTGTGTGAAAGGGCATGATGGTCACTTCTTTTTATAGTCGATGACTTGCGAAGCGTCGATCCAAGAATCGAAACTGGGTGGATATCCTTTCCAACGTACTTTCACTTCTTTGACACGTCGTTTGCCCACTTTACGGGTTCTGCGTTCGAGAATGCTTTCGATGTCGTACACGTCGTCTTCTTTTTTGGTGACACGTTGTAACTCGGGCAAATAAAACGTTCCTTTGAGCACTTCTCCGTTCATGTCTTCCAATTTATAGACGGTAGGATGACGGCCATGCACTCGTCCAGTGACGCGAAACAATTCGGTCGTCCAGTTAGGTAAGTAACCTTTGTCGAAAGTGCGTTTGGTTTTGCCAATGCGCACCCAATCTCCTACGACCAACATTCCACTTTTCTCGGGGACAGCCCTCGTCGGGGACGTACCAAACAGACGCTCAAACACCAACACTTCGTTGTCGGGAGTCACGTCTTGCGGGGCACGTCCGATGCTTCGATGGTAAGATTGGTTGTACGCTTGCACCAGGTGCGGTAAGATGTCGATGTACTTCAGAGTGTGGTGATGCGTAAAATATTTCCACATGCGTTCTTTCAAAGTACGTTGAAAACGTTCCACGATGCTGGCTTTGGTTTCGGGATTCTCGGTGGTAAAAAATGAATGTCACGTTTCTTTAATTCTTTTTGGAGAGCTTGGTTCAGAAATTCGGTGCCTTTGTCCGTTTACCATCGAAGAGGGTGACGACCGCTTTGTTTCAACACCCGTTGCAGGGCTTGCACTAACTCGCTGCTCGATTTGGAAGTCAAGGGCACGACCCAGGCAAATTTGGAAAAGACGTCGATGACACAAAACAAATATTTGTAGCCACGATTGTAGCTGGCCAAATGAGAGACATCGGCTAAATCGGCTTGCCATTGATGATCGATGCCTTCCACTCGGGTGCGACTTCTGGCAAACTTGCGTCGAATGGGTTTGTGTAAAGTGTAGGTAGCTTGTTCTTGTAACCATCGTTGCACTTGAGGTAAACGGAGACTTTTCAGTCGAGTTTTGGCAGCACGATACAATTTTTGAACTCCTGCGTAACCTGCAGGATGGGAGGGATCGTAGTAAATGCTGGCTAAGACTTTTTCCATTTTTTTGTGTTGGTTGGTGTGTTAATAAGACACCCACTCTTGGAGGATGCTACTCTTTTTCTCTTGGGGTATTTTCTTGGATTGCAATGCTTTGCGTGTGCGGCCAGCAATAGGTGTCGAAGAGGAGAAGGATGTCTGAGCGGGGGATATCGGTTCTTGTTTCACTTCTGTCTTCACTTCTGTCTTCACTTTCTTTTTCTCTTGTGATGAAGAAGGGGTGGCCATCATCTTTTTAATCCATCCAATTCTGGAGGTAGGTGGTGTTGTTAACTTGCGTACTTTTTCTAGTGGAGTTTGAAACCCTTCCTTTTCTTCTCCTTTTTCTGTCTTGGTCACGGGTACTGGTGGTACTGGTACTGGTACTGGTGATGGTGCTGGACTTTTCATCAAGGTCTTAAAATCTTTCAGAGTGGGTAGAGCTGTTTCATCTAAAGCTTTCTGGTGAAAGAGTTGCAGTCGTTGCAAGAGTTGACCGTACTTTTGCGATTTTTCTGTTTCGGACAAATCTTGGCGATCCATCAAGGACTGCAATTCGTGTTGTAACTGGGACATCTCGCTCAAATGGGGATTGGGGGGTAAATGCGGGGTGTGTTGTTCTTGCCACCGATGGTATTCCGTCCATCGTTTGTAAGGCACTAAAGCTAGTTTTCGTCCTTCCATGGGGTTGTCAGGGGTCGATTCTGAGATCTTGGGACTTCCGAAGGCCTTTTTATCTTGCTCCCACCAGTCCTCCCAACATGGTTCCCAAGACTCCTTTCAGTATGGGGCCTAACAAGAGAGGTAAAATACCTCCACGTTGCACTAACATCTTCTTTTTTTGACGAATGTGAATTTTCTTTCGAACCATTTGGCGAAGAACGTGACGATGTTTGCTTAAGCATTGTTTCTGGTGTTTGGACAAAGGGATCGTGCCTTTCAAAACGTTCAAACAACATTCGCACACGGTATCGATGACCTCTTTGGAGGCTGTTTTAATGAATTTTTTTCGTAGGGGTGGAGAAGCTTTGGACAGGACAGATAACATGTCCCCATGTTTGGCTAAACGTGGTGGCAGTCCTTTCCTTTTCTTTCCTTGGGGTTTTCTGGAGGGTGACATCTTTGAGTCTTCAGGAGCACCAAAAAAATACTGATACCCGACTTGGTCACAGGCCTTTTTTATACTGGAACGCGTCGCCACTGATTGTCTTGACGTCGTATCAGTTTGAGGACAGGCATGACACGTCGTGCAGGGGTACGTAACGGACTAAATCGAGCCAGTTCTTGCTTGGACAAATCCAGTAAACTTTGTAACATGCCCGATCTTTCTTGAACTTTGATTTTGGGAGAAGGTACTTTGTGAGCAGCAGCCACTGCCACTAAATTGGAAGGTCCTGCCACTGGGGAAGTTCTTTTGGGGGTCATCAACGGAGACGTTCTTGGTGTGATCAACGTCTCCAAGTACTCTTCAGTTCTGGGTGTCATTAACGGAGAAGTGGACAAACGTGAAGCTGCCGGAGACGCAGTCACCGCCGTGGCAGGTCGTGGTTTGCGAGTGTAAGGTTGCGTCCTGGCCGAAGTGCCTCTCTTGCGACTAGTTTTCTGTGGACTTTTCTTTTTCTGGGGGCTTCTTTTCTTTTTCCGGGGTGGTGGTGGTGTCTGGTCAGAGGAGGGTCCTGCCACTGGAGAAGTTCTCCTTGGGGACCTGGTCTTTTTCTTCTTGGGGCTTCGTTGGACTTTTGTCTTGGGGATAACTTTGGGGGTATTAGGATCCCATCTTAAGAGTGAGTGAATGATGACCCTTCCTAGAGTACCGCTCCCTCCAGGTTTCAAAATGATTTGTTTTTTGGTTTGAGTGTCGATGCGGGGATCGGCCAGTTGGACCAAAGCGACTTTGTTTCGATCGAAAAAGCGTTTGGTTTGATGAGGAATCTGAATGATTCCTTGGAGTAATTGACGTGCCGTCACCGTGAACCATCGTAAGACTTCTTTGAGACTAGCTTCTAAGACACGAGCTCGTGTTTGTGGATCTTTTTCTCGACTGATGCCATACAAGGCACGAATCAATTTGACGGGAAGATGCGACTGAAGGGACGTCATGTTCGCACTGAGAGTGAGACAGACGAAAAAGGGTCTGAGGTTTTTATAGATTTTTTTCATGGGGAGTGAAATGAAGTCGAGGACGGAGACGTGTACAGGACAGGCCCTCCGTCTTGGCACCAGTGGTGAAACAAGTGGGTACGAAATCGCAAATCCTCGGGAGTCGTAGGTTTCAAATCGACGAGTAAATAGGCGTGTGGCGTTTGAGTGGCATTGTCGTACGCCTGAGTCAGCCAAGGCGTTCCTAACTGTTTGGCTAAGACTTGCACTTGCGATTTATCTCGAGGGCTTTTAAACAAGACCACGTAATGCGCATTGAGACTGATGGTGCGATGGGCTTTACTTTGTTGAAACAAATTTTGGGTGATGTAAACGACACTGGCATTACGGTGATGCCCTTTGCGCGTGAACCACAGTTTAATTTCTTCTTCGTCTTCTCCTAACATGTCGTCGAAAATGACCAAATGGGTTTGACGGGAGTCCGAGACGATGCCGTCGTCTTCAATAGGAATGCCTTCCACAAACACGATGGAATCGCCCTGACTTTCTCGCAAGAGGCTGTACGCCGATTGCCACTCTTTGTAACACCACACGATTCGTTGAGGGGGTCGATCGATCAAATGATGTTTATGTTCGATCAAACGTTTGACGAATTCGGTTTTGCCTGAACCGCTAGGTCCAGCAATGAGCATGTTAAAGGGATGGCGAAGATACAAAGCCTCCCAACTGGCACGATCTAAGTGTTCGTCGATGACTTTGACAGTAGAGGAAGAGGGAGCAGAGACAGCAGAGGTAGCCATGGTGTGAGAAATGTCACTTGTGACACGAAAAACAAACAAGACAAGAGTTTATATACTTTTTCAGAACACGTTTATTGAATGTTTCAAACATGAATACGAAAGACAAAAATGCATAAAAACCAAAGGCTTAAGTACAAGAATAAAAGGCACATGATAACCATGAACGTGGAATAAACACAAGTGTCTGTACAACATGTTTTGGGTAAAGTTCTAACCAGTTCTGTAGTAGGGGTAAGGTCACACAAGTGTCCTCCCGAAAGGGTCTTTCAGGCCTGTCCACGACCGTCCTGTCCTGGGTGACGGGTTCTTCTGGCACCGTCACTAACACAGGTTGAAAAGTAACTTTTTTCCTTGAATAACTCTCGTGCATACTGGGCCACCTCTTGTGTCCAAGCCTCAAAACCCTGGTCTCGGTGATGTCCAACATTTGACTCCTAACCAATCTGGTTTCTTCTTCGTCAACGACATGGTAAGTTACTTCAATGAACAATGAACTATCGATCTTGCCTAGGGTTCCTTTTCATATACAGACCAATACCGACGTGACCGTACGGTAAGGTGAAGTGATTGGGAAGTCGCACTGGTATACAATTTGATAGACTTTTTCCAAGGGTCGACTGACGATGTGGTGAGTGGGTAAACGTACAATCTTGTTCGGTTGATAGGTGGTCACTTTAAAGTTTCCATCATCTCCCGATTGCAAGGCTTCTTTCAATACCCCAAAGTTGCCCACTCGACTGGTACGATGATTCAGAGTCAGTCCTTTCACTTTGCACGTCGTGTGCACTTCTCCTTGTTTGTCCCGGTATTCGTAGCCGTAATTTTTGGGACCACCACTGACGAAACTTAGAATCTTGTCGTCGGGATGCTCGTCTGTCCAGGCTCCTAAACGGTCTCCTTCGATGTCAGGGTGCTGTTGAATCGGGTGATGGATGTAAATGCAACTGTCCGTGTCAAAGTACAGGACGCGTTCTTCTAACAGTTCTAAAGCTTCGTACAATTTTAAGCGAGCATGAGCTGTCACGTAAGCCGCAATGATGACATTTCCAAAAGGGTCGTCTTGTACAAAGTCCAGATCTTCTTCGTAATTGACCAAGATCAAATCCTCGCGAACGACGTCCACGTGTTTCATGTATTTGGTTTTGTCGTGAATCATCTGGAAGTAGCGGGAAGGTTCTGTCAAATATTCCGTCTTGGGTAAACACGGTCGTTGTGCCATTTTACCCCACAAGCAATTTAACATCACTTTGGCAAACGATCGCCTGCCTTCGTTTTTTTCGATGTGGTCTAAAGAGATGCCTTCTTGTGCGTAGTATTTCTCTTTGAATTGTATTTGGTCTTCGGAAGTGTGACACCAGGAAGGATAGCCGCTGGCTTCTTGTTTCAGTTTCAAAAAGGCATCCACGTAGTCGGCGAAAATGCCTTTCTGAGTAGGGTCACCCTTGTGGTACTGTTGTGTCTTGGGAAAGTGGCAAATTTCGTACACTTCTAACAGTTGGTATCCCATGTCCAGAGCTTTGAACAATTCCACGCTGACCCAGGTTCCCGTCAAGGAACGTTCTTCCTGGCTGTGATGGCAAGGTTGGTCCTGGTTGCACGTTTCGGCACAAGTACGGCACAAGGGAAACATCAGTTTGCCTTGACAATGGTGAGGTAAGACGGGAATGGTATAGGTTCGTGGGAGGCAAAACTTTACACTTGATCAAGCCTTCGTATTGTCGAATGTTTTTCAGGTCGATGTGTTCCGTGAACAATTGCGGGTGCCCTACAGGAAAGCGACAATATTTGCACACGTAGGGATACAGCGAACACACGTCCAAGCATTTGATTTCTTCTCCTTTCTCTTCGTCGGCTTGGTACATCAAACAGGTGGCATTGGTCCTTCCTCCGTACAAACTATCCCTCGGGTTCAGCGGGTCCATGAACTGGTAACTTTCCACGAGGCGTTTAAACTCGGGATCGGTTTTCATACGGTGATCGTACTCGTGTTCCCACATTTCCACCACTTGGTATCCTTGCTGTTCTAACCTTAGGCGTCGCTGACAAGTGTCCTGGTACAAGTCTTCCATGGTTCGTTGCAAAAACTGATTTTTAGTGCCACGGTCAGGGTAACAGACGGGACATCCGTGAAATAAGCAACCGTTAAACTCGTACACGATCTTGGGGTTTTCTAAGTCCCAGCCATCTACCGAATACGTTCCGATGGTCTTTTCGCCTCCTCCGTTGCGGGCATGCTGAATCCACTTGTCTTCCTTGTCGCACAAGTAATGTAACCAACGTAGGGCTTTGACCGAGTATTGACGCTTGACATAGTGGGTCGTTTGAGGACTGATGACAGCCACGGTGTTTTCAGGCATGAATCGTTGGCGGTACACTAAGGAACACGCTTTGGCAATGGTGCAAGCTTCTTTCAAAGGATCGACCCCTCCGTGTTCCATGAACAGTTCTCGAAATTTTCCACAGCAACGCCGTAAAATGTCCACGTCGGAACGACAATACTTTAACATTTCTTCCTGAAAGTCGAAAGGGTCCGAGGCGTGAGCTTGGTACCAAGCGTAGAAAGCTTCTCGTTGTTCGGTACGCATGTTGTCGGGGTCGTAATATTGAGCCTCATGCAAATGGGGTAGAACAGCATGTTGATTGGCTTCCGTATTGAAAAAGTGTGGAAAGTACCCTTTAGCCATTTCTGTCATTCCAAACGTTTTAGGCATTCGGCTCAAAGGCATTGCCAAGTAACTCATCGAATCTTTAAACTGTACTTGTCCCACTTGCATGAAAATGATTTTGGCTCCGTTCAAAATCACTTTAGGACGTTCGGTGCCATGTTCCGTATAGTACCTCAAAAGAAACTGTCCATCGTATCCGGAGAAATTGTGAGCCACCACCGTGGCATGACGATGACAATCTCCGTAACGTTCGATGTCCTCTTGGCTCCACGTTTTGTCGATGGGGTCTAAGACCCATTTGGCAAAATCGGCTAACGTGTTTGGTCCCGGAAAGAGTTTTTCACGTCCTCCAGGAATCTTGCTGCAGTGAGGGCAATGACTGAAGATAGGTTCTTGAATGCACTTCTCGCACGCTCGATGAGCCACGCAGAAATTAGGGATGTGAATGCCAGTCTCTTGCATGCATTGGAAATCGAAAAAGATGAAATTGCCTTTCTTCTTGTGACCGTCCTCTTTCTCTAGTGGGGGTTGGTATTTTTGCACGTAACATTCGTGTTCCAAGTCCACGATGTGGTGACAAATGTGACATTTTTTCTTTCTTCGACATACGTGTGCCTTGGCATTGTTGGTACGTATGCCTTGTCTACACGTAGGGCACAATCTCAGGAGTTGACAAGCACATTTCTTCTGTGAACCTTGTGTTTTCAAATGTTGTTGGTAACAGGTAGGGCTGACAAACGTGCGCAGACAAGTCGAACAAGGCACTGGTTCTTCGCTCAGACAGGGTGGAGAGGCCAAACATCCTGGGCATTTCCATCCACAATGCTTGTGTTGATCTCGATTATTATAACCATAGTCACATTTCTCACAGTAATATCTGTATCCCAGGAATCCGGTGATACTGGTAATGGTATCGAAATGGTCATCGTGATGATAAACATGAATGTATTTTCCGTCCTTAAAGTCTTGGCCTCGAAACAACAGAGACCCGCGCATTTCTTGAGGGTGCACTTTCAAGGTGTAGCGTGGAGCTAGGGCATCTTGCAATTTTTGCATCTCAGGAATGGCACAGGGTGCGTCTTTGGACCGGCCAGCTTGTTGCAACAGGAGTTCTGCTTCGTTTCGTTGTTTGGTTCGGTTCGATTTTCGAATGTTCTCCCAGGTTCTTTTCCATTCTGTCGTGTCGTTCTTGTTGGCATAGGTTCGTCCCACCACGATGGCACGGGCTAAACACATCTGGTCATGAGGATTGTGAATTTGGACAAGACTACGCTTAATGCTGCGAAGCTCGTTCACCAATAACATCTTTTTGCGTCCTGTCCCTTGAGGAAGAGAGACGTGGGCCATTTTCAGTGTGGCTTTACCATCGGTGATGTCAAACTGGTCATTAGATTGTTGTACGTGTTGAATCTTGTCCACGATTTTGGAAGGGGTTAGTTCTGCAGGTCTGCTAAACTCGATCCAAACAGGGGATTTCAAACCGTCGTGATCTATGGATAGTGTCAAGCGATCGTCTTCTTTGGGTTGACATTGTCGCTTGAGTGCGGTGAGCAAAGAATCCCACATCTCGGTGATAAACCCTTCTGCTTTCTCCAAGGGTACGTCGGTCTTGAAATCTTTAAACTTCACCGTGTAGGTGTAAGCCGTGGTTCTAAATTTTCTAGAGGAGCGCTTTTCCGTCTCTCGAATGGAATAGTATTTTTCAGGGTTGACTAAGGGTGGTGAACTTGGTTTAGAGGTTTCAAATTCTGGTTCACTCATGTCCTCTTCAAAATCACTGGCATGAATCTGTGCCAAGATTTCAGCCCTGGTACGAGGCGATAGATCACGTTTCTGCCTCTTACTTTCTTCTTCTTCTTCTTTCTTCTCGAATGAATAGGATCGTTTCATCTTGAGTGCAAAACGTCAAATGACTCAAGTTCAAACACCATAGACTAATTTATAGTCTTGGCAAACCAGCGTATATAAAAAGGGTGTGTGTCTTGTCCTTTCACTATTCATTTCACTCTCAAGCTGAGCACAACGATGGAAAAGACTACCCAGATGGAACGTTTCGTCAGAGCTTTGCGAGGGGTCATTAGAAAATTCTCTTCAGACCAGCCGACGGACTACTCTCCTTCCTTTCGAGATAAGAGTCAAGATACTTGCTATATCTGTCAGAAGAAAGGGCATTGATCTTCAGAGTGTCCAGACCGTCAAAAAAGAACAAAAACAGGGGCTAAAAAAGACAAAAGTCAAGATACCTGTTATTATTGTAAAGAAAAAGGACATTGGTCTCCAGATTGCCCAAAAAAGAAACAAGAGGAGTCAGAAGAAAAGAAGGATTCTTCAGAAGAAGAGAGGGATTCTTCGGAAGAAGAGAGGGATTCTTCAGAGGAAGAAGAGGAAGAAAGAAGACAATTCTATTTAAAAGAAGCAAAGGAACAGGAGAAGAAAAGAAGAAGGGAAGAAAATGAGGAAAAAACGGTGAAGAAATTCAAAAAACAGAGAGACTAAACAAGGAGAAAGAAGAAGTCAATGAACTTTTAATTAAAGTGTTCTGTGGTGAATTGTGAATTGGATTGTAAAAAATGGAGAAAAGAATACATGAATGATATAAGGTAAGTGTCTTTGAGTTTTGATTTTAAAATAAGAAGCTACACTCACGCACTCATACACAGACACGTACTATAAGGGTAAAACTGGGTGGGGTTCATTTTTGAGTTATTGGCAAATTGAAATTGTATTTCTTTTCGAGAAATGTGGGTGGCCCTGAAAAGGGCCTTTTTATTTTGGTGTTGGGGTGAGTTTAACCAATCAACTTTAACTGCCTTAAGCCTTTGCCACGGCCAAGGCCTACTTCTGATGATTGGGTTGAAATCACTAAGGGTGGTACGACAGGCTTAGTCACAGGGTTGGCGTGTTTAGCTCGGGAAGGTCGTATTCTCTTCGGTCGTGATAAAGAAGTCTGATACATTTGTTTCAGACTTCTTAACTCCGCTAAAATGTCCAACAGTACCGTAGCCGTTTGATTTTCACCCTCTTGTTTCTTTGCTGCTACTTCTTCTTGCTGTTGTTGCTGTTGTTTTTTCTTACCTCTTCTTGTTGCTGTTGCTGTTGCTGTAGGAGAAAAGCTTGTTCCGCTTCCTTTTGTCGTTGCATAAATTTCTCCAATTCTTCTTTCTGTCTCTGTCTAAAATTCTCCACTTGCGGTAATGAAGAAGGTAACGAAGGTTCCGGAACAAATTCTTGCGAGGTAAGAAAATCCACAAAATCCCAATATACCTCTTCTGAAAGTAAGTCCGGGTTCCCTTGGGCAGTCTCCCCTGCTGGTGCACCCCAATGGATCGTTTTCTGAGTTTCCGTCATGTTGAATCACTGTCGCAAGAATTGACTGCACACAAGCGCTAGCGAATCTATATAGACCAACTGACGCCACAGACTACTCTCTTCGGATTGGATGCGGGCTGACTGAATTTTGTAACGCGTGTTTGGATTGGTGAATGAACTCAATCCGTTTCAATCCTGCCTCTACCTATAAATAAGCGCAGTTCAGTGCATTGATTCACCTGTTCTCGTCTCTTCAAGATGTGGACCGATGTGCAATCTTCTACGCTTGTGTCTTCCATGATGTTCCGGACGGACATACCCATGTATGTCCGATCCAAGTGGGCCGTTGTCCACAGGACAAACACCAGCCTGTGGATACGTAGGATCTACGTAGAAAGACAAGGATGCCTGAAAAGAGTGCTGATTTACGGACCAACAGTGAGACGTAGCCTAAGGACAAGAAGAAGACCAATGCGGTACCATTTATGTTAATGAATACATTAACATAAACCCAAAGGCCCTTTTCAGGGCCAGCCATATTTCTCGAAAAGAGATAGCCTTTCCATTGCCTACCCCTTTTCTAAATTTAAATTTAAATTTAAAAAAAACTTTAAAAAAAAAAAATCCCATATTCAATTCCCCTTGTCCCTAGACAAACCCAAACTCTATTCCCATGTTAATTTCCCTTGTCCCTAGACAGACCCAAACTCTATGTTAAATTCCCATTGTCCCTAAAGTGGCCCAGCGTTTTTCTCCATGTTAAATTTCCATTGTCCCTAGAGTTGCCCAGGGGTGTTTTTAATGCTAAGTCCCATTGTCCCTATGGTGGCCCACTTAACTACTTATATGGTTTTACTAGGTTTAAGAAGTCATATTGTGCAAACAATTAAATGTCTTTATTTGTATGCTCAGTATGCATAATGTTTAAAAACGTTTGATAAATTTCAAGTTCCACCAGTTTTATCTTGACAACTGCACAATTTAAAAGGGAAATTTAAGTAATTTTCACTTCGATATAATGCCATGCGACCTTACATTTTAACTAATTTAGCTATGATGATATTTTGTCATCTCCATTCATTGCAGTGGTAAGATTTCAGATGACGCAATAGTTGGATGCAGCTGTTGTTGTTGTAGGGTTTAACGCCATTTTTCAGCAGACGATAGGCGGCCAGTTTTAATGGTGGAGGAAGAACCTAGGAAAAACCCCGGAAAGAACCACCGACCCACGAGAAGCTACTGGCAAGCTTTCTCACATACCCACATTGGCTGAATCCGAGACTCGAACCCACACATAAAGAGGTGATATGGCAATGATCCGTAACGGAGAGCGCTTTAGACCACTCGGCTACTCGGGGCCCCTTTAGATATAGTGGAAAAAATACATAGAGTTAGTACAATAAGTTGAATTCTCATAGTTTATAGTTATGTTTGTCTCTTTAGGCGCCGTCCAAGGTCATTCGTATTATAGTTCAGTGTATTTGTACGTCTTTTATTAACCCAATAAGTGACAAAGTCTTTTAAATGTATGCACTTTGTAATGCATCTTATGAACTACACAAACTAAGTTGTCATAGGTATTGATATATGTGCTGATGTGTTGAAATACTGATTTATGTTGTTTATGTCTATGTGCATAGCAATAATGTAACACATTTTATTCATTGTTTTATTACTTGATGTCCCATCTGAATGAAGATCGTTATTAATTTGCTCTGAATTTTTAACCGGTCTGAAACTAAACGTAAATCGTTATTGACATAGATGCTCAAAACTGAAAAAGGTTCGAGGAAACAAATGTTTTAAAATATCTAGGTCTAGAAAATGTGACTTTTAAACATTTGTAGTTTATGGTGATGGGAACTGGTTTATATTAGTCAGAATTATATTAGATATTATAATCTTCATATCTTGTACAAAACATTAAATAGTGTTTCAAGATCATGAGCATGATTATCCTTTTATAAATTTTAAGTATAACTTTCAGATCCAATTAACGGTCTCCCATTACCTCATCTTATATTAATTGATTTCTTTTAAAATTAAGTTTTGTATTCCAGGGTTTGGTCTATTAGAACCAGTGCATGTTGCGCCTCCTCTTCCTAAAGGTAATGAATACAGAAAGAAACAAACGTATACACCTACATGTCTACGAACTACTTACATAATGCAGGTAATCTATGAGAATACAAATTATTTTAATTTGATTTTCAATAATTCTAATCGCAGGGAAAATGAAAAATGTACTTGAACAAAATACATGAAAAAAAAATATATATATATATATATATATATATATATATATATATATATATGTGTGTGTGTGTGTGTGTGTGTGTGTGTGTGTGTGTACATTATTTTTATTATTTGGCAGTTCCTAATAAGCAGTAATACATAACATTGTTTAGGGATCATTACCTCTGCATATAATTGGCTATGGGAATTAAAGTTCACGAAATAATTATTTTGTAAAGATTACGTCAGTAACTTCAGGAACATAATAATGATGCAAAACATCACGTTATTTTCTTTTCATATGGAATTGAAATATTCACTAAAACCATTCAGCTGAGATCTGACAGAGTTTATTCAATATTAAAGCTAATCACACTACTTGGTAAACTAGCAAATCATGTAATCGCGTATTTCCTTCTATCGCTTTTCTTCTTTCCTTATCAAGCCTCTGTACGTTAACAAAATAAATTCCGTTTAGATACTGGTTTCAACAGGACGTTAAGTGCAAACATGTGTTTGAAATTGGACTTTTGTTCATTGGGAGATTTGGGTGCGTAAAGTAAATTGAACACCTACAATATAGTACATAATAAACAAGTACAAATTTATCGTTTGTGGTTAATTATATAATTACTCACAGGAAAGATTCGAGATAATAATTACTTGCATAATTACGCAGACTTAATGCATAAGGTCTGAATATAGAAATAAAAATCTTGCGATGATTCGGCAACAAATATTGCACTCTAGTTATATTGTGTTACAAGTAATAATTTGAAATTACTTCTTTCCTCCAAACAGAAATGTAACAATAACAGCACATTAAGTCCCTAATCAAGTTTTGCCTTTGACTAGATAGGAATATCTTGTTTGTTCTATAGTAAACTGCAAGACATCAATAATTTAAATGGCCAGAAATGTGTTTCTTCCTCACCTTATGCCATATAGAGTGTACCAAATGCTGTTTCTATTCGGTTATCTACGATTGTTACTTATTGCTGGCATTGTGCAGCGAATTTAACATGATCAACCAAAATAAAAACCTGATAAAAAGGCCAGTCTGTCTATTCAATTAGTTGAATTCGCCCTCAAATCTGGACTGATTAACAAATGCGTGGTGTAGAGTCCGGAAGTGGCAGCGATGCCAATAAATATAACACATATACTGTTACTGTTACATTTACTTTTACATTTTACTATTACATTTAGTGACAATTACTTTTTTAGTAAGTACATTCTCACTTAAAAGACAATTCAGCTTATGGTACTTAAACCTGCCCTCTTCAAAACTTTATAAGAGACATATATCAGTATTTGACGTTCCAACTGACCAAGGGTGACGGCCAGGCACAATAAAACAGGTACATATTCGACGGGTAAGTAAATGGACATGATGTTTGGTTCGTCTGATTCCGCTGAGATTCCGAGTCCGCCAGAAATACTACCGTGTCATAAACGTGGTGGGCTTTAATATGGATTTTGTCGCCACTGTTACCACATAGGAAAATGAAAATGGTAATGCAGGATACTGCAATGTAGAATCCGCATATCGCCCTTGCCACAGTATTGAAACTACTCTTCTAAAATTAGTTAAAGACATTGTCTCTGCTTTGGATAGCGGAATGATTACATTCTTCGCCCTCCTTGATTTGTCTGCCGCATTTGACACAATAGACGATGATATATTACTTCACCGTCTCAGCATGTATTTGGCATTCATGATACAGTCTTACTGTGTGTGGTTCAAGTCCTACTTGGTCAACATGACACAAATTGTGTCTGCAAATGGAATACACTCCAACCCAGTCGATCTAGGTTGTGGTGTTCCACATGGGTCTGTTCTTGGACCTGTTCTCTTCATTATATACACTCAGCTGCTCTCACGTGTTATAGATCATCATCCAGTGTCTCACCAATTGTACGCTGATGACACCCAAATATGCAAATCTAGCCACCCAACTGAAGTTGATGCTACCATCCAAGGTATAGAGAGGTACATTTCTGATGTGAAATCATGGATGACATGTAACAAGCTGCAGATGAATGATGATAAAACTGAGGACATTCTGATCACAAAACAAAGACTTTCTCATTCTCATCCTTTACCTCAAACAACAAATATCAGCAACACCAACATTAAATTCACACAATCAGTACGAAACCAAGGTGTTACTCTGGACAGTAATCTCACATTCAACCAACATGTCATGAACATGTGCAAGGCTGCATATCTTGAGCTGAGACGCATCAGCTCCATTCGCAAATATCTTTCAGTTGATGCCACTAAAACACTTGTGTGTTCATTAGCATTTTCAATACTGGACTATTGTAACTCATTTATGTCTGGTTCATCTCAGTATCTACTCCAGAAACTTCAAAAGGTTCAAAACACAGCTGCTCGGATCATACTTAAGAGTACCACGATCAGAACACACCTCCCCACTGCTCTGTACCCTACACTGTCTATCCATTCGATCCAGAATCAAACACAAAATGTGGTCTCTGTGCTACATTTTATTGACGGACTCCAGTCTAACATGCCTATCCGACCTCACTCATATGTACACACAGCAAGATACTTACGCTCCTCTTCTGACAATCGTATACACATTATTCCCACTATCAAAACAAAGTCAAATGGACAGCGTTCTTTTGCATACCAGGACCCAGCAACGTGGAATGAATTTCCCACTGAACTTAGACGCAAAGACACAGTGATCACATTCAAGAGTGCTCTCAAAACTCGCTTATTTCGACTACAAGAACAAACTTAAAGACCTAATAATGTTTCCTACCTTAAATATTTTCAGCGTGTTTTTTATGTTTTCTAATTTCATGGTGTTTGTTTTTGCAATCATATCATTATATGTTTTTATCTTATAGGTGTTGTCTAATGTTGTAAAGCGCTTAGAGCTTCTAAACATTATGCGCTATACAAAGTCCTCATTATTATTATTATTATTATTATTATCATCATCATCATTATTACTGGTTTCTCATTCTTTCCGAAGTAATAGAGGAAAGTGGAGCTGATAGGACGGATGAGAGATCCCTTTTGTAGGATAAAAGTAGTGTCCCAATCTAAACACTTGATATGGCCTTCATTCCAAGTGTACAGCACTCGGGAAAGTTCCATATTATTTTAAGACCAGGAGGAATAACCTCTTCGACGAATGGAATAGCTGATGATGTCAGACATCTGAGTTCTAAAAAATTCAGAAGTGAACTGGAATGCTGTTTTAGGCGACCACGCAGGCATTATGAAAATCCAAGACGGCAACGCAAATGTCTGATAACTTGATCATTTTGCTAATGAAATAAGAGATGGCACTTGAGATGATACAATCTACTGCCACGATAGAAACGTTTTCGATATTTTCTTCATCTCCAGGAAAATGATATACACCGAGCATTCGTAAGGGGCAAAATTCATTTTAATGTTACCAGGCAGTATCGTATCAGAGGTGATAATAGCCATGAATAGGAACGTTTTACTATATCTAGATTCATGAAGAGCTGCGTCGGAATAAAATAGGATTTGTCCTTGTTGATACGGAATCACAGCCAATTGATGACTGTTGACACGACACTCATTTTGTCCTCCACTTTGGCCAGAAATATACCATTCTGCACATTTAGTTGCTAAAACAAGTCTTAAATCGTGGAGGACGTTTGGGTTATATTTTCAATTTAATGTACGAAACATTTGTTTATCATTAACAGTTTACGACCTGCTGAAATCGACCCCTGTTTTTTTTTTTTTTTTTGCCAGATACAATCCGCGACTTCAATAATTGTATTATACTAGAATAAAATAGCACACCACCACAAGCGATTCTTTGTTACTTTGAAATCGAGAAAATGTGGCAATATGGCATCGGATATTTTAAAAAAGTTCTAAACGAAAATGATAATTTTCTTACGGACATTTAGTGAGATGGTGTTTTATACCAGAATGCTGCTTTAACCACCCTTACATGAAGATAAATACTGTAGCTCACAAACTATAGTTCCGTGTTTGATTTTATATCCATGCTATGCAAGAATATTTCTTTTAAAGAACATTATAGTAAAATTGTCGACAATCGATAATCCATAATCTGGATTCAAGCATATTATTAAGAAATGTCTCCCATAGTTTCTCCCATAATACATAGTATCATCTGGAGTTCAGATGAAAATATGTATTAGGTAAAGTCTTTAGATGAATAACATGGAAATATCAACTACGGTCAATGTAAAATTTATGGTAGTGGAGGATGGCAATATCAACTACGGTCAATGTAGAAATTGTGGTAGTGGAGGATGGCAATATCAACTACGGTCAATGTAGAAATTGTGGTAGTGGAGGATGGCAATATCAACTACAGTCAATGTAGAAATTGTGGTAGTGGAGGATGGCAATATCAACTACAGTCAATGTAGAAACTGGTAGTGGAGGATGGCAATATCAACTTGGAGGATGGCAATATCAACTACAGTCAATGTAGAAATTGTGGTAGTGGAGGATGGCAATATCAACTACGGTCAATGTAGAAATTGTGGTAGTGGAGGATGGCAATATCAACTACAGTAAATGTAGAAATTGTGGTATTGGAGGATGGCAATATCAACTATGGTCAATGTAGAAATTGTGGTAGTGGAGGATGGCAATATCAACTACGGTCAATGTAGAAATTGTGGTAGTGGTAATGGAGGATGGCAATATCAACCACGGTCAATGTAGAAATTGTGGTAGTGGAGGATAACAATATCAACTACAGTCAATGTAGAAATTGTGCTATTGGAGGATGGCAATATCAACTACAGTCAATGTAGAAATTGTGCTATTGGAGGATGGCAATATCAACTCCGGTAAATGTAGAAATTGTGGTAGTGGCGGATGGCAATATCAACTACGGTCAATGTAGAAATTGTGGTAGTGGAGGATGGCAATATCAACTACAGTCAATGTAGAAATTGTGGTAGTGGAGGATGGCAATATCAACTACAGTCAATGTAGAAACTGGTAGTGGAGGATGGCAATATCAACTTGGAGGATGGCAATATCAACTACAGTCAATGTAGAAATTGTGGTAGTGGAGGATGGCAATATCAACTACGGTCAATGTAGAAATTGTGGTAGTGGAGGATGGCAATATCAACTACAGTCAATGTAGAAATTGTGGTAGTGGAGGATGGCAATATCAACTACAGTCAATGTAGAAACTGGTAGTGGAGGATGGCAATATCAACTTGGAGGATGGCAATATCAACTACAGTCAATGTAGAAATTGTGGTAGTGGAGGATGGCAATATCAACTACGGTCAATGTAGAAATTGTGGTAGTGGAGGATGGCAATATCAACTACAGTAAATGTAGAAATTGTGGTATTGGAGGATGGCAATATCAACTATGGTCAATGTAGAAATTGTGGTAGTGGAGGATGGCAATATCAACTACGGTCAATGTAGAAATTGTGGTAGTGGTAATGGAGGATGGCAATATCAACCACGGTCAATGTAGTAATTGTGGTAGTGGAGGATAACAATATCAACTACAGTCAATGTAGAAATTGTGCTATTGGAGGATGGCAATATCAACTACAGTCAATGTAGAAATTGTGCTATTGGAGGATGGCAATATCAACTCCGGTAAATGTAGAAATTGTGGTAGTGGCGGATGGCAATATCAACTACAGTCAATGTAGAAATTGTGGTAGTGGAGGATGGCAATATCAACTACAGTCAATGTAGAAATTATGGTAGTGGAGGATAACAATATCAACTACAGTAAATGTAGAAATTGTGGTAGTGGAGGATGGCAATATCAACTACGGTAAATGTAGAAATTATGGTAGTGGAGGATGGCAGTATCAACTACAGTTAATGTAGAAATTGTGGTAGTGGAGGATGGCAATATCAACTACGGTCAATGTAGAAATTGTGGTAGTGGAGGATGGCAATATCAACTACGGTCAGTGTAGAAATTGTGGTAGTGGAGGATGGCAATATCAACTACAGTCAATGTAGAAATTGTGGTATTGGAGGATGGCAATATCAACTACGGTCAATGTAGAAATTGTGGTAGTGGGGGATGGCAATATCAACTACGGTCAATGTAGAATTTGTGGTAGTGGAGGATGGCAATATCAACTACAGTCAATGTAGAAACTGGTAGTGTGAGGATGACAATATCAACTACGGTCAATGTAGAAATCGTGGTAGTGGAGGATGGCAATATCAACTACAGTTAATGTAGAAATGGTGGTAGTGGAGGATGGCAATATCAACTACAGCTAATGTAGAGATTATGGTAGTGGAGGACAAGAATATCAACTACGGTAAATGTAGAAATTGTGATAGTGGAGGATGGCAATATCAACTACGGTCAATGTAGAAATCGTGGTAGTGGAGGTCAAATCAGCAGATGCATCTAGTACAGCTTATATTGCTATGTATATACAACATAAGTATTTATTGAATGGAATGACACTTTTGAAACATTGATGAAAGAGTAAAATGCAAACACGTCAATGTAAATATGATGTTGCATTTTAGTATCGTTGAACTGTAAACGTCTACATTAAAAGTCATGATGAATTACAAAAGTAAGAAAATGAGAGAATCACATTAACTGTTTATATATATATATATATATATATATATATATATATATATATATATATATATATATATATATATATATATATATCTGTATATGTATATGTATATATATATAACGAACACAATGAAAGAAAACACTCATATAAATTTCAAACTATCTTTTTTTCTGAAAATATGGAAGAACAAACTTACCGGAAAGTTTAAGACAAGTTCTTTTAGAAACAAACCAGATTTATGATACTATTAACGACGCATGGGTAGGTACAAGGGAATTATCGGTTCATATAACTGATCTGCATTTACCATAGACAGAAAGAAGAGTTAGATAAAAGCCGGGAAATATGATTAATGATACCTTAGCGTCAATGCATAGAAGCGTTTCCAACATGAAAGAGCAAGTTTAAGCAGATTTAAAAATGACTGGACTATTTATAAGGGTTTTGCAAAATGTTGTTATAAAAATTAGAGATAAAAACAGGCTTTGACAAACTGTTTATCAGTCATCAAGCAAGAAAAAGAAATATTGAATATAATGTCAGGTTTTCTACCTTCATCCAAAATATTCTAATACACAAACTTTGTTACTGAAGATGAGGTCGTTAATAACCTTGTGAACATTGATAATCAATTTAATGACATCTTTCTAGTATATAGCTAGATATTTGTAAGCACTGTGACTAAAAAAGAACAAAACGGATTTTGCGTAAGTGTCAAAGGAAACTTTTGTCCCGATGCCAATTATCAATGAGGATTTTCTTACAAAGGATTTATAAATACATCGAATGCAAAACCTACTGGCTTTGATTACTTGTCTCGGAAACTCTCATATGGCTGGAGACTACGTCGATGAAACACTGGATAACGTATTTAATATATCAATAGGCACAATTACATTTGTAGTTTATTATAAATAAACATAAGCTATAGTAACTCTTACTTTTTAAGTCAGGAAATGGATTAAGTATAATACCAACCGCTAGCATAGTCACATAAAGACACATTTTTCTATTCAGGCTTCCTCCCAAATCAGTCATGGGAAATAACACTCACTGGTTTAATCGATAACTCGTTAAACAAATATTGATGACGGTAAATTATCTAGCTGAATAGTAGATTACATTCTGTTGGATACGTACTGTCTGAGATTTTAAGTACATTTCCATTTGAGTACCAAAGGGTTTCAATTATAAACCATATCCTTTCTCACGTTAAAAATACAAAAATAAATCACAAGAAGACAAGAAGTCAAGAAAAGTTCTAGCATTGTTGAGAGTGAACGAAATATAGATTTACCATGCGCTACGAAACAGATGTATGGCAAAACTATTACGTTAAATTTACAGGAAACTTTTTAATGCTTATCTGTTCACCACAAGTAGCAGCCACACGTGTAGAATTGTATTTACAAGTAAATGGTACAGAAATGAAAACTGTGAAATATGCCAAACTCTATTCTGGTCCAACTACTGTTAAACACAGTTAAAATAATTATCTAACATAATTTGAAAATGGTCAGCTGTCTTAGAAAATGTGCATAAAATGTATAAAGTTTTTTTTTTCCAAATTGTATCTACCACTGAACTATGTAGGGAAAAGACTGAAGGTCAGCTTAAATGCAAAGACTTCATATCTTATAGAAAAACCAGGCAGGTCAATTTGTAAATGTCAAGCATAGTTAACACCTACGTCATTCTTTTCAACATTACTTATATGGATGTCAGTCAGTGATTACATTAATTGTAGAAATGATGTTCTTACTTTCAAGGTCTGATTTATCTTAGCGGTTTCTTTTTAAAGTAATATTATTACAAAGAGTACCTGTTATATGCAAAAACCGTTATATATATATATATATATATATATATATATATATATATATATATATATATATATATATATATATATATATATATATACGCGGTAGAATACAAATAACAATTCAGATATAAGAAACGTTCTTCAGAATAATTCCCCAATAGATTTGCTTACGCAGGCGTAATTTGTATAGAACAGTTTACAACTTGGTATTAAACAAGCACAGAATGTTTCAGCGTTTAAGAAAATATACTTTTGTAGACATTCTAATGAGAAAATCTAAAAATAATGACCGCGTAACATTTGTGAAATGTATCTGTGATACATCATTGTGATATGAGTATGTTAATTTTCCGCAATTAACATGATGTTAATATTATTTTTATTTCCCTTTATGCTAGAGATATTTTTGCATTCTTTAACTCATTAAACTTATATTTTTGCATATTTGTTTCAATTATGGTGCATAATTTAAATTACCTTTCAGATAAATATGTCACTTTGGCAAAATAAAGGATGATGTTTTTATTATTATTATTATTAATGAATCTCTTTTTCTACTAACAGCAAACAACAGCAATAAAATTACAAGTACGATACCAACGACTAGATCGATAAGCTCACCGTTTCCAACCATAACACAAGGTGAAGCATTTACATATTGCAACCGATATCCTTCTTGTTTTTGGTTATTTTCTCATATTGATACGAATTAATACTGTTGAAAATCAAACAACCCCACACACATCAAGATACAAAAAAAAAAATCCAAAAAAAAAACAAAAACAACAAACAAGCAGGATTTAGCATCATACAAATATAATTAACGGACTACTTTTAATACATTTCCTGTTGAATCCATGCTTTCAAATGTCCTACACAATTTAATACCTACACAATACTTTTGGCACGTAGACTGCAAGATCATGAAATATACGTCATATCATTAGACCACAAAATCACACACAGAAATTACAGACATTCCATTTCAAAATAAAACAGACCGCACAAAAGTTTAAATATATATTGTTATATCATAAACAATTCAGGAACCCAATTGTGTCACCAGAAAGATCTCAGCCATTGTGGCCCGATGACTGCATTTATATATTGACACATCATTCAGGCGATAAAGTCAACTGAGTATATCAGTATTAAAGCAAGTCTGATAGAACATCATTAAGGCGAAAAAGTCAACTGAGTATATCAGTATTCAAGCAAATCTGATATAACATCTTTCAGGCTATAAAGTCAACTGTGTATATCAGTAGTAACGCACGTCTGTTAAAATATCATTCAGGTGATAAAGTCAACTGTGTACATGTACATCAGTATTAAAGCAAGTCTGACATAACATCATTCAGTCCATGAAGTCAACTGAGTACATCAGTATTAAAGCAAGTCTGACATAACATCATTCAGGCCACAACGTCAACTGAGTATATCATTATTAATGCAAATCTGCTATAACATCATTCAGGCCACAACGTCAACTGAGTATATCATTATTAATGCAAATCTGATATAACATCATTCAGGCCACAACGTCAACTGAGTATATCATTATTAATGCAAATCTGCTATAACATCATTCAAGCGATAAAGTCAACTGAATATATCATTATTAATGCAAATCTGCTATAACATCATTCAGGCCACAACGTCAACTGCGTGGATCAGTATTAAAGCAAGTCTGACATAACATCATTCAGGCGATGAAGTCAACTGAGTATATCATTATTAATGCAAATCTGCTATAACATCATTCAGGCCACAACGTCAACTGCGTGGATCAGTATTAAAGCAAGGCTGACATAACATCATTCAGGCGATAAAGTCAACTGAGTATATCAGTATGAAAGCAAGTCTGCTATAACATCATTCAAGCGATAAAGTCAACTGAGTATATCAGTATTAAAGCAAGTCTGACATAACATCATTCAGGCGATAACGTCAACTGAGTATATCAGTATGAAAGCAAGTCTGATATAACATCATTCAGGAAGACCGTTGAAGACCCGATAAGGTTACTCGAAGGTAACTTTGCTCAAACGTTGCAAATTCAACGTTTTCTTTGTAGCTTGATATAATGAAATCACTAAATGCTACCTATTGCTATGACGTAACTTGATGCATGTTATTGTTTCCCTGTTACGAACGCTTGTGGCGATTACACTGATAACGTGGTCTCGGCTTTTGTTTCTTTCTTGATGATAAGTGAAATCCGTGTGTTCACAATAGTGTAATGATAAAATATGCGGTGGTATAACATGATAATGTGAACTAAATGATTATGGTTTGAGTTAATGACTAACGATTTACGACCTGCCGCTCATTGGAATCGCAGGCATCTTGCCGGAGTTACACGGTGAGTTTAAACGTTGTATACAGTGAAAACTATCAGCAACAGACAGTTTCTAAATATACATTGAATACGTTGTCATACACTAATACAATTTCGATGAATGATATAAACTGTCCACCCAAACTTTATGTTATACAAATGTGGCATAAAGCCCTGCATCATTCACTCTTCTATCTAGCGGTGCATACTTTACTGTAATCGCCATGAACGCGTATGTTATTTTGAGACTTTCTTTTTCTTTACCCTTAAGGACTCAAATATATATCAATATTACAAAATCTTCGAACACTCAGAAATGAGAAAAACACTCATCCTTAATTCTAGAGAGTTTGAGCTGAATATTTAATATATTATGAACGGGCGTTGATAAAAGTGATATATTTTTGGAAAAAGGTTTAAGTAGTGAAACATAGTTTCGGTATTGATAAGAGACTTTTCACGTAAGCCATGTGACATTTGATCCAAGGTTGCTCAAGAAACATTTGAAGCATTTCCTCATAACCATTACTCGCAATGGATACCTTGATATAATTTGTACGTTTTACTGCAGATTATGTTATCATAACTTACTTTGTATGTGTTCAAATCAAAGTCATGTAAAGTATTTAGAACTGATTAGTACTTTTAGAAGTCTAACTTCGATGCAAGTCACGATTTATAATCTGACTATATAAAACATGTTGGTTGTTTGAATCATTTCTGTTCGGAACAAATATCGCTTTAGTAATCGATCATTGGCGACTTGGATAAATGTCAGTGCGGTGATTACTGGTGGCTACAAGGTGTCATTTTAAGTTACATTACACACTATTCGTAAATCGTGCAGAGATGAGAGCAAATCAGTAGTAACGTTCTGGTCATTGTTCATAATTAATATCATCAACCTTCAACCCACACTCTCTAAAAATCACCATTATCGATGAAAGATTTTATAGTAAGGCTGCAGTTTGTAATACTTATATATCTGATACCTGGAATTTTTTATGGTCCGATCACTTCATCATGAAACATTATAAGTTAGTTTAGTTAGTTTTATTCGTTCTAAATTTAGATTATAATAGAACAATCTAAATGTGTGCATTGTAAGGATTGGGCGGATGAAAAGTGAGAGGGATATTGAATAACAAGTAAATATTTGTCATTGTGATATTCTTTTGATGACTTAAAGGCAACCAATTATCAATGGTACCCTGTTTTATCTCATATCTAATATGTTGTTGGCATCCGTTAGTCTCGAGAGACGATGGAACTGCGCCCATGAGAGATGTCCCGGTTGGTGGTTGTGCAGCGTCTGCTGTGGCTAAGTAGTCCAATGCGGGAGTGGCAGTCCCTGCTGCACTTGCTGCACTTGAAGGTTGTGTCAGGTGTTGGTTGAAGCTGCTTCTTCTTCCTCTGCGATCGTCTTTCATCAGCTAGCAAGCGTTGCTTGTCCACTCCGGCTTTCAGACCAGTGATCAGAGCATGTCGCCAGCCTGATCTGTCTAGAGCGAGCTCTTCCCGGGTGTTGACATCAATATCAAGGGCTTTCATGTCATGCTTACAGACATCCTTGAAGCGGAGATGTGGCCGTCCGATCGACCTTTTGCCAGAGGCGAGTTCCGAATAAAGAATGTCTTTGGGGATCCGTCCGTCAACCATACTGGGAATCTTGGCACGCTCGAGCACCTCGTTGTTTGTTACTCGATCGCTCCAGGTGATCCCAAGTATGCGTCGGAGGTATCGCATGTGAAAGGCGCTCAGTTTTTTTTTCTTGTAGGGCGTAGAGAGTCCAGGTTTCACTGGTATACATGAGAGTGCTCAGTACGCATGCAGGGTACACAGTGATCTTAGTGTTCATGGTCAGAATGTTGTTGTTCCACACTCTCTGCGACAACCTGGAGAGAGTTGTTGATGCCTTTCCGATCCGCTTGTTGAGCTCAGCATCGAGCGAGAGGTTGTTGGTCATGGTAGAGCTAAGATACATGAACTGACTCACCACCTCAAGTTCGTAGTTGTTCATGTTGATGTTTGGGGAGTCCGGGTCCTGAACCATCACGTTTGTTTTCTTTAGGCTTATGGTTAACCCAAACTCGTCACATGCTTTAGCAAAGCGGGCCATCAGGCGCTAAAGCTCAGCTTCTGTGTGGGTGGCTAGAGCAGCATCGTCTGCGAAGAGCATGTCCTTGATGGTTACTTCACGCACTTTGCTCTTTGCCTTCTGTCGTGCCAGGTTGAACAGTCTGCCTTCTAATAGTGTGTGCAGGTAAATCCCTTCTGTGGACATCCCAAAGGCGTGCTTGAGCAGGACTGCGAAGAACATGCCGAAGAGCGTGGGGGCAAGGACACAGCCCTGTTTAACTCCACTGCGGATGTCAAAGGGGTCAGATGTTGAGCCATCGTACTGCACTGTGCCTTTCATGTCATCGTGGAAGGACTGGATCATGCTTAGCAGCTTTGGAGGGCAACCAATTTTCGCCAGGATTGTGAAGAGTCCGTCTCTGCTGACCAGATCGAATGCCTTGGTGAGGACTATAAAGGCCAGGAAGAGGGGTCTGTGTTGTTCTCTGCATTTTTCCTGCAGTTGCCTGACAGAGAAGATGATATCGATTGTGGACCTCTCTGCGCGGAACCCGCACTGCGACTCTGGGTAAACTCTGTCAGCAAGCGTCTGCAGTCTGTTCAGGATGACGCGTGTGAAAACTTTACCCACGATGCTGAGAAGTGATATACCCCTGTAGTTGTTGCAGTCACTTCTGTCACCCTTGTTCTTGTACAGGGTTATGATGTTAGCATTTATCATGTCCTGAGGCACTACCCCCTCGTCCCAGCACTGGCAGAGGAGGTCGTGCAGGTGTGTGAGAAGCACGCTACATCCACACTTGATGAGTTCTGCTATGATGCCATCCTTCCCTGGGGCTTTACCTAGGGACAGTTTCTCTAAGGCCTTCTTTAGTTCGGCTACAGTAGGTTTCTCGTCCAGTTCGGCGATGAGAGGTAGGTTTTCAATGGCGTTGAGGGCATCATTGTTCACGTGGTTCTCTTTGGAGTACAGTTCGGAGTAGTATTCCACCCAACGCTCCATCTGCTTGCCCTTGTTGTG
This sequence comes from Sinohyriopsis cumingii, assembly GCA_028554795.2. Lineage (NCBI taxonomy): Eukaryota > Metazoa > Mollusca > Bivalvia > Unionida > Unionidae > Sinohyriopsis > Sinohyriopsis cumingii. The sequence continues at coordinate 72,820,386 of CM068831.1, read as the reverse complement.
GATGGTATCACCTGTGGCAGACTTCAGTGGTGCTGTCAGTTTCTTCGAGGGACCCATTGCTTTCTTTATGCCATCGTACATACTTCTGATGTTTCCAATATCTGCTGCTGACTGGATACTCTGACAGAGCTGAAGCCAGTATTCATTGGCACACTGCCGTGCTAGTCTCTGCACTTTGCTTCTGGTAGACCTGTATGCCTGTAGTGTCTTCTGACATGGGGATCGCTTGTATTGCAGGTGAGCACTGCGACGCACTTCTATGGCTGGCATGAGTGTGGCAGAGTTAGCCTCAAACCAGTCATTGTTCTTCGATTGCTTCTTACCAAAGATCCGTGTGGCTGTGCTGTATACAGTCTCTCTGATGTAATCACATCTTTCTTTGGCACTGCCGTTGGGGGGTTCTGAGTCAAACGTCTTGGAAAGAGCATATGTTAATTCCTCAGCCTTGTCTGGATATGATGCTTTGCTCACATCAATGCGTGGTTGACTCTCTTACCTAGAGCGGTGGATCTTCCTTGGCTGAAGCTTCATTTTGCAGCACACCAGCGAGTAGTCAGTGTGGCAGTCAGCACTGTGGAAGGTACGGGTAAGAAGCACACCTTTCATGGCTGACCGTCTTGTAATGATAAAGTCCAGCTGGTGCCAGTGTTTAGACCGGGGATGCCTCCAAGACACCTTGTGCTGTGGCTTTGTCTGAAAGAATGAATTGTTGATGCTGAGTTCGTGGTACAAGCACATCTCTAGAAGGAGCTGCCCATTCTCATTCATCTTCCCAACGCCAAAATTGCCAAAACAGGAGGGCCAAGAGTCATGATCGGCACCCACCCTAGCATTAAAGTCGCCCAGCAAAATCAAGTTCTCTTCCTGGGGAATTTTGTCGATGAGCGAGTTTAACTCATCATAAAACTCATCCTTGGTATCTGTGGCGGATCTTAGTGTGGGAGCGTAAACACTGATCAGGGTCAATGTGGTTCTACTTACTATTCCTAATAAACTGCAAAGTCCCAGATCTGACTGTATATTATGTGAAGGCATATATGGGTCAGTGAACTTAACATGTGGGCTCATCTTGTAAGCAAGTAAATGCAATGTTCATAATTATTCCAAAACATAACAGTTACAAATAGCTGTATAATCATCTTAACTGATGCTATCTTTGTTATTGGGAGCGAATCTAGAGACATGAGACAAGGCAATCCTTACCATCACTGATCTATATGCTCCTACTGAAATCTAAAATCTGAATAATTATATGATGTAAACAAATTTACCTATGATCTGAAAAAATGTTAATTGCAGATAATGTTGTGTTATATATTGGAAACATAAATATAGAAGTACAAAATGCTGTAAATGTGAGTTGGAAATGTGAAAACTAATTCTGCCCTATAAATTGTTCCATTATTATGCCATCATCATAAGATAACCTGGTATTATCCCAGATCAGTTTTATAGGTGTGCGATAAGACATTCCTTACAATAACCATTATATACTCTGATGTAGGATTTCAAATCAAAAGTTGACTAATCTACATTGAATTTAAAAAAAAAATATGAAATATAATAAACTTAAGTGCACAACAATATTTAAGGCATACAACATTTTGTCTCATTGTAAAGAAATGAGGTCTGAATGAAGAAGGTATGACATATAAAGAATGATATGACAACAGCCAAGAAACTTTGGAAATATAAATGGCAAAATCTTTGTAGACTATGAATCATTGTAATGACATTTCAAAACCATATGTAACCAATATCTTGCCACTATTGGATTTGGATGCATGTCATCCAATCATAGATAAAAACTGAATGAATACAGACACAATACAGTTTCATCTAAGATTTTGGACAATCTCTTCTTTTTTCATATTCTCACTAAGTCCAATGAAAAAAAATGTACTCAACATAGGAGGAATTTCAAGAGTCCAAATTTAATTTGGGGGTACTTTCCAAAAAGCATTAGTAGCAAATACTTTAATTGCACTTTGATAAAAATATTAAGGTGGCGCTATACAGTTTCGCATTTTCCATAGGGTTTGGATTTTAAAGAAAAAGAATTTCCCCGGCTTTCCTCACTGGTTATACTGGTTATTTAAAAACGACCTTGTATATCTTAGGTATAACGCAAAGAACCTTTAATTCCCTTTATTTTGGTGTATGATTGATGGGTGTACTATGGGTTATAGAGTATACAGCTTGGCCTTACTTCAGATGTGCACCTTTCAAAAAAGTGCTAGCTCTACTTGGTCATTTTCACTTCCTGAACTTCAGAGGTAAATTGTATAAAAAAGAGCCGATAACTTTTTTTACATTTTATATATTTAGTAATTCATTCATTGCACTTTTAGAAGCTGGTATTGTCTAGTCTGGCAAAATTCATTTTCCCTATTTTAATAGCTGCAATGTATAGGGTACTTTAGACTAATTCAGGCTGATTTTTTAGCACAAGGGAACAGTCATTTTAGTTAGCAGTGTGCTTAAATCATGTAAAATTTCCAAAAGTACAATATCCAAAAGAAATATCATCCACATTACATTAATGTAGCATAGAGGTATGTCAACATTCTCTCCACTGTGCATGTTTTAAATGCGAACTACTTCACCTTACATACGTCACTCTCTCAAAAGTACATATTATCTGGTGAGTGCCTCCTAAATGGTCATGTGCAAAAGAAGAACGAGTTGCCATCTGTTTTCTTGCTACATCACATGTTCCAAGCCAAAATAATACTATGTCATTAAATTACTGTGTATGTTTGCAAGATCCTTAAGACTCTGTGAGGAAATCAATGCCTTGTTGTTAAGTTCTCCAGCTTTGGTCAGCCTATGTAATTGTAATGGAATTGATACCTACAATGTGTAAGTGAGATTTCAGGTATCTTCCTTTACTATATGAGACTATAACCAAACTGGCATCATTGTTAACTGTACAACACCCTTTTTAACAATACAATATTTTGTATTCTTTTGATTTCATAAAACAATATTCATAAGTGTTCAATATACAAGTTCATATCAAAAAACGAAGCAGCTGTAACACATGACTGCAAGACAGTATAAGTCTGAAGAGTCAAAGAAATGCAGTTCAAAAATAATCCCATGAACAACACATACATTTACTTGAATATTTATGATACACATACTGAACAAGTAAAATAATAAAAATGATTTAGGGTGATGCAAAATAAACTAATAATAACACCATCCCTTACTCAGACTTAACATGTCATCAGAGAGCGGAGGATCAAATTGTCATTAGTTTTCCCATTTTACAGATATAAACAAGTGCATGTGAGTTCAGTGTATGTAACCAATGTCCAAAAGAACAATGACAAAATATGACAATATTGTCATATTTATATATGTGAAGTCTGATATAGTATTGAATCTTTTTCTAAGAGCATTTGGTGTCAGAACCATTTTTCATTTTCTGTGCTACTACATGTCTCCTCATCTATGCCTTGATAAAACCAATCAAACCATTCATCACACAAATCACACTGAATCCACAACTCACCCTCTGCATAATGACGTTTACATACAGAGCAAATTGAATTATCAGTGTTACTTTTGTCATATTTTTCCATTTTCTTCTTTCCTTTACCCTTTCCTTTTCCCACAATAGTTCTTTTTCTAGTGCATGGCTGACTTTTGCTGGAAGTGTCTTGATTAATGCTAGCTTTCGAAGAACTGGCAACAGGATTATTCTGTACTAAAAAAATATGGCATTGGCATTTCGTTCAAAGTAGGTATTACTGTACATAGTTTATTAACTAGACCACTCTTCTGTACATTTCCTGCTTCTATGACATAGGCTTTACATAGCAAAATCAGATCCGATTTCAAGAAGCTAGTAAATACTACAGCCTTCAGATCATAAATCTGTGATTTCAGTTTTAAGTGAGAATACAGTTTATTTTCTGACTGATCTTCCAAGATATATTTCATGTCCAAGGCTAATGCATCACTACTGTGTTTGTGCTTTGATCTCATGACCACCCTCTTTCTCAAACTGTCTGATTTCAATTTTCTAAGACCGGAAATGGTGTCTTTTCTGAATTGACTGTCACCTGTTCTACTGTAACGCCCTATCAAATCTTCATATAGATCTCTGATACATGAAGCAATCATGGTGTCGTCCACTTGTGTGACACTCATACTGGGATCAAACTTTATGTACAGCAGCTTCCAGTTTTCAAACAGTGTCTCATCCTTAAGTAGTACAGTCTTACAATACTGTAAACTCCTGCACCATGCCAATGTAATGCATCTGCATGTTGATACTGCCTCCTTTTATCGTCAACTTGCAAGAAAAAGTCAAATACAGAGTCCTTGATGTTAGTAAGACCTTGGTTGATATTCTGTCTTCTTTGTGTCTCGTGCAAGGTCTGTTTATACTTGCAATTGTTTTCCAAATCAACAGCTGAAGTTGTAAGGTGATCTAACATTTTTACTTGTAAGAAACATTGGCTGACCAAGTTAATTTTGTCCTTTTTGTACAACCTGTTCTTTCCTTTCTTCATACAGTGTATTATGGTATCTACTCTTTGCAATACATCTACCTGCAATATACCTTAATTTTCCTTGTCCTGGCTCTGATACAAGTACGGAAGGTGCACATGTAACTTGTGTGGTACTGAAAATGTCAGTAGTATTTTTGTCCAAAACAATTTCACAAATTCTGTCAAAAATCTTTCCAAATGCAAAAAAGTATCATCATTTGGCACAGAATTCAAGAAATTTTCAAGAATTTTGATGCATTCTTGAGACACTGAAAACTGGTCAGCTTCAGAATAATATTCAGTCCATGTCTTTGAATCTGGTTTTCTGACCTCTATATTACCACATATTTTATTAAAGATGCTTTGAATTTTTTGTTACAATATTCCAAAAAATGTATTCAACTCTTCCAGTGGCTTTTTGAAGATTTCTGTTAGAGTTACTTTTAATCTCATTTGCTCTGGTGTTATTGCATTACCTGGGATAAGTTGTTTCATTTTTGTATGGTCAACATGATGCTCAAAAATGTCAGAGTCAACTGTTGTTAACCTACCTTCTTGGTCACTAGATGAAGCAGTCATGTCTTCCCCAGTGGACAACATTTCATCAACTTCTAAAATTTCTCCATCAGAAAAGTCTGATTTATCAGAATCAGAACATGTTTCAAAATCAATGTCCACACTGAGGTTTTCTAATAAAGAAACAGAATATCTACAGCATTCTAAACTTGAATGAAACTGTATAAAACTTGTATTGTAAAATTCATATATGCAAGAGCTATGTGGAATCACAGAGTTGGAATTGAAACTGATAACCCTAAGTCCCTTTTTATTTCTTGTTCTCCCCATTTCCACACCTAACTGACCTGGTGCAAAAATATTTGAGGCATCAACTTCAACTCTGTCTAAAGTCAATCCTTGTGCCTTGTGAATGGTAATGCTGAAAGACAGAATGAGTGGAATTTGATGCCTTGTGGCTACAATTTATCTTTTTATCAATGGTACTGTAAACAGTAAATGTTTCTCTTCCCAACTGAATTAAATTATTTTCAAAATCAACTGTCACAGAGTCTTCTTTCATAGCCACAACATTTCCCTGTAAACCATTTACTAGTGCTGAGTTTAAGTTTTTGACCAGCATAACTGGACAGCCAATTTTCAAGTGTAACGCTTTTGGAACACACATCTTATTGCACCGATTATTGTCACCCTCGTCTATTGACTGATAACACTTTGATACACCAACCATTTCCATAAGTTTGTATGCATTGTATATTTCACAATCAAAGTTCCGTCCACAAAGTCTTATTGGGTCATCTCCAGGTGGGAGATGTCTCTGCAGCCTCAAGATCAAGTTTTTGGTATCATCAGGTATTTCTCCCTTTGAAACCTAATTCATCTTGTCTTATGACCTCATCAAGGACAATTGTATGCCCAAATACCATTGTGAAAATGGTGGATTTGAAACAATATTCACCCGAATCAACTGTCAATGGGTCAGGTACAGGTGGAAGCTGAAAAAAGTCTCCACTTGCGATAACTTGTATACCTCCAAAATATAAATCTGTATGTTTAATCATTCTACATACATATTCAATTTGTTCAAAAAGTTTCAGTGAAAGCATAGAAATTTCATCAATTATCAGACAGTCTGCTTTCAAAATATTTTGTTTATAGGAATCAAAATGTTCATCAGTGAGAAGTTTTCTACATAGTTCATCACAGTCATATCTACCATCACCAATCCCAGACCAGGATTGCACTGTGCATCCTTTCACATTCAGTGCTGCAATGCCTGTTGTTCCTGTTACACTGACATTTGTACCTGCTGCTGACAATTTCTTTTGTATTTCCTTAACCACAAAACTTTTGCCAGTCCCACTTTGGCCTAACAGAATGATACTGTGGCCCTCAACAGCCTTTTCAACAGCAAATAGTTGTGCTTTATTCATTTTACATTCAAAACACACATACAGTGCTGAAACAAGTGAAGTTTACCAAAATAAAATAGCTTTCATTTACAAAGAGTAAGTTGTTACAGCACAGATCCACAATAAAAGTTTGATGAAGACACTCAAAATCCATTTTCTGTACATTTGAAAATCCAGAAGTGAAACTCAACAGTGTCTGTACATTTGATAAACCAGAGAAGTGACTGTCACATGGTACTCCATATGATCATGCAATGTTACATAATATTATCTAATTTGGTTGGCTCTTTGAATTATACTGCCAATGCCAACGAACAATGATAGTTCTGCTCTCGCCTCCCCCCCCCCAATCCTCCAACTAGCCCCATGAAGACAGCAAGTAAGAGTCTAATGACAGTCTCTTGCATAATTCCCTGTCTGCCGCTCAATTTCAGGTTACATATACAACAATCCTATCCAAGTGTTAGCCACTGACTAAGCCTTATAATTTTTCATTACATCATCTTACCACACCACCAATTCCTCCCTCAATGGTCATTAACAGACAAACCCCATTGGAACAATGACAATATGCACCTACAATAACTCAAGATCATCAAGTTTTGCATAAACTAAAATTTAATAAATTATCATTTAATGCACACACAAAAAAATTATACGAGAAATGCCTGTGAGTTAATCCTTTTTGTTTCTTCTTGACAATGTAAATTCTATATGATATTCAATTTTGTGTTTGGGTATGCAAATTAGTGACAAATAACTACACAAGAACTGACCAAGTTAATCCATGTCAGTTGAAATTCGGGTAATTACTTAACTATCAATTAAATAAGTCTACAATTATAAAGAGAAAAAAAAATCTTTCTTCACGCACAACCAGAGATCACCTATATAGCTATTCAGAAAGCGCTATGAAAAAAGTCAACACGTCAAGAAATATTGTTAAATATTTTCCCGGCAAATGTCACATAGTTTTGAGCACATGTAACGAACGATCGGAACAGCGAAACGACTTAACAGAAAATACCGTAGATATTCCTATTACATATTTGCCGGGTTAAGCCTAGATGTAGCGATTGACAGCGATGTTTGAAAAGACTCATTCAATGAAAGAACCAATCACTGAAACAATCACAATCAAATCGCATTTACTCCGAAGTAAACCGGAAGTTGGGCCAAGGCAGTAGTGTCTGTGTGTGGAATAAACGAAGCAACGGATACACTTTTCGCAAAATTGGCCCTTCCGAATCAGTAAGGTTGCTTAAATGGTAATGGATGAAAGGTGGGGATTGTCTTCTTTACAGTGGTGTACGTTATGAGTGACTGAATACGTAGATAGTATTGGAAACTTAGATCGGAGTCATCGAGGGGTCAGATTTTGACCGGCGAGAGTTAGGTACCTTGATTATATATAGTGAGTATACGCATTTGTTTCCACAGAATCAAGTGCCTGTGGCTGACCTGTTAAATGACGTCACTGTGCTATTTTTTAACTATCCTAAAAATGAAGGCAAATTCCAAATACGGTTCAATATCCAAACTTGTGCAATCCCAAATCAATAATCAAGGTTTCTCCCGTCGTGGATGTTTCCAACCGACTGCTATGAACCTTGTGTAAAGACTAACATGCGGATAAAGTACCGATCTCTTCCTTGCCAGTCAACACAATACACCGGCCTTGTGTTTAAAGGAAATGTTTTCTCTCGAGGCTAGGTTAAAGGTCACCTGCCACCTATATTGTACAAACATGTGATATTATTATAGTTATAAACAAAACGCATTGGTTATGTAAGCACACCATAAAAATGTTTAATTAGACTTAAAACTCCGCTTTATAAAATAAAAAAATGATTCGGCAATCTCCGTAAACAATCGGTAGTTTCCGCTTGCCAAAAAAGGATATGACGTACATTTATCCCTTCTATTCAACCTAGCCGTTCAAGTGCTTAATTTCCCCACGTAAATGTCTATGTGATATAGCGTACGATCGTGCTTTTGTACTGCAAATATGGTGCACTATGTTGCATACGGATGTAACCAAATTAGTGATGATTGGGAAAAGGCATTCTTTCTTTTTCCGAAAAACCATGTTTACCAGAAAAAAAGTGTATTTAATCTGTGGGATCGAATAGGGGAGGGATTGGAAAGTTGTATCATTTATGCCGGATTATAGTGAATTTGGCCCGAAGACAATTCGGCCCATCTCGAAATACAATTTGGCCAAACTTAGCAATAGTTTGTACGTTCATTTTCTTCAACAAAAGAGTAGATTCAATGTAAGATAGGTTTCAGGAGGGTAAAAACTAAATTTAAACAAACTATTTTGATATGCTTTGAAAGAAAATAATCATACTTCGTAACGTACATATTTATGAGAGAAAACACAAACTGACATATCTTGCTTGTTCTAATTAAAATATTTATATACATTTTTTATGCTAACAAATATATGCATCTGCACAACGACGTTCTCAGTTTAAGTCTTCCTGTCAAATTATCAATAATCATTTATAAAACAAAAATACGTAACAGATAATATTCTACATAATGTGTATAGATTTCGCAAAGGGTATTGTACAAGAGATATTATAACAAATATACTTAAGTTTAGGCTTCACGTTGTAACACAGCTGCATACAATACATACTAAATTATACACGAGAGAGAGAGAGAGAGAGAGAAGGGGGGGGGGAAGAATAATGTTGAGCATTTTGTCAGTATTTAGTTGCTGCAATATGAAGCTCTTACCAGTTAATTTTATTGTTTTTATTTTTCAACGTGTCTTAGTGTTTGCGCGAGTAAATTGAAAACTTGTCATTACTTGTCAATATTGTCAATCATATTTCGTCCATTGTTCCGTACAAATTAGAAAGGAAACAATTTTGTGTTTAATTTGTGCCCCCCCCCCCCCCCCACATACACACTCACGGTACAAAATAAATTGATAAACATATAATTGTTTGAAAATAAAATGAAATAAATTAATATGAATTGTTATCATATATTCCTTCTGTTTTCATTGTGCGAAAATTATTTTTTAAAAATATATGTCCACGAACTCCGTATTTGTAGCGGGTGCCGGCTTGCGTATGCATCCTATGTGTAGTGTGTATCGCTTATGTCAAAAAACAAAAACGCAAATGAGACGAAAGTATCACCCGATTGCTTGAAGGCACCTGCCATTTACGCATGACAAGTTACTTATTGCAAACTGACCCAGATTGTATTCTATCCAGGTTAACTATAAGTCCGTATCTCGCAAACAAACCACCAAAAAGAATCATTATTTTAAAATACATTCAATGTGAGTGCAAATGATAAAGTATTATTAAAGCAAGTTATTATTGTGTATAATATTTGCCCTGCAAAACATGAATTATGATTACATATGGCAAACAAATAGAAGCTCGGGTGATAAACACAGCGGCATGGAGCAATATACTCATTGTTTGAACTTACCGACAGGATATCAAATACATAGGTTATTTTATGACAATGCAAACCAACCCCGGAAAATTCACTTTGGTGTCTTTTAGTGTGCCGATTTTTTCTTCTGAAGTTGGCCGACAAAAGGAAGTCAAATTTGGTTCCTTTGGATTCTTTAACTGTGCCGATTTCTTTCATCTTTTTTTTATAAAGTCTGCCGACACAGGGAAGCCAGGATTGATTCTTTTTACCTGTTTTAACAGGAATTTTCGAAATAAATTGAAACGTGGAACAGTTTTGAAAGCGACACAATCTGGTGCGTCTTGCACGCATACCAATATAAGGCTGAACAGTAAATTAGTTTTCATTAGTTTCATCTAAAATATTCCCTATCCGTAGTTTATAGTGTTTTATTTTTCAACAACAAGAAGCATGTACTTCGTCTTGTAGGGATAAATGTACGTCATTTCCGGTTGCGTCCTCTATAGGTGGAAAATCGTAACTAAGGGGAAGTAACAGCGTTGTATACTTATATTTCGAGTAATTAAATTATTATTTCTTCTTTACCCTTGATAATTTTTTATTTATTTTTGTGCGAGTATAACTATTTTTAATCATGTAATGAAAATCTGATATAAATAGGAAAATGTTGGAGGATGGCCGGTGACCTTTAAATTACTTTTGGGAGGAAGTGACGTTATTGTGATCATTTCGCAATATACCTGTGTATAGGATATACCTAAAGCAGCAGTTGAACTTTGTTTATTTCGTAATAAGAAACGACAACTCAGCTCTCTGTAGCATTTCCCAATAAAGTGCTTTAGGTGAGAGGCGCCGCGGGGAAAAGGCTTTCAGGGTTAAGTGTAATGCTTCAAAAGGTACTCGTCTAGAACACATTTTAATCATGTTCCTTTACTTTTAGATGAGCTTTGTTGTAGATTTCAGAAGTGTTCAGGTTTTATTAACACTGAGAAGTTTTTTTACAGAGGTATGAAACCTTACCGTCAAATAAAATCAGGTTACACAACATGGCATTGTTTCTTTATGAAAGCGCTATTTATTTGGAAATTTTTTGTGACGTGGTTGGCATTATTTTGCATATGTGTGGAGATAATGAATAATTTTTTTTATGAAATCGGATTTATATTGAACTACTGACGAGAAATCATATTTTCGTTTACAAGGGACAGGTCATTTAATCATCAGGCGGGGAAAGGTGACTAGTTCTTTCTTTTCGAGCTGGGGTTTTGTCTTTCTCTTATGTACCTCCTTTTTAATTACGGTTTGGGAAGGAACAAATAGAATGGATATAATTTGTTCTTTCTCAGCCAATCAGAGCTTCTCTTATCTGAGGGCTGGTATATTTTCTTTTCGAAGTATTCCTCTGAATTGGACAGTCCCTAAGTGTCTGCGCAATAGTTCCATTGAGCAATTGTATGCTTTCGCTTTCAAATTATTCCTACTAAACCCCAGTAAATAATCTGCACAAGATTGTTAATAAACTAACCATTTCGTATGAGTTTAACTTGATTGTCTTGTTTTAACCGAAATAGGTGAAATCCCGGAACTTTGACCCATTTATGTGCACGTGCGCGCGGGATTTAAAAAACAACAACATTATACTCATTGTGCATACTACTATGCTATTACGCAGATGTAATTTTGGGCTGTGACGAAGACTAGTATTTTTTTCAAATGTAAATTGCGGGTGCATTGTTGTTATACCTTTGTTTCATAGCTAAAAATAATGTGATTAATAAAAAGGGGTGATAGTGGGACCTACGGGAATTAACGCCGTAGGTTTACATGGGAGGGACTATTGTCTCAAAATTGTTTAAAGTAAAATGGTTATTCATCATATATGAACAAAAAATCATGTGCTTCATTGCCGAGTACTGTTGCCTGTGAGTGGTTTAATTTTAGGCTTAGTTATTTCTATAACCGAGCTTTGGTTTACTGATTACTGCACACGCTAAGTACATGTAGTGAGAAACCTGGTTTCCTGAGTTCTCTGGTTGTTGCTTTTCACAACAGCCAGAGCACTAGCAAAGTAAATTTTCGTTGTCTTATCACATTACAAGTTTTATAGAGGCTGTACACTTATCGGATGGCCTCCTGAACAAACAAAACAGATAGTGCTGCAAAACTATCTACAGCTTGCTCTTACCAACCAAACCAGGTACTGATTTCGTGTTGAAAAAGACACACCAATAACTTTTCGGACGCTTTTATCAAGAAACAAAAACAAAACAAAAACATGTGAGGCAAATATCTCGCAGCGTGCCATGTCCAACCAAATCAGGCATTGTGTTTGAAAAATACACACAAATAATATTTATAGGAGCAATCTTTAACTGTATAGGAACATCAGTTATAGAATTGCATTCGTGCATGCTATGTCATAGAACTGTTTTATATATTGGGTTTCTTTATAATTATTAAATATGTTAGTGAATTAGGCCAAAGTCAACTAACGCCAAGCTACGAGATTAATAGAATCTATGTGTGGGTTTCAAAGAGACAATGAACTCAGAGTCAATGGGTTATATTATTTGTCTCCCCACGAAACTATGTCGAGTAGGGAGGCAAAAAATGTAACCCCGCGACTGGGATTTAGTTTTCGTGGTTCAAACACAGACATAGATTATTTTTCTCACCCAAATGTTTCCAACTAGATTAAAATAACCCTGTTCCCATACAGTTTAGTTAACAGATTCAAAACTCAGTAGTCATCATACATTAATGTTGCTTTTCACGCCATATATGGTTCATCAGTCTTTCTACTCTTTTATGAAAATCTGAATAGTTAGCTATCTAGAATCTATCTCTATATGCCGATCCTAAAAAAAATTGAAAAATTAAAGAAAAAAGTTCAGATTCTTATGTGTTTGGAAGTATTGCCCAATGAACGCATCGAGCCACGTGATTTTGTTTTTCCAAATACGTGTACTGTGCATGAAGACGAATATGTTAATGAGGGTACTGGGGAGACCTGTCCACCCTAAGTACACAAGTTATAAGCATGAGAAAATAGCAAGATAAAATCATTTGGTATTATTACTGTATTATGACATTGAATCGATGGGTGTCATATGAAATTGACAATGAATAAATAATATATTCTATACAGTTAAGTGTTAACTTTCATCAGTTTTAATTTGGAAAACTTTCTGTGGGAAGCAACGGTACGATAATCTGCAGTACAATATGCCTGTTTGGTACAGTTCTAAAGACGCGTATAATGACCAGAGGACATATTTAATTTATTACTTTCTTGGAAATTTTTATTTTCTGTCCTGGAAATATGGCAAGTGTTTCTGTCACTAGTGCATTTATAAGCTACATCGAAATATGTGTGTCTAATAGCATGCGGATTAATGAATGAACCACTCTTGTTGGTAAGTGTAGTTTTCACATGCATTATATTTGATTCAACTGGGGTGGATTATGAGTGTTCGACAAGGTTAGAAGAAACCAGTTTGATATAAAACATTTCTGGGTTTTGCCGGCTTTGCACTTAAGAGCGTTTGATTTTGTGTGCCCCGTGATGTGCATTGCTTGTATCTGGAGCTTTATCAAACAGCTCGACATGTATGTGCGTGTCTCAAAATTTTGTCGAGATCTTAAGATGCTTTATGAATTAAATTATGTTTTATATATATATATATATATATATATATATATATATATATATATATATGTTGTTATTGTTGTTGTTGTTGCTCGATTTTATAAACAACTATGCCAGACATAACAGAAGACTTCAATGGATTTAAAAAAAAAAAATACTTCCTAGCACGTAGACACCAGTGCTGATATGACGGGTCTGAGATAAGCAGACTGAGATAAAAGGTTAAGTTTGCAAAACAGGTAGGTACTTTTCTCTGCCGCATGGGTGAGAAAAACTATAGTCTATTTTAAGTTTTAAGAAATTTCTATTATTGAACAGAAATTCAAAATCAGTCATACGTTGCATACCTGAAAGAAGAAGAGTAATATTCATATTCTTATAACTTTTTTTTTTTTTTTTTTTTTTTTTTTTTTTTTTTTTTTTTTTTGTATGAGCGTGGTTATCATAATAATCTGCAACAGTAGTTCTGGTCAAATGATTTAATTTGCAACGAAGCCAATTCACGTGTCTGCATCGTAATATATTTTATTTTTATTGTATTGGTACTACTTAACAGTGTACTATACAGATCGGTCATTGTATTTTAGCGGGGGGTGGGTACGGGGTAGAAGTCATATGACTGAGTGGAGTTTCGTGCAACCCAGATAATATAATCGTTGACGTTGGTTCGGAGGACTGTGACAGTTGACTCGCCTTGAGTGACCAAAATCTTTGCGACCATGGGTGTGTTGGGAATAAGGAGGCTGTCGATGGATCATTAAACATACTGGGAAGGACAGACCATGCGGGTTGGCTCCTTGATCGTTCGATGAGAGATGCGGATCCACAATGGCATCGTGATCACCAACTAAAAGTCACGTGATACGCTTGTTGTGTTTTCTTAATCGATATTATTCAATATCACAATACGAGTGCAAACAGTAATTCACTATCGCTATACCAGTGAAAATCAATAATATGTCATCTGAATTGTGGACTAAACATACATTTTTCATATATTTGTCAAAAATGTACACTGACCACACTCTGTGACGTGTATTGTTTATATTTGTGTATGAGTCCTGTACAGTGATAACTATTAGTACTATAATCATATATTGTTTACATTTGTGTACAAATCCTATATCTTTGATTATTATTGAACAGAAAAATCAAATCAATCATACGTTGCATACATGAAAGATGAATAATATTCATATTCTGATAAAAAAAAAAATTTGTACGATTATTATTTGTATCATAATAATCTGCAACAGCAGTTCTGGTGAAATGATTTAATTTGCAACGAAAACAGTTCCCGTGTCTGCATCGGTGATATGTATTGTTTATATTTGTGTATGAGTCCTGTACAGTGATAACTATTGGTACTAGAATCACACATTGTTTATATGTGTATAAATCTATAGTGTGATCACCATTGGTAGTGGATTCATACATTGTTCATGAAATTGCTTTCAATGTCTTCGCTAAATGCAATATCAAGCAGGCTTCTTCCTGTTACAGGAAGACAAACGGGAACTGCTGTTGTAAACTTTTCCATAGGCTAAACACGTGAGCAGTTTTATGGGGACAAACGTGTTTATGGGGAGAACCGGGAAGGTACTGTTAAGATTATCAATCTAACACACACCATATACAATCCAGCACACCAAACACTATCCATCAGGCACTATTTTTTATTATAATACAGCACACGGCATATACTATCAAGCATCCGGTTTTTGATTGCCACCCAACCCCAACTCCCAAACCCCAATCAAAAGCAAATGGTTATAGTGTTATATACGTATCATATTATTGTATATACACATTCATCCTATTGAAACATAAGTGTGGGAAGTGTTATCGACATACTGCTATGCGTTCATACCCTTTATATTATATATAGGATAAAGGTGTTTATGTTTTCGTTTCTTTTTGCTGTATAGAGACAAAAAAAAGCGAAACCAAGCATGCACAAACTTAAAACAAACTATTGGCAAGGATGTTTAACATATCTTTTTATAGAGACTGGATGGCAGAAAATGGCATTTTCTTGTTGTCATTACATAGTAATTTAGAGGTCACTAAACTGGGAGCCGCAGACCATATATCGGTTCATCCAACTAGTCTTGGTGAAGACCACAAACCTAAAGCTAGGCTGATTCATTTCTTAATTTTTTCCTCACTCAGAATCCAAGTCAGGATGGATCATCTGGCGAAATTTTCCTAGCGCTGAGGAATTATGTCCAATTCTTACACCCGGTCGCGTGGCAGCGCTTAATTTTCCCACTTTGTTGTACTGGTTTTTCATTGTTCTTCACGCGTTCGACAATGAATGGCATGACTATGATGATGGTCTTGGATTGGAGATGTATGTGGCCATTAGGCCAGGTACTTCTAATTACTGTAGTCACAGTGTACTATTTAATTACTCGTCAAAATTGGTACTACCCATTCGACGCCTTGCTGTGCCAACTGCACACCTATTTATTTATGTCCGAGCGGGGCAGAGGCGGAGATGGCGCAAGAGGAATAGTAGCTCCAATTAGTCCAGTTTTACAATTACGATTTTAATGCCGAAATTAAATCATTTAGTCTTACACATGGAACTGTAAACAGTGTAAAAAATGTTATTTTGTAGAACTGATCATGCAAAGGATTGTAGTATTAAACCTTTCCTAATTTTTTTAAACATATACACATTGTGTGCTGAGTTTTATTTGAGCTTACCATCGTGGCACCTTGGGTGGCTGCGCCTGATTATTTTGGATGCTAACCACCTTGTATTAACTAATTTATGAGAGATTAATTTTCTTTTGAATATGATGGTGTCACTGATTACGCTTACATTTATGTGAAGTCTGACAATCAGTTTTTGTACTGTGCAGTCGGCTCCGATGGTCTGAACTTTGGACCACCTTATAATCTTAACTATTATTACGGCCTGGTCAATGGGTCCTATGGCGAAGGTATTATCAGTGAACCGAGCATTGCTTCTTTGTGCGGTGGGGCTTGGTGGTCTGAGCTTCGGACCACCTTATATTGCGTAAGAGTTTTTGCTGGAAGACAGAGAGAGTTCGTGTGTTATTTTATTTTTTTAAACTGATAACATTACCGAATTCAGATAGGAAAGATAGTATTTTTAATAGTTCTTGTTTCTTTCCCTTTTGAGAAAAAGAGCAAACAGATTATGGTGGTAGGTGGGTAGTGTTAGGTGGTTCCGGGTAGAACATAGGTAGGGTACCTAGAAATCAATATGCGAGGGTGGAGGAGAGGCGCTAAATAATTATGTAAATTACTCGCGGTTTCCAATTTTGTGGGTACGGAATTTTTACCCATACTGAGATTCATTTGTTCTAGTTGGAATGATCTACTGATTCCCTCTCCCTTGGCAGAGACCCATCCTCACCCAGTCTAGACAGGTGTGATTTCCCCTTTATAAGACATTTTATTGTGGTTTTTTATGTTTGCTTATTTGTTATCTTTTTTATTTAGCTTTTCATTGGCGACATTCCATATAGCTTGACTTTAGTTCGGTCTCTTCGACAAGAAGAATTGTTTTTCCTTTATAGAGGGCGACATTTGTTTGTTTTCTATATGACCGTGTAAACGGAGCAGTTATCGGATAGTCTCGCCAAATTGAGATGCCTTTTCCCAGAACTAATTCCTCTGCTGCAGTGCGTCCTGGGTCCGGGAATACGGAGCCGTTTGTGTAAATTTCGGTATCTATCTCCTATTTTCGAGCGTATTTTGGCCCTTATCTTTCAGTGCTGTTCCTGTGTTGATTCCATACGTTGGCGCAGTAAAATTTGTTTTGGAAATATTGCATGTCCATGGGACAGTGTCTGGGCTATTTTGTAGAATCCGCCTGAGTAGTTGGGGTGTTTAAGTCCCTTTATAATTAATGGATTGTTTTTCCTCCTGGTAAGCTCGGATCCATTTTGTGTCGAAAGGGCTTGTTCCATCTCTCGATCATACTCCTGGTAGGGTAAGACTAGTTCGGATCAATATTCTTATCACGCATCAAGAGTAATTCTTCCCGCCTTAAGCAGCCCTGCCTGATGGATTTGGGTTTTAACCACCTCATAATATGATCATTTTGGGCTTGTTGAATGATACCAATCGTTGGGATCCATGATTGATTTATTTAATGTAAATCTGGTATAATATTCCGACTTGCGCGGTAAACGTGATGATATTGGGCTAATCCACCTAGCAATAATTAATTTCGTGGCCTCGTAATTATATATTAATTTGAGGGCCTAATCTATTAAGTAATTTTAATTGCCGCATTCTGCTGCTGGGTCAAATGGTTTTGGGCTTTCGCCTTAATTCATACTATATGAGGGTCTCTATAATTATCCTTAGTTGTTAAATCGCGAAATGTGATAGAAAGGACCGTATCATTTTTTTAAGCGACAACTATGATGCAGGTAGTATAATTTAAGGTTGGTAGATTGAGGCTGTAGACCAGTAATACTATAATTGTGGTGATTTGCACCTGCTGTTAATTTGATTGTCATCGGTACCTAAACTTAACTGACGTGTGCATAGCCATGTCAAGCATGTGAAAAGCATGGAGTTTCTTCCCGGATGAGGTCTGTTTGATACGCACACAGTGTATTCTCATCTCGTTGACAGGCACCCAGTTTTTCTGACATCCCTAGTGACATGTTGCTAAATAATATTGCTCATTGCCAAATGGATTTGTTCCTCCGCATGACGTATGAAAGGCAGATGATATTTTCACAAGCGATGCCAGGCCTGAATGGCCTGAAACTCTTGCTTTCCTTCCATCAGCAAATCTGACTCCCATACCTCGCCCACAGGGCCACATCGCGGGTACATCCATTTGGATTAAACTCCCTTCCTTCACTCCTCTGTCATTTTTTAAGTATTAATAGGGTGTGTAGAAAGAAAAAAAATGAGGGTCAAAATTGATATTCGTATTTATAATATATAAGGCTAGAACAATCTTTTTTTTTCAGTCTCTCATCCCAAACTATCTGTTTTTAAATTCACGTTGGTGTTATTAAACATGGCTTCAAAAAGTCTGGGAATGTGCTGGGTACTCTTATTGCTTTGCGATAAGATTGTAATTTATTCCTAGGTATCTGGTATCTGGGGAAGCGTTGGAACTATGTTCTAAGCTTTCTGGTATTTGGCAGAATGGGCAGTGTAATCCCCTTGTTGTGGTATTTGGTAGATATATTCCAAAATTTTCCGCTAGTAATGTAATTCCAGCTGCAGTTCTGTTGATTATCTGCATTCACAATGGATTGGTAAGTTTGAGGTATTGGACTTTCCTGTTGATGTATTTTTGGATCGAATATAGCTTTCTGCCCTTTGTGCTGCTGTCGTATTCTCTTTGATATTGATTATTGATTTTGTGTCTGACAAAGCTATTAAATTATTGAATACTGTATTTTAGCAATTGGGCTGTGATTATTAGTCTGGTTTGTGCTTCTTTTTCTGCTTTTTCATTACCAGGGATATTTTGTATGAGCTGGCACCCACATAAATTCTACGGTGCATTGATTAGCGTCTAAATTTCTAAGTATAACATTAACATCTTTTAAAAAATTTTCCTTACTTGATGTCTCGTTTATGCATGCTGAGGGATTTTCAGATTTTTTATATTTTTTATATTGTGCGGTTGGATCTGTTGAAGGGCTTCATTTATTGACCAGAATTCTGCTCAAAATATTAAACAGCCATCAGGCAGTCTCGCTCCCAGTATTATTTCCTCACATTGAACAACCACTTCAGCGACGGTTGTTTTTTGTTGGTATTGATCCATCAGTTTTAGTTTGTTTTTATATGCTTTGTAACTTCTGGGTATTTCTGAAATAATTTTTGAGCTACTTTTCATGGTACGTTTAATTTACCTGTTTGGTTTGAATCCTTCCTAATCTTAGTTGTTGAGAGTTCTTGTTTCTTTTCCCCTTGCATTTGTATTCGATACGATCTTTCGGTTGAGTGGCTTGTAGCATTGCTCGATAATATCCCTGTTGTGGTGCGCCGCGTCCTGGATTGCTATTCTGGCCACATACCAAAGAACCACAGCTTTTCTTCTTAAGTCAAATGGTGGTTCACCTACTAAGATTTGTACATTTTCCCTTGAAATAACCCTCAAGGTTCTGGTGTAGATGATTAGTATATGGATAATATCCAGATATTGAAGGAGGCTGTGTCTTGCTGATGCATATACCTGGCATCCTTAGTCAATTTTGTTTATCTAATTTGCGATATTATATCGTCATCTAGGTGTTTTGATCCGCTTTCCAATTGGATCTTTTAAGGTTCTTGTGGAGATTCAGATCATATTTGCACCCTGGAACTATTTTATTATATTTGTTCCAGGAGAGGTTTTTGTAAAATCAAAATACATACCTAAAAAATTAGCTACTTTTTCAAACTGGATTCGAATGTAATTTAAGCAAAGTTTTGTGCATAGCTGAGATTGTTTCCCTTTAGGTCGAAAGGATCCCTATGAGTTTTGTATCAGCAAATTATTGTCTACACGCTGTGGGGTCTTATACTTGTAATTTCTCAATACAGACATGACTAGAGACAGCGTGTCTTCATATAACGTCTATGATGTCGTCTTCCATAGGAGATAATTAATAAGAATCAAAACATTCCACACTGTAATTATTTGGAATGTACATACCGCTGCATATTGGGTTCATGGAAAATGGATGTCGTCTGAATTGATAACATACTTCTAAACAGCACTAGGTCTTCGATGGCGAAATGCATCTTCTTTAGCAAAGATCACATAATTTCAAGAAGCTCTATACAAAAGCCTGGAGTCAGAATGTAATGATGTTCCCAGATATCTATTCTTTCTATTTGTTTATGCTTCTTTAATGATGGTTCCCCGTGTTTTCAATTTTCTTGTTTTTCACTGGTAATATGTCATTCATACACACTTTAGCTTTTCCATCAAAGGTTCTGGCCAGTAAATGTAATATGGAACGGGGAGTTTATGTATTCTGTTCCAAGAAAACTTCCATCATCATGATAGCTTATCTCCATACGTTTTCTTTATGTTGTATCCTTTCTACTAGTCTAAGTCGAGTGTTGTGGAAAACTGCACACAAAAAGATGTTCAGTACGTTTGTCTACAGCCAGTGCAAACTGAAGCTCCACACGAAGTTGACCCGATTTTATATGGTGGAAATATTCTTCATCGTTCTCTTGGTCCGGTGTGAAATCGATCCTCTACAAAGCCTATTAACCTGCATAATTTTCGTCGAAATACGATGCCTGATATTTACAACTAACTGTCCCGTTACTTCAAACCGTGTCAAGTATAATCGCAAACATTCTATTCTGGGCAAATTTAGGTTATAAAAGTTTGTTAAACAGCCTTTCGCAATCTCGAGTGGCTTCTATCCAGGACACGTTGAATTGTTAGAAATCACTAGTATATTGACCAATGTATCCGATCAGGATCGCATTAAGTACAATGCCCAAGGAGCAGCCGTTTGGGTACACGCGGATCTGGTAAACTCTGGCTTCTGAGATGATCGTTTTGTTCTAGTTAGCATTTGCCGTCAAATGAAACAGGGTACTGTTTCGATTAAGTCTAAGACGTACATCCACTCCATTCTAAAAGAATATTTGTTTTGCAACCACATGCCTAGGAGCAAACTATCCATCTCTTCTAAACTGAGTAATTGTTTGATTTTGTTTCGACAATCGTTCATTTCCAAATTGCCAGAATCTCCAGAGCGATTGATTTGTTCTAAAATTGTACTAATAGCTCATCAAGTTGATGTTGGCATACATGCTAAAAATTTACAAAATATGTTAGATATACTGAATATTTTTTTGGTTTATAAGAACACAATCAGACAAAACATTTACACTTTTTTAATGACAGGAGCCCCAAATTTATCCCAGTATCGCTCAACTAGCTTACACAGCGTAACAGCAGACCGTTTTACTCAGCAGGCAGGTTTTATATTGCTAAAACACAAGCCTGTATGTCCATTCGACCATTAATGTCATGTCAGCTGTGCCTATTTATCATTGTCAGATAATAAAGATGAAGATGATATAATTAGTGCTAGCTGACTTTGCTCATAAAAAACTCACCCCAGATCTTTATGATATTAAGCCTATGTGGCAAGTTTTATCAAAAGGCTATGTAACAAGTTCTACCAAAAGACTTCACAACGAGTTTTTTTTTATAAAACGCCTGCATAACAAATATTATCAAATGGCTATATAACAAGGTCTATCAAAAGCCTTTACAAAAACTTTTATCAAAAGCCTATATAGCAAGTTCTATCACGTCCTGTCAAACAGGTTCTAAAAAAGCGGACTAGAACTAACGTTTCTAGAGGGGAAAAACTCAGCTAAACAGACGCAGAATCACATCAATAGCAAGAACAGATCTCACGTATTACAGGACCAGTTTAAAACCCTGACAATTTACGTTTATTTGCCATGCTTGAGCACAATATATGCTAACAATCATAATCATCTAAAGCCTTGTATGACACTAGATTATTAAACAGGTTTGATTAGGATCTGATAAAAAATAGAGCCGCTAACTTGCTGTCAAGCTCGTCTAATCAGATGCTTGATTATCTCATTAACACATATAACTCTCACTCTTAATCATCTGGGATCTTGATGGTACAAGCCCATTTGCCACGTTTAAACAAAGTCATAGGAAAAATAGAATCTCCAAACTTGTAAAACGCTCAGAAACTCGGATGCCTGATCGGCTTATTAATATGAACGCCTCTTACTCGATTTTTGAAAAGGTTACAATATCATGATGATACAAGTGTATGTTGTAGTGTGAACAAGATCAGACTGGTATGTTATAGGTTCGAGAGTGGTAACAGGATCGACCAATCAATTACGATATTATCTCATTTAAATGGGTGGATCTCGCTCATGATCTGAATCATACAAGATCTTGATAATGTAATTCTATCTTCCAAAATGTGATAAAATTGTGTCAAAAAATCAAGCCTCCAGATGATAGAAATCTCAGCCCATCAGATACATGATCATCTCATTGATGTGCTTGGACGTCGCTCAATATGTCGTTATCAACATTGTAATATGATACTCCTATATTCTACGTTTGAAAATACGACCCGCGGGCTGGGCACGGCTCGACCTACTCATTAGAACGGCCCGCAGACTAGGTCTATTGTTAGTGTCAGATCTCTATATTATCTCGACGTCTTCTAAGGTCATAAAGCGGATTTGTCTCTTCAAGTTTTGTCGGCATTCTTTTATAAGCTCAGAGTAGACCGATTATGTCAAATAGTGTTGGTAACTTATCTCGTCATGGTCTCTTCAAACTGTGTCGCTTCTTTTGAAGTTAGCCGACAGGCCATCTGATATATACAATAATGTAACTGGATTCCATCCGCTCAGAGCTAGCAGAAAATGACGTAGCACAGGCATCGTAAAGACTTAATGTAAAAGCACTTTATGGATTGGAATTGTTTCTAGGGCCAGAAAATATATTTTAGTGAGAAAGGTACTTCTTTGAACTGGACAGTGGTGTCAATATTTCAGGTATCTTACAGCAAGAATTCATTACATACGTTCAACGGAGTTGGCCTGTATATGTGAGGTTGTGTTAAGAGAATTTTTTCGTAACGGTCTCAAAATATATTTTTGAACGAAGTACTATGGATCTCTAATTATTCTATCAAAGAGAAGAGAAATAGACAAAGAATTTGGTGAGATTCAAGACAAGTGGAGAAATTCATATTTTAAGTCTTTAAAAAGCCACCCTGTTTGATTTGTCCGCAACCGGTAGCTGTTGCCAAAGCGCACTGTGCTGGAAGACAGCATTATACTAACCGTGCTGTGAAATGCTCAAGAAAGTGAGGATACAGCGAAGGCAAACTACACGATTGCTCACCAGATAGCTCTGTGTTCTGTCATCAAAACCGTATTTGGAAAGGGAAAGTTTATAGGAATATACTGGTACAGACTAAAATTTGATAGGAGTCAGCTAACAGCAGAAGCAATCAATAATACAGTAACTTGTAGACCAGTGTACCTTTTACCCATTACCATTCTCTTTTCATTCTAAAATCCTCGCAGTTGTAGGAATGACTTACTGCTATTTTTATGTCGCTTCCATATATATATATATATATATATATATATATATATATATATATATATATGCGGATACCATTATATCCAACCGAGCCAGCCATCGCAAATGAGTTTGACAACCCTGGCATAAAAGGTCATGCTGGCTCAACCTTCCAATAAAACCGTAGTGTTTCGTATGGATTGTTTAAATAGGTTTAAGCATATTCAGTTGAAATGAGAAAATCATATTGCTAGTAGCCAGGGGTAAGAAAGCGATAATAAAGGATTTTATAGTGCGCTGCTTGCGATGATGGATATATTAGTGATATAAGCCTATATTCTAAGTTTGATCAACATCGAATCAGAAATATAATCTCCAGAGTTGCAATAAAACTATTTGAATGTCAGACAACACTCAGTGTAATGCTGTTAATTCCCTTGTGGATAGGTGACCTAAAATATATATATATATATATATATATATATATATATATATATATATATATATATATATATATATATATATATATAAGTAACTACTTATGAATTAACAACATTCTTTATGTAGGAACAGCGTGTATTTTGGAACATAAGAATGTTGTGAACAAGACGAATATGATGTTCTAATTACAGTCGATATATCAGGCAACGGCAAGGAATGACCATCAAAACAGTAAAGAACTTTACGACTAGATTTATGTCAACACAAGTTACCATTAATGATTTAGTTTTTGAAACATTTTATCTGAGCAGTAAAAATGAAATGAAAAGTTATCTTTCTTCAGTCAGGATGATTTATATTAATGAGAGAGACACTCTGTGATTTTCTAGGTCATCGTCAATAGGTTGATTTTTGTTACACATGTGAATGGGCCGGACACCACAGGGAAATCCTTAGTTCGTGCTTTCGATGTGAGGTTACACTTGTAATGACTCTTTGAACCTGTTACTCTTTGAGGCAGGGATGTCTATCTATACAGATACTAATTAATAACCAGTATCGGTAATACATTTTCTTTACTAACAATTAGCTGTAAACTATATAAAATTGAGTATAGGTCATTCTCTGGGATGAGGCATTGCAAAGTCACGAAACAGTTATAAATTAAACAGTGTCCTTTCTAAAAAGTAAAATAGAAAGGCTACAAAATGTTGATAGGAGCTCGAAATTAATTTTTTTATACATTTTCAGAGTATGACATAAAATATGGCCCATGTTCTATCATCATTTCCCATTATTTTAAATAAACGTACTCAGTTGAATTAACATTCAAAGATTAGCCTTAATGTAAAAGACACTATATTATTACAATTACAATTTCAGTTTATTCTGTCAACCACTTCAGATAAATGCTACCACAGAGGTCTCACCTCAGAAATATGATTTCATTTTCTTCAGTCACAACAGTGCCTCACTTTAAAAAGACGATTACATGTTCTAGCGTCACACGTGCATGCACATTGCCCGTCATACAAACTGAGTTTATGGGCGTGCATAAGAAACGTACTGTCAATACCTGGTTTGACTGGGAAAAGTCCGATTAAGCCCTGAATGTTTTCATTTCTAATACACGAGTGATCCGTATAAACCGAAATAGACCTAAAATGTTAGTTTTAAAAAACAAATCTGGAAAATATGTTGAGGGTTACCTAGCACAACATTCAGAACCCAGTGATTACTATAACCATTTTACCAAAGAATAAAGTGTTCTCAGTTTCATCTAATTCGGTCGGATATAACATAACAAACCTCGCAATAGCAATAGTTTCATTGATTTTGATAAATGTTACTGACAAATTCCATGTACGTAATAACTGTTTATTACATACTCATTTATTCTTAATGCTTTATCTAGCTTTCGACAAAGTCCTCTTTGACGTCCGCGCGTAGATATTTTTAGACGCAGTGAATTGGGTATTTTTTGTTGTAAATCCCAGTTCGTTTGTAATTTTGTTCGTACAGTAAAGCTAAATATATTTAGATAGAGGAAAATAGTATGTAATAAGTACACAACCCTTGTGGTATTTTGTACGGAGGTGAGGGAAAAAATCGTGCGATTAGGCTTATGAATACGTCTTGAACTGGTGAACTCTGTGAGTCCCTACGCAATATATTAAATTTTGTTTATCAACCATGCAAAACATACTGCTAGACATATGTCGTTTAGTTTATACCATTTTCTTTGACAAAATGATATTTTAGGTACTCAGAAGGATTTGATTATTCATTATTAAGTAAGATTTTACTGAATGGAGTAAAACCAGATTTTCATTGCTTTAAGTATTTAAAATTGCATCCCAAAATGCAGCCATTCTATAGAGCTATAACGATAAACATTGTAAAACCATCATGTCTGATCATACGACCTAGGTATTATTTTGTAATTGACTGTACCTTAAGAAATGTATTGACTAGCATAGTTAGACAAAGTCTTTAAAAACCTGTTAAAATTTCATAAGCTTTGAACGATTATACCTTTCATCGTTATTTATTACATTTTAAAAAAAAAATTAGCTTTTTGCTACATATACCAGTCGTTAGGGAAACCTTTGAATATATGAAATATACCCTGACGGCTCTTTCATAAATAATCACATTGAACAAGCAAATATATACTATTTCTACAAATCAACAAACCGTAATGCAATTAATTTTAAATAAAACTAAAAAACGAGTGAATTAAGATTTTGTAGTATCATTGTTAGTGTGAATCACATACTATCAAGTTTTAAATATCGTTAAAACATAATACCGCATATTCTGACATCCACGTAGATTTTCCTTTGTGAATAACATTTATTGTATCTCAAGTTCAGTTGCTTTATCACGACGCCCGGAACTGTTGCAGCTTCTGTATTGTATGTGAACCTGTATTGTTTAATTTTACAGATATCAACACAAAGCCTGTCATTACAAATCTTCCAACTGGTTCGTCGGTGAGCGTTTGGGAGAATGAGATCGTGGATCACGTGTTCTATCAAGTGTCCCTGTCAGACCCAGATATTGGCGACATACACACTTGGTCTGTGACATTCTCACCTGTAGCGGGAGGTTGGATGTTTCAGATCGAAACAATCAGTATGTCTGGATTTCAACAAGCTGAATCAATAATTTTTATTTGTCATCTTTCTTTCTTTCTCTTTTACGGGGGTGGGGGTGGGTAACCCACCATTCTAGCCTCTTCAGTGGGGTGCCGTTTGCATTAAAAGCAAGATTCCGTTAAAAGACGTTTGTACGTTTCTACATTAAATGGCTAGTTATATGGTAGTTTAAACGTTGGGGTAGGGCAATAGTTACAGGTACCCATATCAGTACCAGAGATGAAACAAACAATACAGTTTCATTGGATGAACTATTCTTCATCAAATATAAATCATTTCTTAATCTCTATTGTGATAAAGCGATCCGTCAAATCTTATGTTGATACTGAAATAATATATTTAGCTATAAAATCACATTTTCATTAAAATGTGCAATTTTGCTGCATACGATCTGTCCGGAACAAGTTAAACACTTACCGGTTGTTATAACTTCGGAATACAGCCACGAAATGCAAAATGACCATACGCCACAGAGTTGTGTTATTCCGCGTGGATTTACAAGTCGTCATATAGAGGATTTAATCCTAAAATATCCTGTACATATCGCAAAAAGGACCAGTCAACCGATATTTGTTCAAGAGAAGCGAGACACATCGGCAAGTGTCTAAAATGGATATAGATATGTTGCAGGCATAATTGTCTCCAATGTATAACCACGTATTTGGGGGTCTGATTTATCGGAGTATTGGAGCGGCTATTAAGTTTTCCACATCAGCCTATGTATTGATAGCCATATTTTCTTTTGTCCAGATGGGAGGATATCAACAGCGGCAGTGATTGACTACGAAACATTAGCTGTTAAGCATACTCCGCAGTTATTACTGTCAATGATGGAAGGGAAACGTCCGACGCTCATGTTCTTAGCATAACCGTTTTGGATGTTAACGAAGCGCCCTCCCTATCCAGTACGTCTTATGTGATAACAACACAGGAAGTACCGGTAAGAGAGAGAGAGAGAGAGAGAGAGAGAGAGAGAGAGAGAGAGAGAGAGAGAGGGGAGGTGACCTTTGTTGTTCCAGTTTCATGCGTATAGTAGGAACAATTTTGGTTCGTGTGTATTATTTAAATGAACGTATTCATTTTCTTTCCTCCAGAGCGGCACATCACTAGGAAATCCGAGAATATTCTACACAGATCCAGACGTTGGAGACATCATCACCTACAGTATTGACTGTGGATCTGGCAGCGGATATCTATCTGTCAACCCCACCACAGGATTTGTTACCATGATAACTGCTTTTGTCCTTGACTCTCAACCACTTGCAAGTTACACAATCGGCTGCACTCTGACTTGTACAGACTCAGGAGGTCTGATGGACACATCCTCCCTCAGTGTGATTGTAACTGATGCCAACGACAACACACCTCAGTTCTCCCAGACAATGTACTCGTTCACCTTGGCTGTCGGATCGACAGTGGGAACTCGTATAGGCCAGGTTACTGCAACAGACAGGGACGTGTCCACGAACAATAATCGCCTTTCTTTCACGCTCTCATCGACCACCGTATTCAGCATAGATTCAGGTGGAAATATTATTTTGACTGGAACAGCGTCAATTGCGAATCTTAACATACTTACCGTTACGGCAGTTGATAGTGGTGGTCTTTCCTCAACATCCATGCTGCAGGTTCTTGTTTTCACCAATACTGCCAATTCAGCCACTACCACTGAGAACGCTAATGAGGGGTTCTTCAGTTACACTGAAAATACTGTTTGGTTTACATGCGCTCTGGTTCTTGGCGCAGGAATGTTTGGAATGATGGGATACTTGCTGTATCGCTATTGCAAAATGAAAGTATCAAGGAGGTTTGTATTATATCATGAACATGGGTGCAAGCTAATGGTGACTTCCAGGGAGGGGGATACAACCTAAACGTTTTCTAGAGTAATGCTATTGTGTTCCTCAGATGGTTAAAAGTATGCCCCTAGAAGCATTAAGCCAAATTTCATGGGTAATTGTAGCCAAGGCATCCACCTGAGGTTCCGTTCTATAGACACCTAACTCAAACGATATTTCAGGACCCGTCAAGGAACATCAACATATCTATTTAAGATTCATAAAGCTACCAAAAAAAACTGCAATGTGTTATTATTAAACTGTGGCATGACGAATGCATTCACTCATCAGATTTTTAGAAAAATAAGTTTTGAATACTTTAATCCCTGAATTAGCTGTTTCCTCAACTGTTTACATATCTTTTAAATCACACTTTATTTCATGTTTGACATCTTATGGAATATATTGATTTTTTAAATGCGGAAATACCAAATTGTACTGGGAGAATGTCAAATTTTTTAAAGCATAAATAATGTCTTTTCAAAGGCCATGAGGTTCGTTTAGAAACGAGTATCGGGAGAGCCATATACTGTCTAATTTCGAAAGTTGCAGAGAAAATACGATTCGTGCAGCTTCGCACAACATCTGCATAATAACTATGCAAGACAGAACTTTACACGAAAGCAAATCTTTTTTGTGTCTTTACAGCGAGAGACAAATCAGAAACGTACAGTTCAAAACGCCAGATCAACAAAACGGTAGGTATTTACAGTAAAGGTCGATTTTCGGGATTTCATGAGAGATGCAGATTATTATTTTAAGAGTAAATTATCGTTCGGACAAATAATATTAATATTGAGAACATATTGCCGGATCAGATGACATTCCTCTAATTTCGATAAGTGAAAAGTCCAGAGAATTAGTGAACGGATAATTGTATCTTGAGTGATAGACGGATTAATTGATGCATGGATGGAACCATGTGTGGATGATGATGAATATATATATATATATATATATATATATATATATATATATATATATATATATATAGAGAGAGAGAGAGAGAGAGAGAGAGAGAGAGAGAGAGAGAGAGAGAGAGAGGCAACGTTATGTCATTGACATATCCTGGCGTCAAGGAGATCTGATTGGAAAATTAGAACATTTCGAGTTTTATTTATCCTATATATAATCCACTTGTTCTATGGATGTTATGTTTGGCTTTAGTTGTATTACTACTGTTGCTTTCGTTAGGTGTTTGAGAAAATTCAGTTGTGAAATGTTATGTTTTAAATAATATAAGTGTCATGGCCCACTTAAACGTATGTAGTATTATTGTATATTATCTAAATCTATTAAAAGAACTATGGTGAATAATGGCTATTTTCTGTCCCCTCTCCAACTGTCTTCATGTCATGCATATTTACATGCATGAGAATGTTAATATCCATTTGTAGCATAAGTACTAGTTAAACATTAAATACATTCATCAATGCTGGCAATAATGTACTCAATCAAATTGGCTTTATCCTTACTCGCCAATTTCGTTTCCTGAACCAGGATTTCAAAGTTGCTTAGTTACACTGCTTTCTCAGTCATGCTCCTTTCAAAGTTTGGATGTTGTCGAAGCTTTGTTGAACAGCAAAAAGACGAATCCTTATTTCATGCATGCACAAAAATGTCCCGAAGAAAATCCCAAGTATGACGAATAGGTGTGTTTGGCACTACCTTGTCAACAAAGATCCATTATGCTACTAGGGAAATGACACTGTCCACTACCAAATCATACTTTTGCCTCAGTAGAAATGCTTGCATCCTTAGCTGCTTATTGCTTTTTTCCCTTACATGTAACGTGGGCTTTCCACTTTAAATTCCTTTTTGTTGCAAGCACTTAAGACTCACATAATCCCCTGTCTACAACAAATACGTCAGCTTCATTTAACCAACTTGTAATATCTTCTGCATTTGTTCTTACAATGTTTTTAGAGAGTCTTATATCGTTGTTGTTTTCATCAGCTAGATATGTGGCTCGGTGTGAACCATTAGAGAAAAACGCACCTTTTTGCCTACATCTGTTATTATCTCTCGCAAGAAGACGGACTGCAAGTACAGGTGAGAATGATGTGTTGAAAACCCAAAGGTAGCCCAGCAATGTCAACCATAAGGGACGCCTGTACTGTTTGAATTATACGTTGCATATGTTATGTTGATAGATGAACAAAAGTTCAATTTGCAGTTATGTTATAAAAGAGCTAAGATGTTTGGGTAAATTCCCAATACTATTATATAGTGAATTGAAGACAAAGAACACTTCCAATAATTGATCCCATTACAAGCCAGTAAGGTGAAACTATTCATGATTTGATAAGAATGAAGAGGACATTGTAGCTGGTAAGCTGATATATGACTCTATTTTAATTGGCTCAAGTACAGTTTTGCAAAAGGGTTGAAACAGCTTCGAAGACAATTTCGTTTAAATTATCTGGTTTCATTGATAGATTGCATGGCTTCTTTAGCGATGAAGGAGCTTTCCAGCTTGAGTTTGTATAGTACTATAGTCTGCAAAGAACTGGGTTATCGGATTGCATGAGACACAAGCAAGATTACTGCGATCAGGGTACTTTCTTTACAGCACAAAGTCTGTGGATCTTGGAGTCAATGGAACTTTAATTTGGTTAGATTGTGGGCTTTATGTGGCGGTCTTTAAGTGTTTGGTAGCTGAAAACATGTGTCAAGTTGGGGAGTTAATGAATTTGGAGCTGACAGTGTCGTGCAATATTTTCTGCAGCAGCTGTCACACACAAAATAATCTTGTCTTTCTTGCCTTTGTAATAATTCTGTGAGTTATTGTATAGCTTCTGCAAGTATTGATATTCTAGCTTGTGATTTTGCCACTCCTCTCATGCACCATGGGAATTTGAATAATTTACTCACTGCAGTTATCTCCAAATCATTTGAATATTTGTTTTTGTATTTTGTGATAGGTAGGAAATGAACCGCATTATGTACAGTTTATCCTTTACAGTTGTGTTTGGTGGAGCTTTTGATTATATCAGATCAATCCATCAATCTGTCCATGTTTAGATGAAACACAATTATTCCAGCTGTAGGCCATTCACCTGTACCAGATAACACACATTTTATTAGCAAATCTACACTGGTTGTGGAAATTTTGAATATATTGATAATCATTAAGGTCTACCCAGGTGCATCTGAACTTTGGATGAGGACAAATATTTAATCTGTAGTAATATTGAAAACCCCTTGACTTTCATCCATCAAATTAGTACTTTGTCGCCTGGACATTGATACCAGTTGGAGAAAAAGCGAGAGGATTTTATGAAAAAGATTAACAACAAGTAATGAATAAATGAACATACTTATTATCAATTTGGTAGTTTATAATAAATGTTATTCTGAATTTAATTTCTGAATTCTAATGTTTAATAATAATTAATATTTTCATTGACTACTGGATGCTATAAAGAACTTCCAAACGGAAACTCCTTCAGCATCATAATCTAGTTATCTTCTAAAATAAGCATGTTTTCCCTTCAGTGAAAGAGTAAACTCTATGTTTGGTCAACAAATATTTGTTAGCACTTCATATTTTTGTACCTGACAGGTCAATTCCTTAAGCTTTCGTAACCAATAAATAACATGAAATAAGTAAAGAACAAAAATCGGATAGATCATACATTATCATTATTGAATGGATTAATGGTAAGCAGTTTTTATATTTTTATATAAAAGAAAGCTTGAATATAAAT
The DNA here is from genome assembly GCA_028554795.2 of Sinohyriopsis cumingii. Classification (NCBI taxonomy): domain Eukaryota; kingdom Metazoa; phylum Mollusca; class Bivalvia; order Unionida; family Unionidae; genus Sinohyriopsis; species Sinohyriopsis cumingii. The sequence continues at coordinate 72,788,175 of CM068831.1, read as the reverse complement.
AAACATGCACAGAAACGTATCCTATGCAAATACAGAAGGATATTGATCAGAAACTGTATACGTATTTATGTCTTTTTCTCAAATCCCCTCTGGCACCTCTCGAAGCAATTAGTTATATAAGAAAGGGCAAGATTACATTTGCAAAAGATAAAGAAAGAAAGAAATGGACGAATAAGATTATTTATAAACTCGGAATACTGGAAGGAACGCAATTATGAACTGTAGAAAATGTCGTTCTATTTCTTCATGTCCGTTGGCGAGCAGTTTGAGACTGTGCAGTTTGCAAAATCAAAGTCTACTGAAGCTTTAAAGGTTGTGACAATTGTATTTCTTATGCACCAACATAACATTGTTCTACAATGATATTGTAGACACATGTCACATGTCAAAGATACAAGTTTTTGCAGAGGAGAAATTCAGTCTTTTGACATTTGTTCTTGGAAAAAGCCTTCGTTCGTATTTTACTGAGAACGTTTGATGTTGCCACTATGGTGCATTTGCTCCCAGCACAAACTCATTTTCAGAAGTCCTTTCTTTCTATCAAACAAACATCGATATTTAATGTATGTGAGTCTAGTTGGTGTCTTGAATAACACATTGAATCGAAGAGTCAAAAAATGTACAAGTATGTAGTTTTTCACACAAATGGGGATCGAAAACGGCCATTATTCAGTAGAGTCCTTTGCCATCGATAAAGAAGTTTCCATTCAGCGGCATCTACTTTATGATTCTCCTTCTTACTTTTAGTTATGTGCATTTTTTAATATTTTGTTTTGTATATGGTAAACTTATAATTAAATTTGCAATATTCTTTTTGAACATTGAAATAACCAGGTGTGGAAGCCAAAATTAATGAACTGATCGCTAAGCCAGCGAATCCTTTGGGAAACAATATTCGAGTTTCTCCGGAGACTAGAAAATGGAGTCCCCTGGAGAGAATTTGGAGCCCACGTGTCAGCACGAGCAGTATCACACCCATTTATGTGACTACATCCACACTTACGCTCATGCCCAATCAGGCAAAAATGCAAATGACTGAATTGACGCAGGAAATAGACACATTAAGACCTGGGAGCAGTGTTTTGATTGAAAGCTATCAGAGACACGTACAGGGGAAGTAACCAGACCCAGTGAATACTCTGAAATCGTATCACAATTATAGTTGTTACGGTACGCCTTTGGAATGAAATTGACCTCTCTTTAATTTTTGGCATTCATTTCACAGTCTCCTAATACAACGTGTATCATTTGAACTGTTTCGGATGAAATGGACAATGTCATAAAATTATGCATGGAGTATAGATGAACAAACGGTTGAACAGTTTTTATATAGTTATTTTGAAGTAATTATCCTTCATTTCTTCAAACGTATTCACTACATCTGTCCTTGCAAGTATTGTAAATATAAAATGTTATGTCTTGGAAATTTGCGTTCTGATAATAAACTATTTCATGATATTTGTCTTCTTTTCTACAATGAAACTGACCGATTGTAACCCGAATAAAAGCTTGATGTGTCCAACTGTATTATGTGGAAGGTAAAGCTTTAGTTCCATCTGGCGCCTTTTCGCACCTTGCCCAGCATCAAAAACATTCCTGTATGTAGTGTTTTGTCGCTATCAGGAGACCGAATAAAGACGGCCGTCGCCGGCATGTTATGAATTTTGTTGTTGTTATTCAAGGGTTTAACGCTATTTTTCAGCACAAAATAGGCTATACATGGCGGCCTGTATAACAGGTGGAGGAAGAACCCTGGAAAACCCAGAGAAGAACCACCAACCCACGAGAAGCTACTGACAGGTTTTCCTATGTACCCACGCTAACAGAGTTGAGATGGCAGTGATCCGGAACGCTGAGCGCTTTAGACCACTCTGCCACTTGGGGCCCCGCATGTTATGGAAAAGGTTTCCATACATCATGGACTTACTTTTCATTATTAGCAAACAGATTAAATTTTAAAACAAATCAACGCGAATATATACAGTTAATAATAGCTATGAAGAAAGCATTCATCTATGACGATATGATGCAAATGGCAACATCAGTGTCTCTGCGAGCAAGGACTGTCTCTTACTTATGAGGCTTGTAATAAGACGACACCATTTTCGATCTCTCTGTACAAAATAACTTTAAAAGCATATTTCGGTACCCAAGGTCACGATGTGAAGCAACGAAAATACGTGACATGTTTAACTATACTCATGTGTTACGGGTTACGAAAGTTGCAAACAATAACATCCAATACAAAGTATATTCCCAGCCAATTTTTAATGTTCACCCAAGCTAGGGCTCAAGAGAACTACTCTTTACAGAGAACAATTCTTTAGTTTTACACCAGGGCAATAGTTTATCAAAACAACAGTGATGACAACTGCAGACTGCAACTCCAGTGGGTCAGAATCTTTATCAGTATCAGATGTGAACTAGGCAGAATTTGTTTCTAACATTACCATATCTGACCGCTTAAAATCCATTAAACTAAAACTATCATGTACACGACTGTCTCTTGTCTTGATGATAATCAATATTTATACAATAAATTGGAGGGGAATGTTAAGCATTAATATGACGGCAACACCTTCCCGCTTAAAAGAAAACTAGTTTTCGAACAAAATTATAAAGGATGGACAAGCAAGATCGAAGGGTTAATGTTTGGCTGTATACAGTTCTGTGTAATTACCTTACTTCAGGAAATTTAAAAGTTCTAGCATCTCCCTGGCAATTAGAGTTCTATCAAATAGTATATAGTGCAAGCATTCAATGACTTGCTAAATATTTCCATATTCCGAATACAACATTTAGGATAACATCTAAAACAAACATTTTGGATTCACTTAAAATCAAACTGATCTGTATTACGAAAGTACTTCATTAGTACACAAGCTATAATACACATCATGATATGGGTCTTAATTCAGATAATTCCAACAATAACGAACACTTAAGCACATGGTCTTAGACTCCAGCACGTGATAATCCATCAGCGTTTGCATTCTCTGCTCCCCGACGGTGTTTGATCGTGAACTAATATCGTTGCAGACGCAGGGACCATCTCAGAAGCCGTTGGTTTTTTCCTTTGTTTTGGCTTAGCCAAGTTAGTGGGTTATGGTCAGTTTCAACACTGAATGGAGCACCACACAAGTAGTAGTGAAGAGATTCTATCGCCCATACTATCGCAAGGCATTCCTTCTCAATTGTAGAGTAATTCTGCTCCCTGGGCAATAGTTTGCGTCTGAGATACGCTATCGGATGGTCGTCCTTATTGTCATTGTACTGACTCAAAACAGCTCCAATGCTCACATCACTTGCATCCGTTTGCAGTACAAATGGGCGTTCAAAAACAGGATTGATCAAGATAGGTGCCTTTACAAGTGCATTCTTCAAGTCACTGAATGACTTAACAGCTGTCTCATCCCATGTAACACGATTTGGCTGTCCCTTCCTTGTCAAAATACAAAGCGGAGCTGAGAGCTCAGCAAAATTCCTGATGAATTTTCTATAATAGCCCACCATTACTAGAAAGGATCGAACCTCTTTCTTTGTCGTCGGGAGTGGGAAGTCAACCATAGCTTTGACTTTGCCATGGTCTGGTTTAATTTGCCCTCCGCCAACTACGTGACCAAGGCAAACAATAGTATCCTTTCCAGTGTCACACTTGGAAGGTCTAACTGTCAGATTGTTTTCTCGCAATCTCTCCAAGACTGCTCGTAGATCCTGAAGGTGGTCATCCCAGGTCTCACTATAAATAATAATGTCATCAAAGTAAGATGCAACATTACATAATTTGGCCAGCAACAGGTCCATCATGCGCGAAAATGTAGCAGGTGATATTTTCATCCCGAAAGGCATAACGGTAAATTCATAAAGTCCAAAGGGTGTCACAAAAGCAGATTTCTCCTGCGCTTCTTTTGACAGAGGTACCTGCCAGTAATCTTTGGTCATATCGAGTTTACTAATACATTTTGCATTTCTCAACTTCTCCAAAAGTTCGTCTATCCTTGGTGTATGATAGGCATCAAAGAGTGTGACGTTGTTCAATTTTCGGTAATCAACACAAAGTCGCAAACTTCCATCTTTCTTTTGAACAAGTACAATTGGTGAACTCCATGAGCTTGTAGATCGTTTTATCAATCATTGATGTAACATTTCGTCTACTATAGCTCTGACTTCAGCCCTTTTTGCATGGGGAATACGATAGGGTTTCTGCATGATTGGAATGTCTGTTGTTGTTCGAATGTTGAGAGTGATCAAGTTGGTTTTGCCTGGTTTTGAATTTAGCACGTCTTCAAACTCCGAGCATAATTTTCGCATCTGTTCTCGCTGTTCTTTCATCAGTCTACCATTCAGACTGATTTTGTCCAAACTCTCCATGTCGGCCAGTGGGAATTCAATCCGTCCTCCTCCATCAAATTCATCACACACAGTTGCTGATAACAGTACAGCTCTCTTGTACTGACGTAATAGAATACTATGGTAGGTTACTTGTCCTCGCCTACCACCGATGTTAATCTTGTAATTAACGTCATTAACCTTACAAATGACACGATAAGGTCCCTTCCAGTGAGCTTTCATCTTCGATGCATCAGATGGCAACAAAACTAGGACCTCATCTCCCGGCCTAAATTCCCTTTTGGTAGCATTTTTGTCGTACCATGATTTAACTTTCTTGTGACACTCTGTCAGATTTTCTTTCACTAACTCACTTACATCAACCAATCTCTGGCGAATCGAAAGTACATGTTCTACAACTGACTTATGTGCCTCACCCTCACCGGTGAATAGATCCTTAAGAATCTCCATAGGCCCTCTTACTGGCCAACCGTACAGCAGCTCAAACGGAGAAAACCCAGTTGCTTCATGTGGTACCTCCCTATAGCAAAACAGTGCGTAAGGCAGCATCATATCCCACTCTTCACCATTCGTGGAACACAGTTTCTTCAAGACAGCTTTGAGTGTGCCATTCAATCTTTCGACCTTTCCATTGGATTGTGGCCTGTACGGAGAAGTTGTGATCCTCTTGATGTTCAACATGTTGTAGAGTTCTTTCAGAAGTGTACTTGTGAAGTTGGTACCTTGGTCCGTAAGATAATCCTAGGTATACCAACCCGACTAAATAGGCCAATTAAGGCGTTGGCCACTGTTTTGGCATCAATGTACTTCAAAGGAATTGCTTCCGGATACCTGGTAGCTTCATCTACTATAGTTAGTATATTATATTTGTTCCCCGTCTTTGTGCGCTGTAGTGGGCCAATGATATCCATCGCAATCTTAACAAAAGGGTCAGACACAATTGTTGGACACACCATTGGAGCTTTCTCCTTCCCTGTTCTCCTTGCTGTCTTTTGACAGATATCACAGGCCTGACAGTGCCTCTGAATATCCCCAAACATTCCTGGCCAATAAAATGCTGTTGTTATTCTTGCTTTCGTTTTTTCCCTTCCTAGACGACCAGCAGGCGGTCTATCATGTGCCAACTCCACCACTGCTTGACGTAACTGCTTTGGCAAAACTAATTGGATTCCATATTTTTCTCCATCCGACGACTTCCACTTCCGTTTCAAAATTCAATGCTACCAGAAAAATGCATTCTCCATGCCTTCTACTTCACTTGCAGATGCAAGGGCCTTTTCTCTCACTCCAGCCAACGAGCTGTCATTCTTTTGATACTGAGAAATTAATTCCACATTAACATTGTGCAGCTGATCAAGCGACAAGTTCTTGTCATCAGCCTCATCTTCACGATGGATGTCATCCTCATCCTCATCAGGACCATGATCACTATCTTCGTCTGAAAATAGCCTATCTAGATGCACGTCATCCAATTCACGGGATCGGACCCCACATTCTTTTATTTTCCTTTCACTTTCTTCAGCGTCATCTTTCTGCGCTCTTGCCTGGTTCCTCGTTACTACCATAGTCCTTTTTTTCCTACGTAGAATGTCCATACCCAGCAGCGCTTATGCTGCCAAGTCAGATACCAGTCCAACCTGGACATGACCTTGTAGTATGGAGTGTCTAATTCTACTATGGCTAATTTCGCCTCAAAAGACTGCCCAATGGCAGTGTAGAGTGTCAGTTTCTGTCTTCAAGGATACATGACTTATCGACAAGGTCCTCACGTATCAAGGTCATTTCTGCATCTGTATCTTTAACAATTAATACTTCCTTGTTGTTCACTGTTCCTGGTACATTTATTGACCGTTCACCAATGGTATTCTGGACAAAGTAGGTTGCTTGATTTTGTTGTTTTCTGCTGGGACAGTCACGCAAAACATGACCCTTCTGGTGACATTTATATCACTTTTTGTCTCCATGTGATATTTCTATCAAACCAGTTTTCTTGGACTGAGGTGAACTTGATGTTTGGTTATTTGCTTGTTGTCGGCTGTGCTTATGGTCGAACTTGCTGTCACTGATGGGCAAAACATAATCCTCAGCAGCATCGACAACAGAGCCATTGCCGTTATTGCGCCTTATCCACTGGGCCATCACTGGTGGGAGAGCCTTCAAGTAGTATTCATCTGCTAAACATCTATGTGGATCACGACTTTCAATGGACCGTGTTAAATACTGCTCTATACGTGCCATCAGACCTCTGTATGTTTCATTAGCATCCCTTCTTATGCTAACTAACTGGCTAAAATATTCATGAGGTATTTTCCCAAACATATTTATCAGGGCCTTTCTTAGCTCAACATAGCTTTTACTTGTTTGTTGTGCTACCTCTCTTGCCTCTCCTGTTAGCAGCGTTCTCAGTTGCAGGGTTTTCATTTCTTAGCCCCATTTGGCGTGATCAGCCACGGCATCAAATTCTGAGAGAAATGTAAGAATGTCTTCATTCGCTTGATGATTGTAAGTTTCAAGCTTGACTTTGAATGAGAGGCTGTCATTCTTTTTATCTCTGTCTTTCTGATGTTTCACCCTTTCTATCTCTAACTCCAGCTCTTTAAGTTTAAGACTGTGCTCCATTCGCAACTTCTCCCTTTCAAAGTCTAATTTTTGTCTCTCAATTGCACATTCCCTCTCTAACTGTAAACGGTCACGTTCAGTTTGCTTGTTGGTGTCCTTGGATATTTTTAGTTTGCTTTGTGTTTTCTTTAGTTTTCTTACAGGCTGCTCTTCCTCTATTTCCATGTCATATGGTTCTTTACCACTGAAGTCTCCCTCAATATCTGTGAATTGCATCAAATTTGTTTGCTGTTTCCGTCTGGTTCTATCCCTTGCAATGTTGTGCTCTTCAACAATCGTTCCTACTTCCTCATCTATAACGCTACCTTGGGTCGTCATTTCAATCCTTATTTTATTTATCCTTGGCTTAGCAGGAATCACTGACACAAAGTTACAGAGTATATCCAGTAGCAATTTGCAGCTACACTACTCGGACAAAACTTTGGTACTTGTGCTGTTTCAATGCTGCTGTCAAATTTCCAACAACTTTGCTATCCCACCGCTGCCACCAAAATTGTTACAGGGTACAAAAGTTGCAAACAATAACATCCAACACAAAGTAAATTCCCAGCCAATTTTTAATGTTCACCCAAGCTAGGGCTCAAGAGGACTGCTCTTTACAGAGAACAATTCTTTAGTTTTACACCAGGGCAATAGTTTATCAAAACAACAGTGATGACAACTGCAGACTGCAACTCCAGTGGGTCAGAATCTTTATCAGTATCAGATGTGAACTAGGTAGAATTTGTTTCTAACATTACCATATCTGACCGCTTAAAATCCATTAAACTAAAACTATCATGTACACGACTGTCTCTTGTCTTGATGATAATCAATATTTATACAATAAATTGGAGGGAAATGTTAAGCACTAATATGACGGCAAAATCATGGGTCTTGTTTAAAATAAGTATTCTCGAGAAAAGTCGATCCCTTCATCTGCGACAACAGCGCTAGAGACTTTCTCCATCAATTTGGGTAGAAAATGTCAGACGCAATAACAAGAAACTGCATTTTAATAATGTTTTATTTTCTTTTAAAACAGCTGTAATACAAATAAGGAAGGTGGATGGTACTGGGATTGATTTAAATGAATGATGTCTGGAAAATGTTAAGTGTGAAACTCATGCTTCCAAATTATATAATAATATAGCTATTGGAAAAATATAAAATATGACCAGGACAGATTGAGATGTTTATTTACAACAACACGTGACGCCAGTTAGGTATGAAAATTAGTTCCTCCGTTTTTAATCCACTGGTCATATACTAGAGGAGCTTATGAGATATCCATGATGGGCATTGCTAGTCGTCCGTCATCCGCTAACACAGGTTTGGTATTGCTATTTCTTATCAGCTACCTTGAGGATTGCCATGACACTTTATATACGCATTCAGCAAATATTTCCATCTTAGAATCTCTATTGTACGCTTTGATATTGTTAATCGTTTTGAAATGGTAGTCATATGAACACGATGTTTTCACTGAATGACAGCATATGATGTTTACGGTCTTACATACAAGTAATGCCAGTCTGACCTCCACTACAACCATCTTGAATATCTTATTATCACTATTTTTCCTAATGGTTACATTGTCCTACTTGGGTTTAGCTGATCTTTTCTCTGCAACTGGTATATTTGCAATGTGCTTCCTCCTATGACTCTTTGTTTTGCTTTTTTTTTATCAGTATTTGTTTTTATTTTTCACTGTATTCATTCCTTATAGCCTGACTAAACCAATCCGTTTGTTTTTACAACCCCTGCCCGATTTCAATAATGGATACCTTTGATGTGATAAAAAGTACAATGAACTGAGTCAATTCGTTCATTGATTTATAATAGCTAGCGTGACTGAGCAGAGTGGCCATAACAACGTCATCTGCGCGTTTCATGCATAACGGAAGTTTTCAATATAGTAGAAGGACATGCTCGAGATCCATTTCCAGTTCCTGGACATGTCCATTTTCAGCAAAGGGGTGTTTGCAAAACTGCAGCTGTATATACATAAGTTGTCTGCTTCCGAAAATTACAATATCGAATTTAGCAAAAGAAAAGAATGACAACAACAAATTTGCCTTTCACGTGGGTTTAACGAGCGATTAAATTTCTACGTTCATGTGTGCAATGGGATATAATTCAAAACAATTAACGTTATATAATTTACGGAATTATCCTGCAGTTACCGAACAGATGAACTACGTTACTATGTTGTCTGATGGAAATAAAATTGCCCATAGTGTACGCAATATCAATCAATCAATCAGTCCTCTCTGCGCCGTCTTGTGCTTGTGGCGACAGCAAGGGAGCACCATTTTGGTCTGTCGGCTGCTGTTATGGGGGCGGTCTGCAGGGTGAAGCCTCTGGTCTTGAGTTCTCGCTCCACGGTTCGGCGCCAGGTCTCTTTGGGTCTGCCACGGTTCCTTTTCCCTTGTGGAGTCCATCTCAGTGCCACCCTTGGTAGTGAGTCAGGGAGCATTCTGCAGACGTGGCCGAGCCATCTCCATCGACGAGTTGCAATGGTCTCAGCGATGGTGCTTGCGCCCGCTCTGTGCCGGAGTTCCTCGTTCGAGATCATGTTTGGCCAGAAGATCATCATGATCCGTCGCAGGCACTTGGTCTGGAAGACTTCGAGCTTGCGTTCTATGTTAGCAGTGGTCTTCCAACAATCTGACATGTACAAAAGGACGCTCAGCACGTTGCTCTTGAAGATACGGATCTTCGTGTGGGCGCTGAGGTTTGTTGTCCTCCAGATGGGCTTCATCATTGCGAAGGCCTGGTTGGCCTTGCTGATTCTTGTGGTGACTTCCCTTGTGCAATCTCCATCCGTGGCGACCTTGCTGCCCAGGTATGTGAATTCGTCTACTTCTTGCAGAGGCTGGTCGTTGATGGTGATTGGGTCGCCCACTCTAGTGTTCTTCCTCAAGACTTGTGTCTTCCCTATGTTGACTCGAAGACCTATGGTGCTTGCTGTCTGTACCAACTGTTGTGTCTTCTGTTGGATATCCTGGTGTCTGCTTGCCAGCAACCCAATGTCATCGGCATAATCCAGGTCATCCAGCATTGAGGTAAGCGTCCACTGTATTCCTTGCCTCCTGCCCTCTATGGTGCGGCGCATGATCCAGTCAATGGCCAGTGAGAAGAGGATCGGCGAGAGAATGCATCCTTGCTTCACTCCGGTTTCCACCTTGAATGGTTCAGTGAGTAGGTTGTTGTGGATGACTCTGCACTCAAAGTTCTCATACAGGGACCTGATGACGTTGACAAGTTTCTGGGGGATGCCGTAGTGTCGTAGGATTTTCCACAGAGAGGCTCTGTGCAGGCTGTCGAAGGCCTTCTCAAAGTCCACAAAGACCACATAAAGGGATCCATTCCACTCATGGGACTGCTCATGGGGGGTTTTCTCGGGTTCTTCCTCCACCATTAATACTAGCCTCCATGCATAGCCTATCGTGTGCTGAAAAATGGCTTTAAACCTCACAACAGCAACGACAACAACAATCTCTAGTAACATGTAGCAACATATCACTAATGTTATGTGCATCTATACTATGTTAATGCTTATGTTATAGGTTGTAAGAGCCATTTTTAACACACATTATATAGTTTCAGTATAGTGGGTCTATACTCTCGGATGAGGTCATCTCGTTTGAGTAAACAAGTTATTGTGGCGCTTGACTTTAGAAGCTGTAGATGAAATCTCGTTGATGAATATAATGGGATTTGAGTTCACGTCATGGGTTTCCCCTTAGAAAAACTATACGACCTATTTTCTGGTTGGTTAAATGATAAAGGATTTGACCTTGTTGACACGTTGGAATGATCTAGGAATGATTATTCATACCACAATATAATCTAATGTTTAAGTACACGTCAAAAGTCAAAGCGTACTGTTTGGCCACATGTACTTCAAAATGCACACGCTGAATGATGCTATTTATTTTCCTTTTAAACATTATAATAAGCCGTTCTAAATTATTTAACTTGGACCATCTAGATGTTAACTGCAAGCCATAATAAACCAGACTTTGGAGTAGATGGCAAGACAGCTTTCATTCACTGGCATTAAACATTTTTTTCAGAAGAGTGATGTATATTTTCTTTATGAAAGTTTGCAATGGTCTTATAAAGGATATTATTAAAAAGGCACAAAATATGATTATAAATCTTGACAACAGCCCTTAAATAGAGCATTCAAAAAATGATGCTCAAATATTTCGCCAGTGAATCAGCTATATTAACTAATACAAAAGTAAGGTTGATTTTCTGGAACTGAAAAGTGATCATGTTGTCACATATTACTTAGCCGAGTAAACGAAGAGATGCAATGTGAGACTCCATTTTGTCACAGTGACCTATATTATGAAGGCAAAAGTGATGTTGGTACTGCTGTCATTGGAGCGCTGAAATTAAAAAAATTTCAGAGGTATTTAAGTTACACTACATTATTGTTCAAGCTGTTGATCATGGTTGGTTACTGGTGAGATACATTATATATTGTTTACTTTGCATCGCTTACCGCTTGTATTGGGGGTCTCTTCATTTGTTTTTATCAGTCCACACCATCTATCTATCATATATATATATATATATATATATATATATATATATATATATATATATATATATATATATATATATATATATATATATATATATATGATGATTATTTATATCCATTGCCATAACCAAAGTGATTCAGAATTTTACTGTTCCAAATGTTTATTAGCATTTCATGGCAAGTGTGTGTGTGTGTGTGTGTGTGTGTGTGTGTGTGTGTTTGTGTGTGTGTGTGTGGATCGCATTTCAAACACTCTGCAAACGATTTATTTGAAGAAAAGAGAGGTTGTCATATCCATTAGGTCAAAGTGTAATGTTACTCAAAGTTTTCATATTAATGTGTAATGCATGATAATTTGCATTGCTCAAGCCAATAAAACATTTTTATACGAATTATTTGAAGCGTCAGAAAATTTGGACTAGAAATTTCAATATTTACTATGAAGTTTGATACGTAACTAAACAATATTCTTGTTTGGCTAACTTATCTACCTAAATTCATTCATTCTTTTATTCTTTCATTCGTCCGTTCGTTCTTTCGTTCGTTCGTTCATTCATAAATCGGTCGTACTGCAAACAGAATGTATAATGGATTATGCTATACTGTTGCAATTAGCTCTGACAAATGACAGTCTGCAGTGATCACATATAAATCACTTACCTTTTATGTAATGTAGCTTTTGTTGTTGTGTCAGAGGCAGCAGGGTACGTGTGGTAACTGATCGTAATTACTTGGATGGCTTTCAATGAATTGCATAAGTAAGCAGAGTACTGAGTGTAATATCACCAATGCAGATGAAGGATATGCCTGGTTCAATGGTTTGGCTTCTGTGTATGTAGCAGTGGTATTTTCCATTAATAATCAAAGGAGAAGATACCTGAAAACGTGAAAACTATTCCGTAAAGAAAAGATTTGGATCGGACATGGCTCACGAAAACATACATTTAATCCATTTAAAATGTCGTTGGTGACCAGCAGATGCTACTGTGAAGTTATACATTACGCTGTCGTCCTAGCATCTTCTGCATTTTTGGGGTTTTGTGTCAAAAATCTATAAGAGACACTTGAACGAAATGTAAATATGTACGCAAGCCATGTACTACTGTAGTCTCAAAATGAAGAGTAGCAGCGGCTGCCTTTGTCAAATATGAAATTGACACATATTCGGAACCTTAACGCACATGTGATTTTTAAATGGCAAAATCATGACTCTAATATTATTATGCTGATATCAGACAGTATAATATGATTCTGTTTTAAACATTTCATGTATACACGTGTGGACATGTTATGTTCCTGTTGCTCGTTCACTTCATGGGAATATTACGTATACATTTCACTGTGATTAGACCTCAAGTGACCAGAAACAAAACACAGTGTAGTTGTTTATTTGGTTAGTTCAGGAAACAGAGTACACGATGTGAGTGCGCCGTCGATGTTATTAGAAAGTACTGTTTTGTCCGCTATATCGAGAGAAAACCGTACTTTTCCTTATTATCTACTGTGCATTCGTGCAACGAACTGTAAATTTGTTTTTTATTCAGCTTATATTCTTTATTCAAAATGAACATGGTCAACATATTCGCACGATCAGGAATATGAATAAGGTTGTAATAAAATGCAAACCAAAAAATATGGAAGGTGTAAAATCACACAGAAATTATTTGACATTTTCCTGTAAAGTGATCGTGATATTGATAGCATATCAAATATGCTAACATTAAATTCCTATACTGACAAAATGAATCAAACTAAATAGTGATAATCCACTGAATGTTACCAATGTGTTCACGCATTACATTAAGTAACGGCGGGTTAAACAACGATACTATGCACAGTTGTATTTGGACGAGTCCATCAGGAAGGAATGATCGGCTTGTTTACGTAGCGGGGTTTGTGTGCGTTAACTATAACGCATGGTCTTTCGCTGATTTAATATACAATCTGACTGTCGCTATCAATCAAGTAACGCAACTGTCAGCAGCTGGCTGCCATGTTGGTGCCAACAGATATACTTTTTGCTTGTTTTGACTCTGTCCGCCTAGTTTTGACGTCTTTTAAGACTAAAACAACTTTGAGTAATCAATGGACCAACTAATGAAAAGGTTACAATACATTTTTGAGCCTGATATGGATACCAGGTTTGTATTTAAAAATGCAATAAAGATATAAAATATAAAACAATTATGAGGCACATTAGAATCGTATGCTTTCGTGCAGTCGAATTTGTTTCTGAAAGTAATATATAGTTGTCATGGAGCTACCGTGGTAAATGCGAATTTTCTGAGAATGCTTCAGAGGTATTTCCAAAACATCAATCTGTGCATATGTTTGCCGTTTCATCAATCCAAAAAGATTTCGTCCGTCACATCATTATGCAAAATCGCACAAACATGGTAATGCAGTTTCCCATTGTCTAATACAGTACACACACACACACACACACCTGTTGACATCCAGTATGATTAATTTTAGAGGGTGAAAAGATAACATTTTTCGTATTTCGTTTAATTCGTTGAATCGTATGACGAGCATACATAAGTCCAAGATGGTTGAACACATTAGGAAAGCACGTATTCAAAATTGCAATGCCGTTTAGTTATACTATATCACACTAAGATAGTCATAAAACAACTACATTTTACTAGGAATACACTAAGCGGCTGGCATTCTATATACGTATCACTGTAGCAATTGTCACGTGTTTTACGTGTTTGTTTTTATATAGAGGAATTATAAACTGTCACTTTGACGGGGACGGAACTGTTTAATCCAAAGAGACTTAAGAGAAACAAGAATCGCATAAATAAATAAAAAATATTAGAAGAAACTCTAACTCAGTATCAATTATCATACACTTACATGTAACTAAGACATCTAACACACGAGGTAACATAAACTTACATGTAAACAAAACGGTTACACATCAACTAACATAAACGTACTTCTAGCCAAGCAACTTAACACATCAATTAACACAAACTTACATATAGCCAAGATTCTTAACACATCAACTAACATATATTTACATGAAGCCAAAATTCTTAACACATCAACTAATAATACACTTACATGTTAGCCAAAAGACTTAACACATCATCTAACATAAACTTATATGTTGCCAAGACACTTAACGGATCAATTAACATAAAGGTACATGTTGCCAAGACAGACAACACATACATTAACACAAACTTACATGCAACCAAGATATCTAACACATCAACTAACATAAACTTACATGTAGCCAAGACACACATATATAATAAGCAAGACATACTATGTCATTTATAACTAAGCTTTTCAAATTCTGTATCCAATGTTTCCTGCATTTTTAATTCAGCCCTACCATTATACCATGGATAGTACCATTGCTACGTTATACCGCGATATGGCACAAGTCACAGTCATGTCAAAGTCAGAGGTCAGCGCACCGTTCATCAGCATTCACAGCCGTATACCAAATCTTATTGTACAGTCTTCGCTCCGCTGTTTTTGCTAAAGGCATTGCAAGTACTGTACAAATCAAATGATTCGACTTCTCTTCTGAAACATTAAGGAAAATTAGTTATTTTCCCAGCGCTAGGAAGAAGATTTTTGGTTGTTGATCTTGTTGTTGTTGCTGCTGTCATTTTAATCTCATTGTTTCACATTAAGAACTTGTTTTTTTTTTTTTTTTTGTTTTTTTTGTATCGAATAGTGAATTTTAAGATTTTACCACTGAATATGATTCGCGAGCAATCTAGGGTCGGCGATATAAATGCCTTCATCGCAAGTTCAGTAAGCCCGCACAGTTTTAAGAGTCCATTGTGTTTATCTCCCTTTGCAAACTCAGCGCTATGTTGAGGAACACGACTTTCTCTAACTTGCAGCGTTCTGTATGGTTTTATATCAGTTTGTTGCAAGCAGTGGAGATATGTCAGCATCAGAATACAACAGAAAAACAAACGTAAAATAAATAAGATTTATCCCGAATATTGTAGAAAGAATGGGGCAGTGAGCTTAATATATGAAAGTTTGTAAATGCTATCATATATTTTACGTTCAAAATCCGGATAGGTATTAAGTTATCATTCTGATAATAGAAACTTAAATATTGATAATGAAAAACATGACAAGACAAACCAAAATTTCTTGCTCAACTCCATTTATATGATGGTGAGCAATAAAAACAGGAAAGTAGGGAGAAAAAAAATGTAAGACGTATTTTTAATTTGTCTGATAGTTAAATATCACATCTCGTGTACTTATCATACGGTCTTCTCTCTCTCTCTCTCTCTGTGGCACAGACAAGTGTTATATTATTAACACCGTAAAATCCCGCTTTTAATGCATGCAAGAGTAATCACGAATAAAGGGGGTTTACCGTGTTGTCTCATTAAGACGAGCATTTATCTTATAAAGCGCAATTATCAAGTGAACAATTTAACGATGGGAGGGTGGGAGTTGAAACCGTAGTAGATTGTGTTTGGTCATCTCTGACAAACTATAAAGAATGAAATGTCGTGCTGACATAATAACTGTAAATATTAACATTAAGAGTTGCATTTGTACGAAAAGTAACGTATTATATGATGGCACAATAAATATCAGAGTACTTTCTATTTATGTACAAAAACGGCCAACAATTATTCAATTAAATCTTTATGGAGAGGACGAAAGAGATTCGAAAAATGGATCGAGTCAAACATTCTGATTTCTTTCAGAAATTGTTACATACAAAATTTAAATATTTTTTTTTCAGTTTGGCAGAAGATCCGTGTCATTCGCTTCGTTGATGCATCAATTGTATCGAAACAATACTGCGTAATGAGAGAGAGAGAGAGAGAGAGAGAGAGAGAGAGGTGTTAAATATCCTGTCGCAATTAAACGTCAGAAAATCGTAAACATTAATACTTTTGGAACAACAGCTCAGATCAAATTGAGATTTTGTTTATTGGTAAAGTATTTGTTTTTATGCCCCGAAAACCGTGATTGTATGTCCAGGCACCGATGTCCAAGATATAATGACCAAATCTTACGCGCGTGCTTGTGTGTGAGAGAGTGTATGAGAGAGAGAGAGAGAGAGAGAATTGGCGGGCATAATTAAGTTTCGTCATGTTGTCATTACTCTACATAACAAAATATTATTTTTTTTCTGTAATACTTGGCAAATTCTTTCTTTCTTGTAGCGAAATGAGAATAAATCTACTATATTAAGTGAAACCTAGTATCATGTATAACATACTAACGCGACTATCACGTAGTCTGTACACTTTCCATACAGAGTGTGCAGTTTAATATTTTTGATATTACCTCACGTTAACATATCACTTTATGTGATTCTGATTGGTCAAAATAAGCTGATGAAATTCTTGAGAAGTATACTCTTTGCTGACTGGCTGCGATCGATTTCTTTACCCCGATTTAAGGAACGTTTTCATTTTACTAATTCTATGAATATTGTCGTATCTACTGACCAAAGGTATTGAGACAAAATGTCACATCGTTCTGAATATGGCGAATTTACCACTCTAGATCTAGTTATGCCGTGTATTATCATGCACTGAAAAAATGGCGTTCAATCACAAACAACAGCAACAACAAAATAACACTAAGGGTAATTAATGGTCCATGATAGCGTCCACGAGGGATGAGTGGGCGTTAACCCTGTAAAAACGAATTCGACCTAAATAAAGTAGTGGATTAAATGCTAACTTCTAGAAGGAAATGAAGTCACTTTTGTTCATAGAAGAATGCAGACATAAACTGGTTTTTCATCTGACAGAACTTTAGACCTATCAAACCAAAGAAGTGTTACGCGGTGTCTCTTATGCGATGCAATGACTCTTGTAGCTTTTACATCTGTGAAACGGCACACGCAGTGCTATCAGTTTCTAAAATTAAGCATTCAGACAAGGCGAACCACTGTCCTCTGTTCCAAATCAACTAATGCAAATATCCGGTCGCAAATACATTACAGAAAATATGTAATTTTTATTCATCCAGTAATACTCCTTTCTATGAATATCCAACAACCTCAGTACTGAAAGTGACGTACCTTTGGTATCAACACTTACATCGGCTAATTCGAACCACAATGAATCAAAATATGCGTTATCATACGGAACTTCTATACACATTCTCTGTGTGTGTGATCTGGATTTTTAATGTTACTTTAACAGTTTTGCAGTCATATCGCTACGATGTCTGCAATGTGGCAGATTATAGTGATGCCTTGCACCGGAGCATCATACCGCAGATATGTAGCATGATGTCCCACCTAGTCACATTATCCTGACACCAGGCCGACCATTCCTAACACTAGCCTCTTAATGCTGAGCGCCAAGCGAGGCAGCTGTTAGTACCATTTTGTAAGTCTTTGGTATGACTCAGCCGCGGATCGTACCCACGACCTTTCGCATCCGAGGCGGACGCTCTAAATAATAGGCCACCGGAGCGGTCATTCTGTGTTGAGAAACTATGTTCTCTGTGACAATTTTTCCTTTCATTCTGAAGGATAATTAATTTTATGATTCTAATTTGTAAAAGAAATTCTGTTTTAAATGTTATTGGTTACAAAACTGCCCAATAATTGACAGTAGTTTGGGACTAAATTTTTACACGCAACAATGAAAGGTACATTGTCTAGGTCAGAATGAACGAAAGTATTATTCTTCTCTGTATTTATTTCCATTACAATACAAAATTATGTGAAAAACATAATATAACATGGGCAATGATTTAATATTAAATTTACGAAACTCGTTAAATAATTTACATCCTGTGCAAGCCTTGGCGTGCACAAACTGGACATTATTCAACTCATTTCGTAAATTCAATAATAAGTCATTACCCATTTAAGATCCCCTGTTTATATAATGTTATACACGATTAGTCTTTGGTCAAATGATACGCAAACAAATTCGAGTTTGAAAATTTTACGAAATTTTTTCCATCACAATACGCCATTCGTTGATGGTTGCATAATAAATCGAATATAACGTCTAAATCCAGCAAGAATCTTAAGCGACGCAGTGCTCTTTTGCACACCATTATCTGGGTATTTCGTTCCACAAACTACACTGGTTTCTAACATCGCAGCCTCTAGAATCGTCGCCATTGGAAGGAGGGAAATACAATTCTCAAACCGTGACGAATGCAGAAATGTCTACATGCGCCCACGCATATATAAATTGACATAACTATATGACGCCCAAGCATTCTTCAGAAAAAGAGGTTATAACTAATGTAATTATTTTATGTTATCAACTGTCCCCGATTAATGAACCTCAATGGAAATCAGCACGTCAGTATGTATACGAAGGCACGGAAGACTAAATCACGGGATTTTGTTTACATCATTTATCGGATTAGGATGTATATAATTTTTTCTTAAGAAACAGAAAAAAAATTGAAATTGTAATAAAAGCAAATTTTGAAAGAGAAACAATCAAACTATATAAAACATGACGTAACTTATAGTCAATTTGTTCTTTAAGAGTTATCTCCCTTAGACCGTGAAAGCAGGAAAGCAGGTGCTCTCGTTAATACAAAGTTATTTAAAAAAAAAACTCCAACGGCTTGTAGATGTATAAACCATCACAGTTAAACATAAACGACACGTGGTGTCAGAAGTGAGAAAATTCCTGAAGGAGTCATTGTAAAATGGGTTAGTGAAAAGATGGTGAGAACCATTTTAATTGAATTCCAGAATTAATTATGAGATAACTCTTGTTTGATTTTAAAAATATTAAAAAAAAAATAACAGGCTTAGTTTCATGCAGTCATTAAAAATATTTGGCAGTGAAATTAGTCAGGTGTACCTTTATTGGTAGATCGAGATACAGCGTAAAGTATATTCAGTCCATACTTTAAGAGCTATCTCACTTACATCGTAACAAATATGACATAGCAATTGTCTTCTTTGAAATGCAAGAAGGATCGATAGAAAAATGGTGAAATGACAGATTGTGTGGGTGCAAAATCTAGGTCCAAGCAAATATATTACTCAAGATTTTTATGCGTGTGGAACGAACATCCCTCATTGAAGCAGAAAGGTGTGGGTAAACTATATATATCAAGAGTGTGCAGCGTTATTAATACAGTGTCATGCTAAAGTAAAGACACAGTGTATATGCATATACATATGTAATTACTATCAACAACATTAAGTGTCAGTAATAAGCATTTGAAAGAAGAACTTGAAACGTGTCACTTTCCACCACCTTTCTTACTAAATAATCCATTTTGGTTAAACATCCCGTCTTGAGACATGTATAAAAGAAGGACTATTGCTGATCTGCGAAAAGATTAATACCAATTGCTAGGTGTTTGACATTATTTGCTTAAAATAGATTACCACATCATATAATATGTAGGTATGAATCGGCTGAATTGACTGACCAAATGAAAATTCGAACACAATTTTAACATTGCCTATATCTTAAGAATCAGGTGTCTGACTTATAAATATATGTAAATAGGTGTTACGTATATCTGATGTAATTCATATTTATTTTAATTTAATTGTTTGTCCGTTTTAAATATTTTATTCTATTATATGCTATTATAATGTAAATTTATTCACTAGAGATGATACTTTTTCAGAAAATTGTTTGACCTTGACTGCTAAGTTGTAAATACCAGGTGTTGATCTAAATTCTGACCTTGTTTCAGAACTTGTAGATACCTTTGTAAAATTATATTAAAATGATTGGTTGTTTCCAAGGTCATGATGGGCCAACATGAATTAAGATGCAAACAATTTTGTTTTATATTTTATTTCTTGGAGTAAAATGATTGGTTGTCGTCAGGGTCATTTTTAGTGCAAACACGATTCACGTGATCTCTCCCGCCCCCACTTCCTTCGATTTCGCAATTCCGGTTTTTCCATTATGCGCATTTATTAGTTCAATATCAATGCTTTGAGAGAGATTTATCAGTTTTGGGGATCTTTACAATGATGTCAAGTTATTTTGTTGTAGCCAGATTTTAAGTTATAAATTTCTTCAGATAGGATGGATTTCAATAGGATTAATTCTTTTTTCTCTTGAAATATTTTGAAGAATGCTCACACATAAATTTTGGAAAGACATTGCTTACAGGTTTAATTTTGGATTTCCAACACCGGATTGCCATTATTTGTATTAGAATTCTACAACGAACTGTAGATAAGCACATTACTGACTACATCATATTTCATCGTCATCCATCTTGGGTTTTCCATCAGGATTCGAACTTGAAATTATTAGAACATTTGTTACTAGGACTTTTGCAAATTAATTCGTGGATTATTCTTAGATTATTTTTGGAATTGATTCTTGAAACTGTAAGTTCACCTTTTTTTTCAAATTTACAGAATCTTTCTAGGGAAATAAATTATTTTTAAATTTTAAAAAGCTTTTTGATTTCACTCTTTCCGTGTTACTGTTTATTCCAGCCTAAACATGTAACAATAGGTCATTGAAATGGAATCGTTCTGCTCATTACAATGACGTACCAATTACTGAAATGTGCCTCTGTATATGTACACACCATTAAGACACGGAGATTTGCGTGTGACATAGTGTAATAAGAATATTTAAAGTATTAATATGAAACTTATATTACGTAAAAGATAAAAACAAATAATTTCTTTTTAACATGTTACATAATGACAACACATAGGCATATCAGCTGTTCGATATTTATAACTGACGCAAGCCCAACTTTAAACGATCTTGAAAACCAGATTCTGCGTCTATTTGGTCCAGTAGATCTTAACATCACGATCATTTTTACATCATATAAATCTACAGGTGTTCAGTGTGCTATACTCGAATATACATATCATTTTATGAAACGTTATTTTCTCTGTCGATCTGCATCAAATATATTGACAAGTTCAAAGATACCAAAATGTTATAACAAAATATTTAGAACGATTCAAAACACCCTCGTACTACAGCTATTAAGAAGGGTAACAGGTATGATGTATTGCGAATACAACTTCAGGTTATATTATGTTACATACGGTGTGCTGCAAATTCTGCACATTTAAAGAGAAAATAGCAAAGGGTGGTACTTGCTTTGTCAGATCTTGCTGATATACAGAATTCATAATTGCCAGATTTTGGCTTATAAAATGGTGGATGCAGATCACTCTACTCAGCTGCGACGCTGGTACCTGGAAAGCTACCGAAACGATAGACGTGAACTGTGTTTCAAAGATAGACATGAACTGTGTTTCAAAGTTATATATATATATATATATATATATATATATATATATATATATATAGAGAGAGAGAGAGAGAGAGAGAGAGAGAGAGAGAGAGAATACATACATACTCTTAATGAGTCATTTTCAAAAGCAAATACAAAACAGAGACAAACATATAAAACAGAAAAACCGTTGTCATGCAAAACTGTACATTGCTATGACTTGTTGCGGATGCTGGAAGATATTTTTTATTGACCTAGAAATCGATGAGCCATAGAGACATTTGTTATTTGATGTAAATTTATGCATATGCAAATTATATCCCAGATATTTCATTGTTATAGTTGTAATTATTGGCTATTGGGTGACTAATAAGCAAATTTAGAGTCTTATTGAAACGAAAACATACCGGCCGCAAAAAGATAATTTTATTTGTGGATGGCTGTCTTTGTCCGCAGCTTCTCACACACACACACACACACACACCACACACACACACACACACACACACATATATATATATATATATATATATATATATATATATATATATATATATATATATATATATATATATATATATGCTTTGGTGATGCCTTACTTTGTGACAGTGTATGTTATAAGCGTATAGCACAATGTAGTCCATGCTAGAAAGCTCTCAAAGACCTTTGATTTGATATCCACGATGATATACTTTGGTGATGTTCTACTTTGTGACTTTTTGGAAATATCATGTTCCACACAGACCCAGGGTCACACTAGAAATCTGAAACCTTATCGCAAATCTAAATCTCATGTAAACGTCATATACAAGGTTGTGGGATTGATAAAGAAAGTACAACTTGAGTTTCATGACATCCCGTGTTCTTTGTCTTTGACCAATCTCCTGGAAACCCAGAGTCTAGTTAGAGGACAAATAAAATCTTTGATAAAAAATATTTTCCAAAACTATAAATTTAACATTATGAAGACAAGTTTTGGGACCGTGTTAATGCTTTCCTGCCCTTGGGTAAACAGGGGCCATATTGGAATTCCTACAACGTCCTGCAAATTTACACCCGAAACGGATGTCACATTCTTAATTTGTCTATTTTCTCAAGACAGGTTAGAAAATCTCTCTTTTTCTTCAGTTTCAGTGCTCATAACATGCTTTAATGACATTATGCAGTGTAATATAACCACCACTTTCCTTGGTAGCCGTTGACGAATACTCCATGATTACACGCTTAGGTCATATCCTATTTTTCCCAATTAGCCTCTTTCACCACACAATAGTGGAGGTCCTAGGGCGGACTGAAAGCAATACACTGCTTGTATACTATATCTTAATAACTTTACTACCTGTAACAATAAAAAGCTTGTTCAACAAATATGATTATATGTATATTTGGTATTTAACTATGCTATTGGCTCCCTGGAAGTACCGTAGTCAACTAAAATTTCAGAAACTTGACTGCACATATACATCCTATATGGAAGTGAACGACTAAGTATGTCCGCTTTATTAGCAACCGTAATAGGGTTTTGTATTTACAAGGAACGTGAAAGACATACATATATATGGACAGACACCTGGATTAAAGTTCCTCATTTTTTTCCACAGTAAATGCCCGCCCCATGTGTAACAGTCGTATGTGTAGGGACCAGTAGGGCATGCTTGAGATTGCTAACCGGACTTGAAATGAAATTACTCTGCAGAAACTATTTTTTTTTTTTCTCTTCTGTTTATACTTACCATAACCACGACGGTTAGAATCCCTAATCTATAGGTGTTTTTATTACTGTTATAAGTGCAAGCCCCATCACCACCCATGTTTGCTCAGTGAACTGTTCGTTCATAAACCAATTTCTGTTATTCACAGTGACATCGATCTTTGACGTTCTGATCCCAAAATCAATGGATTTCTTCCATGTCCCAAGTGCAAGCCATCTTCAACAGTTTGGTCCAGGGCTTTTGTGTAGAATGAATGTCATTGTGCAACAAACATTTTCTCTTTCAGTCAAATTAAGCGTGACCATTGACCATGTCTCACAAAAATAAACAAGCTTCCACCTTATCCCTAGAGCAAGCCATCCACAAAAAAAATTTAGGCCGTAAAACCGTAAAATAGAACTAATGTTATTATGAACAATCCATTTTGTCTTTCTTTCAGTCAGCAACCATAACTATGACTTTTTAAATACTTCGATTGATAGGCATCTTCCTTACAAAACGTGCAACGCACTCACAAAATATGGTGCGATGTAGATAGTGGAGTGCTATACGTTTTGTGCATAACACAAACGGCAACGAACTGAAGCGTGGACAACATCATTGCTTATCATGCTCCGATTTGTGGCAGGTGTATCAAATATTGATATGGATTGCAGACTAAAGCCATTATAGCTTGAATAATGTACAGTTGATCCATTTGTAAGAAAAAAATGTAAAGGGATCTTGCCAGTATATTTTTGAACAAAATAAGTACATATAAATTACAAACTATAAAGAAAGTGACTGTTCATTTAATATTGAGCCACGTTTCAGGATTTGAAAATAAATAAAGCATATTTCAACAAAATAATATAAGCCATGTGTAACTTTCACCTTCATACAAAATCTTAAATAGTTCCACCCAGGACAAATGACCCCCAATTAATGAAAAAGAAAAGAGAAACAAAAAAAGATTTATTAAACAGTTAAAATACGCATTTAATAAGGAATGTTCAAACCTTTTCCACTCAAATACTCTCATTTTGTTTAATGAAAGGTATATTTTTTATGATGTATATTCCACCTTTGATTTACTTTTACTAGGTAGATCTGCTTCGTACATTGTGATCTTCCACTCCAGTACACGTATGCAAATCAAAATTTATTTCATAAGTTATTATAATAATCAACTTATCCGTCTTGTGAAAATTAAATGTTGCAAGTGAGAGGGTAAGTAAATATTGATCCATCACCAAAGAAAATTTAAAAATAAATGTTGATTCTTTTCTGCTAATAACAATTTTATTCCACTAGACCATGTTACATAGTTTTGGGACTCCCTTTCCGACGCGAAGCGGAGAATCACTGATATAAACATTTTTATTATGTTTAGATATGCAGTTTCTATCGGTAGTTAAAATTTCTGTATAAACACAAACAAAGCCACACACCTGGTGGCCATGTTTTCAACATATCAAGTCGGGTTAAATAAACATGACAGAGGACCATACAAACATAAATTTTGAGAAATTATTTTGAACTTGAACAAGTAGTTTCAAAGAAGATTTTTAAAGTTGTGGATATACGTTTATAATGAAAATATACGTTTATAATGAAAAGATGCCTTTTCCTTGCATTCACAGGTTTTTAAAGTGTCTTCTTTCTCGTGCAATGACAACCAGAATTCATCATCTGCATTAACTTAACGACGTTTCTGGTTTCAGCGATTGCCTAAGCAGTTTCAGAAGAGATGTCTCTTGAAGTAAACCATTGACCGTGAGTGCTGAGAGCTAAAAACGCCATCAGTATATCACATTTTTTGATACACTGTTCAACAGAAAATACCATATATTATCCATAAGGTAATGCATGATTTTGAGTTAGACATAACGTAAATACCCAAGGTTAGCTTTTATGTTTGTCACGTGCCTCCTACGGTATTATTTATAACTCTGTAGAAGGACGCACAATATAACTTTAAGCAGCTGTAGACCCACAGCCAGCAATGTATATAAATGATTAAAAGTGAAAGGTATAACAATTTAGCAAATATCAACGTATTCAACTATTTCATCGACCATTTCTCAACCGTAATTCTTCGAGAAATACAAACAACGACCTACTCACAGTTACCAGTTACTATCCTCATATGAAATAAAAGCCTTAAGAAAGTGTGTTCCCATCCGGTGTTCGGTGTTGATTATGTGACGCATCTCTCCGCGTCTCTTTTCTCTCCTTTTGGTACCCTCGAATCCGTGCTGTCCTTGCACTTCCTGAACTCTCTTCCACGCTTCCTATAGGTACTATGCATCCACTCAAACTTCTTCCGTCTCAATAAACATCCTACGTGTTCCCAACGTGTCATTCTTTTCTCTGATTCGTTTGCTACGTTTACTAGATACATGTTAACAGATATTTTAGCAGGCTTTTGCACACACAAAATATATATATATATATACACGATCGTATCACCCTTTAAAAGAACGTTTAAAATCCTTAGCAAATCGTTGTAATATATTACTAAAATGTTCAATCGGCTAACTAACTTTCATAACGGATTCCTATAATTGATTGTTAACTAGTTCTAACGGATAAGTATATTGTCATAACGGGTTACTAAATCTTTATAAGGAAGTATTATTTATCTTGATTTACTTTAGTTGATTTGTTGCCTTATCAGCATATTATGTAAATTAATTTTTATCATATTCCCACATTATCAAATAATGATATTTACATTTTTAGCGTTAATGATAAAATTACTTCTGTTGCTTTAAGCTGAAGGACATTCTGCACTTCGTTCAATTTCCAGCTTAAATCAATCGACAGTTTGAAAATTATTAAATCCTTCTCACATATAGAACTCTTCTGTGATGCCTTGAAGTCCCAACGAAATCGTGAGTGATAGGAAGATAATGAATAGATATTCATTCAAAAGGAAATATCAAAATTATTTTACAACAGGCAGGTCAAGACATACATATTGAGTCCGTACCCAAGCTGCATGCTAAATCAAAGGCTTTGATATAAAAAGAAAACAAATTACTTTGACATATTTTTCAATGTTTGTTTGTGAACGAACGTATGGATATACATACTTGTGTTAAATTGTATCGCTGTGTTGATCTTCCGCCAAAGCCAGAGAGAAAATAAAAAATAAATAGTTTCCAGGAAACTTTAAACTCCAAAAGGTAAAATTGGACACGTTGGAATTGAGAGTTGTCTAGTATAATGATGTACCGATATGTGAAGGTAATTTAGTGCCATGTTTCACCATTAAACAAAGATAATATAAACTTTGCAATGTTAAGTTAGACATTTATCTCACGCGAAATATGCATTTGTTTCATTTGCTTCTAAATAATTTTGGATACCATATTTTAAATGAACCGATGCTGATATATTTTTTGATCTATGTTTGAAAGGTAATACATGTTTAGTTTTATCTTTCTCGTTATAGTACACATCATATATAGGTGGCTATATTGCAATGTAAATTTTTGTGCCAAGCTGTATAGCATGATTAGGGTACTAAATTGTGATGTTGCTGCGCTCAATCTTAACCCACCGTTATATACATACTTCTACTCTTGTTCCAAAGGAAAAAGATTTGGACGAAACTTCCACTGATTATTAAAAATTGCCATTGTGCCTTTTATTCGTTTTGAAGTATGAACAACAAACCACAAAACCATCAACACATATATGAGCGATACTGAAATTAAAAGAGGACAAAATCAATAATAATAATAATAATAATGACTTTGTATAGCGTTTAATCTTTATAAGCTCTAAACGTTTTACAATATTAGACAACAAATATAACATAAAAAACATATATAATGATAGCATTACACAAAAACACCATGAATTCAGAAAACGTAAAAAACATGCTGAAAATATTTAAGGCAGGAAACATTATCACGTCTTTAAGTTTGTTCTTGCAGTCAAAATAAGTGAATTCCAAGAGCACTCTTAAATGAGATCACGATGTCGTTGTGTCAAAGTTCAGTGGGCAATTCATACCATGTTGCTGGGCCCTGGTATGCAAAAGAACGTTGTCCATATGACTTCGTTTTCGTAAGTTTGAATAATTAGTATACGAGTGTCAGAATAGGAGTGTACGTATCTTGCTGGTGTGTACACATGGGTGAGGTTGGATAGGTATGTTGGACTAGAGTCTGTCAGTGAGACGTAGCACAGAGAACAAATTTTGTGTTTGATTCTGGATCTAATGGATAGCCAGTGTAGAGTAAAGAGCAGCAGGGAGGTGTGCTCTGATCGTGGTACTCTAAGTATGATCCAAGCAGCTATGTTTTGAACGTTGTGAAGTTTCTGGAGTAGATATTGAGATGAACCAGACAGAACTGAGTTACAATGGTCCAGTCTTGAAAGTACTAATGAAAACACAAGTGTTTTAGTGGCATCAACTGAAAGATATTTGCGAATGGAGCTGATGCGTCTCAGCTCAGGATATGCAGCCTTGCATATGTTCATGACATGTTGGTGCAATATGAGAGTACTGTCCAGAGTGACACCTAGGTTTCATACTGACTGTGTGAATTTAATGTTGGTGTTACTGATATGTATTGTTTGAGGTAAAGAATGTGACTGAGAAAGCCTTTGTGTTGTGATCAGACTGGCCTCGGTTTTATCATCATTCATCTGCAGCTTGTTACATGTCATCCATGATTTCTCATCAGACATGAACCTCTCTGCACCTTGGATGGTAGCATCAACTTCATTTGGGTGGCTAGATTTGTATATTTGCGCGTCATCAGCGTACAATTTGTGAGACACTGGATGATGATCTATGACACTTAAGAACGGCTGAGTATGTAGAATGAAGAGAACAGGTCCAAGAACACACCCCAGTGGCTCAAAGATAAATGACTTTAACGCGATGTGTTGGGTTATATGGACATGCATTAAACCTTGACATGTACTTATATTTTGAACCACCTGCCTTGGCTACTCTATGTTGATAGCTTGCATTTGTGACAGGTAATATATTTATAGATTTAGAGCTAAAGGTCAAAGGTCAAGGAAAGAGATACTTCAAAATAACAAAAGTCTTAAGCCACATTACATGAGCAATGTTTATGAATGGCTTGCAGTTGAGATTTGAAGAACGCCTATATATTTTGGGGTCAATAGATCATAGGTAAGTGACACTAAAACTGCATAGAGTAAGTATGGCTCTCACAAAATAATTTGACGTATGAACACTACTATTCTGCTCATGTCATATCATTAAAATTGTTGTTTCATATTATGAAAAGAATGTTCTTTATATTGTTTAAGATCTCTTATTCCCTGTCACAGGAAATGAAAGAGAACAGGTCCAATAACAGACCGATGTGGAGCACCACAACATAGATTTACTGGGCTGGAGTGTATTACATTTGCAGCCAAATTTTGTGTCATGTTGACCAACTAGGACGTGAACCACACACAGTAAGACTATATCATGAATGATAAATACATGCTGGAGACGGTGAAGTAATATGTCATGGTCTATTGTGTCAAATGCTGCAGACAAATCAAGGAGGGTGAAGACTGTATTCTTTCTGCTATCCAAAGCAGAGAGAACGTAATTAACTACTTTTAGAAGAGTAGTTTCAGTGCCGTGGCTGGGGCGATATGCAGATTGTACATTGATAAAAACACTGTTTGAAAGAGCGTTAATCAAATGTTCATCTCTACCGTCTTCATATCAATCAGAATTATTTTGTTCTAAGTATATAGTACATGTAGTTACGTCATGGATTTAAAGTTTGTTTTGGGTGGATTGTACTGTCCTTCAACGGTCCAAAGATTGCAAACCTTTACGATTGATGTGATAGAAAACGCTATACAACTCCCCACCTCACATTGACTTGAAACTATGGTCATGGTGTGATTCCTAACTAAAAATATGTGGGTTCCATTCTCACCATAGTAATGGATCGGTTCGGCTACCGTGGTGTGTCCTTAGGCAGACTAGTTCTAGCTGTCTCGTCGTGATATAACTTTAGAAGTGTTGTTGTGCATTAAAACGTCAAGCCAGGATTTTATTCATCAGAATTCATTGCTGCGTTCTAACTAACAGCTTCTTTAGGCACCTAACAAGCTTCTTCCAGACGATACATGAAAACGTGTAATTTGTTAGCGTTTTGTTTGTGAGTAAAATAAACCAATAGAGACCAAGACAGATCAATAGTACTTAGTCCACCCATCCTGACGTTTCCACGAGAGCAGTCTGGTCTGAAAAGACAGACAGGTATGTTTTTCCTTGCTGGAAAACTAAATCCTTATCGAACACTTCAAATCACAAAATATAACGAGTAACTGACCCAAATATGCTACTGATATTCTAAGACAAACTGTCATTAATATGCATTTGGCGATATTGTTTTTCTGTCCATCTTTTTCCAAATGCCATACAAATCACAGGTACCTTTTTTCAAAGTACCCACAATGATGCTCCCAAATTTTAAAATATATTCTTAAATTAAAAATAACTTATTCAGGACAATCTGATTTAAATACAAGAATATAAAGTCGATAAATTAGTATCTCATACTCTTGAAAACTATTACAGTCGTCTTTTATTCTTGCAGCTTAGGGCCGGATTGGGTTCTTCATTCGCGGAAGACCTCTTCTATTCCTACTCTTGATCATTTTGTTTGTTCTCTTTTGTCTTATGACACTATAAAGACTTATTTCCTTTCCCCTGACCATGATAACAGGTATCTTCACCTTTCGTTCATTTTTGACAGTGTGGGCATTATGGATTTCAAAATCCTTCCTCCTGAAGATATACAATTATCTTGACTTTAATATCGATGGGTGGACTAGTCAGTCATCTTATCTAACGAGTATGTTCGTATGATGCGTCTGATAGCTCTGACCAGGAGGGTAAGCCATGCTGAATATTCCATCTTGGAATGATTAAGAGTTGTCTGAATGAATAATCTGTTTTAAAGACACCAGCCCTATATATAAGAGCTCGTTTCGTGTAAAACCCAGTCAAATGAAATTTTACATACACGATGACACGCTCACATCATTTCGTTGAGAAATGACGACACAGTAAGAAGCAATGATGTGACATATCACCTCACACACGAGATGAAGTGTTGTCTCAAATCCATGCAAGCGATGTTAAGACGACATGAGCTGATGGATCTTACACCATATTGATGACACTTGGAGGGAGGAGGACATTCAGCGTTACAGTGACATCAAGCGTTACAGTGACTGCCATCGCTATGCCACAGTAAAAACTTAATTTCTCTGGACACGATGAACAATTTCTGTTGAATACTATTCAGAACAAATTCATCTGGAATGGAGATAAAATTATCAAGATGAAATTGGGACTGGTAGTGTAAAGTTTCCATTATTTGTTTGTATTTGGGTCGAATGTCTAAAAACGTTAGGAATGACAGAAATGGCCTTAGGGTATTTTCCACGAATTTTTAGTACCGAAGCCAATTAAAACGCTGTTCTCAGGCATTTACCAGACGTTCATTATTACGACCCAGACAATATGAACACATACCAACGATAAACATACTTCCTTTGGTTCTCAGGCTTCCAGCCCCTTTTGACATTCAGGAAGAAATGTTAAAGTATTGTCAATCCTATATGGATATTTTACGTTGTTGCTGTAAAGAATGTTGTCAATTGTTTCTGGAACACATAGGGATAGATACTTTGAAGGTAGCCTCAACTTTTGCCAAATCGTGCTCCTTAGTGTATCGAAACAAATGCGTGCCAGAGAACACACTGGCCATCATACGCTCTCAAACGTCCTAGTTAATCAGCCGCTGATACTCTGACAAAGTTCCGCGTTGGTTGCATTAATTGTGCGTGAAAGATGACATATGAATACAAGATGCCATTCATGGGGGGGGGGGGAGAAAATTGAAAATCTTTAGGTAGATGGCTGAGATTTAGAAGAGCTCAATACTACGAGTTACATGGACACTTATTTCACTGGTGTCCACCTATTAACCAAATCGTTACATGGAAAATCAATTAGATATGCAATGGACTATTGGTAAGAAAAAACCTATAAACGACGCCTTAATTTAGAACAACAAGCATACCGACTGGTATAAATATGGCAGCAAGACTACAATCAACGTTTCAAAACCGACTTAAGTTTAAGGGTTTTGTCGAAAGTTACGACGTGGTGGACTTGGAATCTCTGAACTCACCCAACAGTACATTTGGATGAAAACAAATGCCATGAAGGCGTGTCAAGATGAAGTCTTACTGCTCACCGACTTGTATCATCGCGTTTTTCCATACCATTATCAAGGAAAACGGATGTTTCCGTTGTGCCGTATCTGTGCCGAAACATGTACCCAAGACCAATCTTGTTACTTCCCCGAGTAGGATCACGGGATCGTTCAACTGTTTCCTGCTCTGGATATGGGATTCCATTTGTTAAAATTCAATGCAATTTACCACTTTCCCAAGCACAAAACTCAACGAAAAGGCTACGAATGCCACAAAAGATTTTCCCGGCTACATTAACCAATTTCCTAACCAAAAACAAGAATCCAGCGGCTATCCGTCTTACTTAGAGGTAGTAAAAGTTTGACAGGTGTTGAGAAAAGTGTTAAAATGGTTCTACATCTCTCTTTTCCAGTCTAAGTGTTTTCAAATTTTGTTCTATTTGAATGGTCCCAAAACATTACTCGTTAAGTTGGCATTACAAATTATCCAACAAGGGGCGAAATCTTAAACCTACAAAAACACAGCTCGAAGTTAAATTAAATTTATTTTATTCGAAATTAGATATTCACTGCTTTTATTCATCCATTAACTTTGCCTGTGGATTTTAGTTGACGAACGTGTCTATTGCAATAGTTGCCAGTTTGTTTATTGCAATACACGTCCAATTTCCTCGATTAACTTCAGGTTTGTAGCTTGAGAGGTACACGTTGTCGTCTCTTGGAAACATCACATTCGGTGGAATAAAACACATGCCATTTGGCTATAAAATTAAAAAAGTATATCTAAATTATCAAATCATGCAAATTATAGTATTTAAAATTTTACATTTACAAATTAGTACCTGCATACATGCGTACCCACATCCATTCATACAGAGCGTTAGACATACGTATGTACTGAAAACCTTGTTAGCTGCACATAAATCAGAACCTTGGGTCTAACAAAATTCGCTTTCTTTTGGACATGTGCACAGTCGATCGTATTGAAATCATTGTCCTTAAGGTTCAACGTCATCGTCATTCCTACAATTGAGTCCCAGTTTGCTACACAATATAGCGTCGCCATTGTCTTCAAATGTTGTGTGAAGTGAGCATCTACAAGGCATCCATATTTGAGAGAGAAAACGAATATAAAGCATGAACGCTGAGACGTATTTGATATTCATAGAAAATACGGACAAATATGGTATAACAACTTCAGCAGTGGTTTGTGTCGACATAAATACAAGCTGTGTTCAACATCATCTAAACCACCAAGATGTGAATGTACTTTAATTATTGATATTTCCGTTAATTCTTTGGACCTTTGTATCTTTATTAACTATTAAAAAGACGCCCATAGTTTAGTTATAACACAACATATTTTGTATTCACTATAACACTCCAATAGTTTTTCTAAAGACATGTAAAATATAATAACCATTATGAAGTGTCCCCGAGAAACAGTTGCATTCCATTTATAGGTCCTAGCATCAGTATTATATTCTCAGCTGGCCTCTTTATTACATATTTACTTTCTTGCATTGAAATGAACATGTAATTTATAATTTTAGTAATAATCTATTGCAATCACTGCTTTAGCTTGTTGTACTCCTTTTAAGAATATTATTTTCTCAAAAAGATGTTAATACATATGGAAAAGAGTTTTGATTTTATGAATTTCGATACGTGTGAATTTGTATGTGTAGTTGTGCTTATAAATTATAAGATATTCACATACCAAAAGTCCAAACATTATCTACAATTTTACACATAAATTCCATGCATAAACTCACATACGTACATACATAAATAATAAGTGACACAACGATATACTAACAAATGTACAAAGCGCCAGAGAACGTTTACACAAGCCAGAAAGAAAAGAAAAGGAAATGTATTTATTTTAATGAATATATATGTTTGCCTGTATATATTAGCAAAGACGATATAACAAAATTAAATGGAGGAACAAGGTTTTCCGGTGCTAATTGTTACGATGCATTGCCTGAGAATGCGAGTAATGCGAATAATAGGTAACACAAAAGAATTTAATTAACAAAGTAAAGATGTGGGTCAGTAATAGAACAATGAGCGCCATCGGTATGGTTGTTGAATGTTCTCCAATTACAATATCCCGATATAATATTCTGATTTTTGACTGGCTATCAGAATTAATACTAGTGTTGTTTCTAATATAGAATTAAACCCTGTGCTGTGATTAAGCAATCAAGATGCCTCCGTAGGGATTTTCATACCAAGAATCCAATGTTTCCTAGCAGGCTTTGATTCCTTCGATAAATGAGATAATGAAGTATAAGGAACAAATAAGAGTCATGTCTCAACGTTTGAATTTCGGAGTTATTTAGGATGCATAGTATTATCTTGGATAAACGAAAACAACCTTTCTCCATGAAGGGAATTGTAAAATAAATGTAAGAATATTTTTCATTGGGATGACGGCTTCTGAAAATGATTGACTTAACACGTTTACTTTTGTGCCTTTTATGAAACCAAATTTTACTGGTTTAGGATCAACCAATATGAAGTAAGTCAATGCTTTATCGGTATTTTGTTATCAATGTGTATAGCCTTCAGCATTTCAATTAATGTCTCACACACAGGTGTTCCAGCTAATGAGTGCTCTTTTTCCTGACTGAAACTTGAGCGCTCCCTCACTATGTCACTACCGTTTAGTTTGCTCCACGTTCACATTTCTCCTTTTAGCATGTCTCATTTGTTTCAGCTTGTTTCACTGTGTTCAAATACAGACTCTTGAATCGATATTTAGTATGTGTAATCATGGTACTTTAGGCTTGTAACTTTCCAAACATCGACGGAAAAAATGTTTCCTCACGAAAACTGGTTTTATTTATAGTGACATAAAATTTTGATAGACACGTTGTTCGATTATAAGCATGACACATTTCGTTCTAAATTTTTCAGTGCTTCCTCCAAAACGAATAAAGCCAGAAACCATGAATTTATGAAGGCATTCAAATTTAAATTATATGTATGTTGAATTTTGGGATGACTTGAATTATTACAAATAGTCGTAACATACCAGTTTTGGAGTATATGGCTGCCTAAAGTACTGAGAATATGGAAACTTTGTCTTGCCCATGATGCAAATCTGCATAAAGGAAGATCGTTATGTAAGCAACAAGAGAATATAAGTGTCTCCAACTAAGTTTTCCCTTTGGGTCCCCAGTCATTTTTAGAGTATAGCTGGAACGCTTGAATTGTGCATGACGTGTTCTAGTTATAGAAATGTACATGTAAATATGCAGCCTTGCCAATGTCCATTTTGTTTCACTTTGGAACTATTTGCAATGATTTTGATATTATGAATAGTCTGTACTTCTTGTATTTCTCGACGTCATTGTGTTTCGAGGCACTTATAAAACAGATGCGATTCTGATTTTAATATCCATACCAAACTTTAACTGTCTCCATTTCAGCTTTCAAAAAGTTCCTCCTGAGAAGTCCTTCTGACGAAATAGAATGCCTTTCTCTGTATGTATATGCATTAGCAAAGATATATAAATACATGCATACCTACCTACCTACCTAAATACATACATGCATACATACATACATACATACATACATACATACATACATACATACATACATACATGCATACATTTCTACCTACCTAACTAACTACATACCTACCTACCTACCAACCAAGCATGCAGACAGACATGCATATAGGCGAAATGTTTTATGAAGAAGAGAAAGGGAGAGACTAACTTACATTTCTAAAGCTCCAGTGTATTTCTGGTACTGGGTAACCAGTTACTACACAATGAAGATTAAGTTCTATGCCACTCACAGCGGGCACTGGCCATGACGAAACTGAGACAACACGGGCTGGTGCTGTAAGGCAAAAGAAAGAGATGATAACATCATTCCCATATATCATTGATTTACTTAATAATAAATTGCAATATCTCTGCTTACTGGAATAATATGTTTAGCTATCACACAACACTCCAAATAATATGACGAGTAAACAACATGAACGAACAATAATAATATCACTATTATTAGCCACTTCTTGTAGTTTTGATTATCACATTTAAAACTAGAACAAAAGTATTTCTTTAAATATTCGTGCAACTAAGGCCACAACATCATCTGATACCATTATATAATTAACAATATCACCAATATTACCACTAAATGTACTAAATAATTCAACAACTTAAACTACTTTCGTGATCAATGAAGCTAATGTCATTGACATCAGTTGGTACTACTTATCGCCACACCTATAAAGACAAGAAAATGTAAAAACAGCTGATGTTTATCAATACATACTGCTACTAAGACTACTTTCATTTTTACTTTCTCATCGCAAAACACAATATAATAATACTGCTTCTACAGTTGCAACTGTTCAAAATTGTGTTTTAATAAAATTCATTCCTGTATTTATATCGGTATTCTATTTTACCATTCTGAATATTAAGAAATTATTGACGATTTGTCCTTCGATAAAAATCGAAATGAAGCCTCTGCAAACTAAACTATGTATAGCAAGACGTTATTGCATATATATATATATATATATATATATATATATATATATATATATATATATATATATATATATATATATATATATGTATGTATGCATATATGTATATGCATTTCACACCTGTTGCAAATTACTTTTTACTTAGAAGATACAACCGAGACTTGAGTTTGGGAATCAGTTAAAACAATTATTTTATCAAATCGTGACTATGTGTTTATGGCTTACGATAGACGTCTAAGTCTTTTATATTACACATTTCGGAATCCTTCTATCAATATGTCCAGATTTAACTAAATTAAATTAGCATATGTTCTTGCTATTTTAATTTTAAAAAATCACTTTTGAAACAAATTTTTATAGAATCCCCGGATGGAACTGTTCAATATAGCTGAGTTTCTGTCATTGATTACTGTCCGTTATCATCGCTTATCGAATGTGAAGAGAATGTTACAGCATTAGTCATTTCAGTACAGCTCTTAACCATGGTCATTTAATGAAAATGTTGATGATGGAGGACGATGCATTCAGTCAGAGCTTGGAAGGGTCAGTAAATAAGAACGTAAAAGAGAAAAGAAGATGAATTGTATCCCTTTACCAACATCGACCCATCCTCAAATCATGTCTGAATATAATTAACAAATATTAAAACAGGACACGTTGGTGCTTGTTTTATGTCTATTATAAATCTCTACAGCAAACATACAGGGTGTACGCTCATATATATATATATATATATATATATATATATATATATATATATATATATATATATATATATATATATAATTACCTTCTTTAATTGTAACTTGGATAGAGGCATCTGCTGTAGATCCACTTTTAGACAAAACGCAGGTGTACGTCCCAACCTCTGATTCCGTCATATTTCGTATTACCAACAAGTTATGATGTGAAAGAGCATGTGGGGCAAGGATTGAACGCTATAATAATAATAATAATAATAATAATAATAATAATAATAATAATAATAATAATAATAAAAAATAATAGTAATATATAATAATAATACAATTATTTTTTTCTTTCGATTTCGTCTCTTCCTCCTATAAAACTTCCTCTCCCTAACAGAACAATCAAGCGTTTGGTAACATGGACTATTTCAGCCTATTTTTCACAACAGAGAGCTGTAATGTGCAGTTGTTACTTGCAAACCACGGCCAGGCTATGCAGGGTTTGCTGCTTCAGGGTGTGCTTAGGAAAGGCAGTAAACTCCCATCTTCTCGCCATGATATAGACAATATTTCTTACACAGTGCCGTTTAAAGCCAATAAGTCAAGTTTGACATAGACATAGCAGATCATGTCATCTAATCCTTAGACACTGCCAGGCGCACTGTTGGGAGAAAACTACAGGATCACTCAACTTTACGCGCTCCAGTCGGAAACGCTGCAGCTTGATTGAAAGACTTGACACCACCTGTTTCAGCTCACCCTTTTGTCAAACCAAATGCTATAGCTAGTCACTTATTACAAGTGGCAAAATCACCCCTGTAGAAACATACCGACGTCAAGAAGGAGATGATTGGCAACAATACTGGCGTCGAAAGTCAGACGAACTAGATTAAAATACTCCAGAGGCACTCGCAACAATATAATTTGAAATGGTGCTTTGCAGCATCAACCAAGACAAATCAACAGGATATGACAACATCTTGCCTGAGTTCTTGAGGCATTTTGGCCGGAATACAAAGGTATGGATCGCCACATTTTACACTCGTGTTGTTAAGGAAAAGTACATGCCGAATGTGTGGAGCCTGGAAAAGATTATTGCGATCGCAAAGCCTGGTAAAGATCTCCACAATTCAGCGAGTTATAGGTCGATCTCCTTGTTTTCATTTTGTTTTAACGTACTGGAGCGCCTGATTTCTCAAACAATTGGTCCCGACTTGGAGAACATAATAACCATTGAGCTGGCAGGCTTGAAGCGTCTTGTACATTACCAATGCAGATGCGAACTGCGAGCTTTGCATCCTCCTCAATAGGTAGCAAATAAAACATGACCCGACACCAACATACCTTGGTGTGACACTAGACAGATCGCCGACATTCTGAATCAACCTAAAGAAAATTGCAGCAAAACTTAGTAATTTAAACAACCTACTCCGCAAACTGGCTCAATCAACCTGGGGCGCTAGTGCTCAGACACTAAAGACATTAGCACTGGCCCACTATTATTCGACAGCAGATGCTTGTGCTCATCTCATATCTGGGCTCAATCACCACCACACCAAGTTAATAGATGTCAAGCTCAACGTTACAATGCGCATTCTCTCTGAAATACTAAGTCCTACTCTTTTCTGTGGCTACCGGTACTCAACAACATGCCTCTTCCACATCTGAGTATCCATGAAGTAACCACAAAATTGTTGGCTAAGGTCTATGCCAGGGAGAAATTTCCACTGCACATGGACATCACCTCACATCAAGCAATCCGCTTGACTTCGAGACGTCCAATCTGGTTAAGTTGGTTGCAGAAGGATATGACAGCTATTTCTGCATTGATTGTCGAGTGGTATTAGTCAGATGTTGTTAGCCACTCCCTCGTACCCATCTCTCTGCCCTCTTTGATTCAACTTTCCACGTCATGTGTGTACCACGCGGAACCACATTCGGACGGGACATCGTCGTTCAGCAGTCAGCCTTGTCCAATGACGTAAGGTCACTGACTATTCCTGATGCTCTGGAGCTCCAGAGATCATGTCACATGGACTTGAGGCTATGTACCTTGCTGATGATGACGCTGCTAAAGGGCTGAGCACGCAGCGCACACGATGAATAAATAAATAAAACAGTTTTGAATATAAACGAACTAAGTATCATATATTTTAATACGAGGACAGTATGTA
Source organism: Sinohyriopsis cumingii (assembly GCA_028554795.2). Classification (NCBI taxonomy): domain Eukaryota; kingdom Metazoa; phylum Mollusca; class Bivalvia; order Unionida; family Unionidae; genus Sinohyriopsis; species Sinohyriopsis cumingii. Next base: position 72,749,171 of record CM068831.1, on the reverse strand, counting down.
TGTATGTATGTATGTATGCTGGTATGCAATTATGCATTTATACAATTATGTAATTATGTATGTATGCATGCATGTATTTGTGGATGTATGTTAATAGTTAGGTATGTTATGATGGATGGACAGATGGACAGATGGATGACTGGGTGGATGGGTCGGTGGATGGATGGATGTACTGATGTATGTATGTTAATGCTGTGTAATGGTGCGGTGCTTGTCATGTGTAATGTTTCACTTTCTGTCCCCAAATGTGCTAATGTTTGCATTCATGTTACTTTTTAGCTTTGTTTGAGAGATTTTTGGGAGTTTCTTGAAAACTAATATCGTAACTGTAGGGATATAAAAAAGCAATTCCTGTCCATTCTCAAGCAAATAATAAAACAACCGGCCCAAATATGCATCTACGAAAAATACCTCTGTTTAAAGCATTATATAAAATGCATAAATTTACAATATTTTATTGTATTTATACACCAAACCACGGGAAGCTAATGGAATGGATTCTCACATACCCACTTTGGTCAAAGCTAAGACTCCAACCCAAGTGGATAAAGGTGAGTTGTGAGAGATATGTAAAGGCTAGTGCCTTAGACCACTAGGACGCCAGAGGCACTTGCCAAATAACTGACAATAAACAGTGCAAAACTGATTATTCGCTAGCTTAAGCACTTTTGGATATTTAATGAGCTCACCGGAATGCAGTAACAAGACAGATACATAACTAACACAAAATAAATCGTTCACGTCGCAAACCTTTACATCTCTATGTCTAATGAAATAATGTTTGAAAACGTTAGATGTTTCGTCAAATGGGTTTGTACTCTTATTATGCAATGGTAATCTAGATAAGACTGACCTACATAAAAAGAACAAAAGTGTTACATATTTTGGTTTTGTATAATGGAGTAATAGTAGATTATATTTTGAATAATTTATTATTTCTGTAATGACATCTGTAAAGCCAATACTACTACTACTACTACTACTAATAATAATAATAATAATAATAATGAAATAATATCTGAAAGTGAATGACTAGTAAAATAAACGAGCGAACCATTGAATTGAAACATACGGGCTTCAGACAGACAATGGTTTTATTTGCTTGTCGGTGCCTGCATTGAATCATTTTGGTTAAAGACGCCTGGTTTCAAGCTCCTTAGTTGGCGTATGCAGATTCCTTTTCTTTTTCTGATATCGGAACTCCATTTGGGGCTGTGTGCAATTATATTATGTATACAATCACTGATAATATGGCCAGCGGAAGAGACATGTTCTGAACCTGGACATCTACGCAGCTTTCTTGTCATCTATTCCGACCTCTGAAGACTGGTTCCTTGGACAGATTTTCGCTTTCTACAACACGCTGGTAACAACAATATTACCTGTGATGAAATAAATCCCATTCTCTGTCTTGCACGTTCTATTTGGTCTATGCACACAAAATTTGTGCTTCTCAAAGAGTTAGAGAACACATTTTTCTCTAAAGCTTGTTCACAAGTTCAGCAACAAAGGACACGGATGTGTCCGTATTGTCTTGGTTTGTGATTGGCGTTAGCTTTCGTCGTACAACGATATTGCAAAGGGTTTTCAGTCTGGATTTGGGCCTGGAATAGACTACTAGTCTTTTTTGTGTTTTTTATGGTTTATAGTGTGCCACTCCGCTATGGAAGAGTATTTATAGATCGCATCTACGGATGGTTTCAGGAAAACATTATCCCTTCGATTGTTTCCTTTTTCTATTTGTTAAGATGCTTGTTGTTTCTTTGCTTTTTGTAATGTTTCTTGTTTGTGTTGGCTTGTTGTGTGCGGGTGCCTCTGTGCTGCATCCGCTATTATGTCTTTGTTGCTGTTAGCAATGTTTTGTATTGTTTAATCGTCCGGTAATGTTATTAGCAGTGTCTGGCTTTAGGGGATGTTCATAAAATAGTGTTTTGGAAGATAAATGGATTGGAAAAGATGATGGTGTTAACCACCATAATTTGAGTAGGTGCCTTTGTGGATTATGCTTTCAGTAAGTTTGGTTGATATGCAAAAAAATACGTGATATGAGTTGGAGATATTGTTTAAAGGTCATACCCCATTAAATTGCCACGTGTACGTGACGTCATGTACAGCTGATATACATCTGAAATTTCCATTGCCATGGTATTCTAGCGACCTCAGTCCATTTATCACCGGAGCGTAAAGCTGTGCGGTGCTTGTTGGCATAGTCGTAGTTACTGTGGATATTGGTTGATGGGTAGTATGGTAGACAGCTGGAAATAATAATAATAATGATAATAATAATAATAATAATAATAACTTTAAAGCGTTAAATAAACACTGCATACTATCTGGAAGACCACCATGCTTACATATTTAGACTGAAACAGATATAAAGATGCCATCTTCTATTAGGATAAAAAAATAAACACTAAAAGCTGTATCGAAGTTTGCTCCTCGTAAATGCAATAAATGGCTACATCAGCGATTACGATTGGATGAGCTATAAATAACGCTGTCGCATTTGCACAACATTATTTGGCTATGGACTCTCTGATTAAAAAAAGGATTATACATGACGAAATAAAAGCGTACGATACAAAAACTAAATAAATGTCGGGAGGATAAATACAAAGTGGGATGAAATTAAACATCGGAACAATACTGTGTCTATTATTGAAGATTGCCAACATTGTCAATATGAAAGAGAAATCAGCTCACATAATTAAGCTAATTCGTAGTGAATTACGTCTTGAAATACTGGTATGGGCGATCGTTGATAGGTCCAATTATACGTTTAATGGTTTTAGAAAAGGTAAACGTTGTTTTACTGTCTTATACAGCGAAGTCATGAAGGCAACGAAAACTCCTCTTGAGAATAAATACTTCTTACCAGATAAAAAATTGAGAGTAAGTTTGAATATACCTTGAAAGAGCACACAAAAACTTAACAGTTAATGAGGTAGAGTTTCGTTTTCATTTTAGGCTACCTGGTACAGGAGGAAACAAGCAGGTACACATTGCCCTTGGTATGATACTAATGATACTATTAGCATACAGCGATGTATTTATGTCCTCAACTATAAAACATTTTTTGACGTCATACATATGTATTTACCACAGAGTGGTGATCAGCTTTGAGAACTACGTTTTTATCACTGTGAACAACGATAAAGACTGCATTTTTAAAAGTCGCATTTATTTTATATCAGTGGTTGCATTAAGCTATAACTTTGATATAATCTTACCACAATCTTTCATGTTGCTATTCTAGGAGATGCTGCTAATCTTGTATCACCTACTTTTATAAAATGCATTTAAAGTATACGTTTTTGCTGGTCCAACATTTTGTAAATCTTTTGGTTGCAAATACACTTATATATTCAACTGAACCTTTGTGATAATGTTACCTTGTAACGCAAGGCCACATGATGACAAAAAAGGCGTTCAAGTCTTGTCTGAGTCGTCTATTTTTGTGTTTTTATTATTGACAATCAACTGTCAGGATTTTATAAATTCCATTAACACGGCGCGACACTGTGTTTTGGGAATTAATCAAAATTATTCAGAAGTCTTGACTTCGTAATTATATATATATATATATATATATATATATATATATATATATATATATATATATATATATATATATATATATATATTACATACATACATAGACAGACAGACATACATATATGTATGCATACATACACATTCATATATATATATATATATATATATATATATATATAGAGAGAGAGAGAGAGAGAGAGAGAGAGAGAGATACATACATACATACATACATACATACATAAATACAACAAAGTCTTCTTATACATAAGATGATGATTTTAATCTCAAAGGCAATTCGATTTTTATCCTCGGTAACGTTACTGTACATTTCATTGCTAGAACTTTATTTCTTGCAGGTTTGGTCACTAAACAGAAGCCCTGTTCCTTAAAAAATGTTTCGTGCATTTTTTAAGGTTTATTCATGTTATTCGTAATCAAAGTTGTATAGAAAAATGTTCAATTAGAATTTTCTGCGTTTAATAAACAATTATGATTATAAATTAATAAGATTGTTCCCTTGTTAATATACTTCTTTTTTTATTCTTAGTGACCAAATACTTTTAAAATAATTCAGAAAACTTTATTTAAATTATCGGTATGACCCTATTGATATAGTGCTTCAAAATCTAATAATGAGCCTTGATTTAAAAAAAAATTGTGTTTGACATGTTATTTTATTTGACATCTGTTTTGTATGGGAATGAAAGTTCTTAATATTAGTAAAAATTAGAATGTCATTTGACAAGTGTTCTTCCTGTAACGAGGGCTCCTCTTTCCATGTTGCGACGTTTAGTATTGACACAATTTGCTTATGTTACACATCCAGGGTCACAAGCTAAGTGACCCAAAGAAGCAAAACCAACAAGATTTGTAACACGTAACAAACAATTTAATTATCAGTGGTACAAATGAAAACTGGAGAGGAATTACAGTATTATGAAGTGAATTCAAAATAATCCTGATAATATAATATTAAGTTCCAAAAGAATGAAATGTTCTGCATGCATTTCAAAACCGGAAATATACTGATCCGCAAAAATTTGTGATTTTGTCAAAATGGCATTTTCCAGAACTCCTTTGAAAAATTCATAATAGTTCCAGACAATGAGCACATTTCGTTTCAACTGAACAGTCCAAACAAATGTTTTGCTCTCTAATAATATATAAGTACAACATAAAGCATGTCTGCAGACTTATAGCATTAAGACAATAAATAAGAATTACTTCAACATAGGAATGGATCTGATTGTTCATTTCTCTTCTTATATACACCTTCAATTACTATTATATTTAACAGCATACCCCAATGGGACAGACCTTACTACTCAAAAAATATTTCGAAATGCATATTCATGTGACATAGCCCATCCAATGGGGAGTTATTTATTTCTTCTAGAATCGATCAATCCCCACCATCCTATTGAAATTAACCTAAAGTTGTCAACAGGTCTTATTAGTGAGATTAACTTTAGCAATTGTCAACACATTTATAAGCATCTATTTATAGAGCCTATGTAATTTTAAGCTTTTAATAATCCTAAAACAGACCCTAGAATTTAAGCAAAATCTAACTAAAGAAAATCACTACAAGTTACAGCCGTGAATACAAAGTTACAAAAAGATAGATAAAATCATGCAAATCAGTTACAATAAATACAGATATGCATAACACTTATCTATGTTAATTATGCTTTAAGATCTGGAAGCCTTCCTAAAACTTGTTTTGTAACCATATTCTGCCAATGTCCATCTTCATTTTCAGTAAGAGGTTTAACCAAAATTACCTTCATATGTTGAATAAAAGTATCACTTGTGGAACTTAAATATTATTTTCTTCAAGGTATGGCCTATATAGAATAAGGGAGTAGGCAATGCCGAAAATACATTTATACATTCTGATAAATCAATGAGATCATCAAATTTATTATTTTCAAAACGGAATAAAATTCTAGTTATTCAGCAAGTCAGCAGGTTTTAATTTATTTTGCTCGAGTTTAACTCCACCATATCGTCAATGTTAGGAAACCCATTCATTTCTAAGAGTCGCATTCAACATGTAGACTAAAATGATTTCAATGTCTGGGTTTATATGGTCTCCTCAAAATATGTTTCTTTCTGTCAAGATGGCTAATGGTTTTAATACATTATGATTTCAACCAGAGACCAAATAAATTCCTTAAGAGCTGCAATGGTATACTGTGGAGTTCCACCCAAAAGTAAGCAAGACATCATTCTTTTTCTGGCCCACTTTAACATCTCATTGTAGAAATATAATACTGTTAATATTGATATTCTTCGTAACATTAATGGTTCAAAGGTTTATTTCGGTAAATGGCTAATATATCTCCCTGTCGATACCATTGATGTAAAAGAGAGAACTGAGACATGTAATCATTTTTATGGCACTGTTTTGGGTCCTGTTAAAGAAATGCTATGAAGGACCGAGGCGAAGCATTCACAAAATCAAGATTTCAGACCATTTTCCAAAATTCCCACTCGATATAATCACGTGTTGTTGTCTTGTTTGGTACTTTTTATTTTGCTGTTTTCTTCACATAATAATTTAATAAAAGAAAGATAGGCTGAGCTCTTCCTTGAAAGTTGTCATGTTATCACTTATCATCGAAGAATTCTCTTCTGAAGCCTATCTAATACTGAAACTGATGCCATATTATAGTTAACATTAATTAACGAAGTTTGTCTCTAATTGTTTTCTTCATCTGCTTTGGAAAATATTTGATAATTCCCTGGGATGTACATTCCAAAAGTGTTGTGTGTGCCTGTGCGTGTGTGTGTATGTGTGTGTGATTTGGAGTTTTAACGTATCTTTAACAACTTCTAGTAATGTATCTATCATGTTTTCAGTTTGGCAGGTCATAATAATGTCTAGCACTGGGCATCATGCAGCATACATAGTAGCATCATGTCCCACTCAATCATAGTATCCTGACACCAGATCTGATCTTAAATTTGTAATACTGAGGCACGCAAGGCAGATGTGACTCGGCCGGGGCTCGAACCAGCGAACTGTAGCATCTGAGGCTTGCGCTCCTAATACTTAGAAAACCGGATCTGTTTCCGAATGGATTTGTTTATATATACCCAAAATTCAGAGATATCAACAAAATTCTTCACACACCCTCGGAAATCAAATTATAAAATCCAATAATGAATCCATCAGAGCAAGGAAAATTTCATTTTTCACGTTTATAATTTACATCCATACTCAGAAAATGCCAGCTTACCTTTAGAAAGGGTTTTTCAGCAATTGTACGTTGGTTTGTTTGTATATCATGCACGATTACAATCTTCATACGCGTGTAGATTACAATTAGTCTGGATTTGATACAATTTTTCACTGAAATAGTTTTGTCGAGTTATTGCCTCCTTTTGATCCGTCTTTTTTTTCTTCATCCAAAAATAATTTTTCAATTATTGTGTTGATGGAAGTTTGCTTTTTCTGTCCATATTATGTTTTGTGCCTATTTAGGAAAAATAGACAACATTATTTTGTGCCAAAAGTTTATGAACTTCAAATGCATGGGTTACACTCACATGCATACACATGCAATACAGTCATCGGGTTCCAAATGAAACTAATGTTGTTGATCTAAGCCTTTGTATGTGTGTGATATTATCATTTCGTATAGTTTATTTCTTGAAAGGAACATGATTCGTAATTAAATAGTCATCTACATTCTATATTCGTGTGAGAGTTGATGTAAGGCATGTATATATTATCTTAGAAAACGTATTTTGCACAATAAAATTCATTTTTTGGACTCATTAAGCCCTGGGACAACATTTGATAGTAACATATATTTTTCCCTTTCTTATTCTAAATATATAGATTTGGGAGGGAATGGATTCGGTTCAAGTCTTGTTCGGTCTGTTTCGAAGATATCACGTATTTGTCTTGTATAACACTATTATTGGTTTCACGCGTGAATACATACCTAAAAAAAACTCATGTCATTTTAGAATACATTATGACACTGAAGGACAAGCAAACGTACGATCCCATTGTCTGATGCTCAAACAAATATACAAATGGACAAATGGACATGACTCATGTCAATGTATCAACTCAAAGTGTATGAATCTGAGTGTGCAAACTTTACTATATTCTCAAAGTTACACATAAAATACGTATTCTTCTTGTATATCTAGCGTTCTTTCAATGTTGCTGCCTGTGCTGAAGCACATGAGCTTAATTGTTTTTCAAACATAAGACTCGGATATAATTTGACCAAAACGATTTTGAGCGCCAACCACAAGCTTTGTCTCTGCCAAAACCGATAAGCAGGGATTATTTGTTTTTGTTGTCATGACACCGCCAAAACATAGCATTAACATTTGCAAAGCAGATATATAGCTGTAGTAAATAATTAACTTTAGTTGCCAAAACAAGTATGTATGTATGTATGTATTTATGTATGCATGCAGGCATGCAGGAAGGTATATTAAAAAGACATACTAACCTGTCCAGTTTAATCCACATTTGTTCATGTTACACATGTGAGTATCACAACACTCATAGCACTGATTAATAACAGTTAAACGTGCAATGGCGTCGCATTGCTGAAAGAAAAAAACATCATTGTAACACAATTACTAAACCTGTCCTTCTTTGCGTCAACTTTATAATAATAATCAGAGAATATGGCTTTATTATACAATGACACATAGTCACCGGTGACATACAACAGACTGGCATGTATCAACGTGTTGCTGCAAATGGGTACTGTATCATCATTCCTCTACACGTTTAGTTGTTGCTAAAATTAGCTACAGAAATAGTCATTGGAATTTTAAGATGAAAGTTGTAGTAGACAATTAACAATTCAAATTATCCGTCTTCTGCAATGCCACACATAGATCAACACTTACAAACGATTGTACGCAGCGACGTATATACCTATATATACACCTGATTGTTTTACCTTCATATCAACCTACAAAAATACAATACAAACTAGCACAAATACATTGCTGTAGATGACGTTAATAAGTCGATAAACATAAACTGATGACATGAAATACACACACTTAAAGTGGGTAAGCTTCGATTTGTACTTACAAGTTTAGGAAGACAACCGGTTTGATACCGCGGCATTAAATCCGTTGACCTGTGTATTTTGTGAGAGTAGCATATCTGGGGAAAAAGCAATCATTTATTGATCAAAAAGTTTCATATTACGATAATGAAGGAATTAAACTAAGAATAGAAATAGTATTTTGGTCCAATATATTCAAATATTTTCACTTGCTAGCCATTATTCTCGGTTTTCTGCCACAAATGTACATTTTTTAACGTAGATGGCTTGCTGAAGCGGTTTTAGCTGTGACACTCTGACTTACGGGTATATTATTTGAAGAGAACCGGAAAAGCACCACCTTAGTCACAATACATGTTATTTTCGGAAATGTCAACAAATGGTATTATGTATAAGCTGTATGTACGTATGTATGTATGTATGTATGTATGTATGTATGCATGCATGCATGTATGTATGTATGTATGTATGTTGATGGTAATGTGTTTGATCTTTATACCTACATAATCTGGACTACACTGTTCAAAACGGTCGCAATCAAAAATGTTGAAACTCTCCACGCAGCTAATACATCGTAACGATGCTGCAGCACCTTGGCAATAAAACACAATATATATATATATATATATATATATATATATATATATATATATATATATATATATATATATATATATATATATATATATATATATATATTAATAGGTCAGCAAAATTATCAGCCAGGAAACCAAGTCAATATTTCTGCTTTATTTATGTACGTATCAAGTCATACGTCTACATGCAAACCCATGTACCTCCCTATATACCTATGTATGTATGTATGTATGTATGTATGCATGCATGTATGTAATTATGTATGTATTTCAAGTCAGTCTTTATAGTTTCGGTACAGAACAGTTAAGATTAATGTCCATGTTTAGTTCGTTCGTTGTGCACAACTATCAAAACTACTAAACGTGTAGCTTAGAATGGAACTCACCACAGGGTGAAAAACAGTGCATCAAGTGAACGTCCAATGCACACCACATTAACGTTATGGCAAAAGCGTAGTGCATTTTGTTTTTCCTGTAGGAACAAATTATCGGCGATTGATAAATACGCAACAATTCCCTATTTGAAAATATTCATTATGACGGCCTTCATGGCTATGCTGTCTTGTGCGTAGACGTCACCCAGGAAAAACTGGCTCTACATATTTGGAACGCTACTTATTCTACCAATCCTTGATCATGACATTACGAATAATGTTAGTACTTATTACTGCTGTCTTTGTAATTTCAAATACAATTTTGTAAAACAAACATCCTGTAGTGCATTTACTTTATTTCATTAACAAGAGCATTAGGTGGATTTAGTTGTTTTCGTCCTTTTTCTAGTTTTCTGATTGGGCAATTTTTCAACCTTGCACTATCATATAGTGATTTTACGTATGATTCTCTCGTAGTCAGTTAAAGGTCTACGAAATTTAGAAGTGTATGGTTATTTCAGTCCAGTAATTGTCTTATGAATTCCGTTTAACAAAGCAGAGGAGATCTATGATATAACCCCTGGAATTTGGGTTGGAGTCTGCTCGTATAAAACCCAACACATGTGAACAGCCTCAATGTATCTCGACCATTTTTCATGCAAAAGCTTGGAAGGAGTTTCCTTGCAACTACTGTCCAGAGAGTAAGGGAAATATGGGGAAGGGGATTGTTCATACGTGTACATGGCTATACATTTCATATCAGGTTTTAAAACCTGTATACACACTGGTTTATCTGGTATTGCGACAATTATTGAACGAATGCATCTTTGTGACTACTATATCCTTGCAACAAACGCACGTCACTGAGATCCATTTTAATGCTTCTCTGAATTCGGTTTAAGTTTATTTTGCAAGGTTTATTCGTTCTAGAGTAATCAAACTACATAATTGTACGCATCTGTATCTGCACAACGCTTTGGTCAGTCTCACGAGACCTTGGATCTGCTGATATTTGTTTGGCAGTATATACTGTGTCTACAAACTCCGATGCTAGCGTGGTAGTCTCACCATACTTGTTGCTCTTGTGATCTGTAGTTCGATTATTTCCTTAATGCTGGGCCTCTCTGTGGATCCGTTATTCTTCTGCTTTCTGCCTAAGACCACGCTCGTATTTTGCGAGTCGTGCCTGAACCTCATATTTCCAGGCATTATTATCTGTGGCGGGCTGTGCCCGAATGTTTGTTTTGATTCTAAGTACCTTTAAAGCACGCTTGCATGTATCTTTATAGCGTAGATGAGGTCTTTCAATAAGCCAATCACTGTTTCCAGCTCCCTGTATAGAAGGCCCTTTGGAATGCGGCCATCCCCCAATTTTGACACCTGGCCGAACCATTGCAACCGTCTTTTCCTGAGAAAGGCAGCGCATGTAGAATACATGAAGTTTCCTTTATTATTGTTTATACAAAGTCCAAGATTCACTCCCATATAGAAGAGTGTTTACCACACATGTTTTGTAGACTAGGAATTTGGTGTTTTCCGTCAGTTTTCAAATGGCCCATACTCGTTCTAGAAAGTGTGTTGGCAGTTTACTGAACCACTAATTAAGTTCGCTCTCAATATAAATATAGTGAGTACTGACCCCAATTACACGAATTAAGTAGGTTACTATTACCCATATTTTTCACTTTACCATGTTAGATTAAACTGTGTTTTAAATGTCTATGCTAGGAACAATTGAATATGTATTGACAGATATTTCTATTAGCACCAGTCTTCCATAAAAAGATCTTTCTGTCCTAACATTATGATTGTCTGGATTAGGTAACGTTTTCCCTTTAGTTCAAGACGATTTATGACGACTATGTACATAATATTCCTCTTAGAATGATGAAAATTGTTGAGGAGATGTATGGTGATGAAAACTTTTTTTTTTTTTTTCATTACAAAAGTGGGTCAATATCATCATAGTTGACGCTTCTATAGCTAACTTATTATAATTATTAGAATCACAAAATCGATGGTGATATCCTTCTCTGTTTGCATATACAAAATCTCCTCGTGACCTATCTTTCGTATTGGGTTGCTTTTGGGTACCTTATCAGGTTCAGTTCACAACCAAACGAGTGATTTAGCACTGACGTTTTTTCGTATGATATCTAGAGTCATGTTAAAAAAAATACAAAATTACCGAGATTAATTACAATGGCAAACATTTTGAGAGACGGATCTCATCCTATGCGCATTGTTCAGAAAGGTTATTCTTCCCATCATAATGTCACCATTAATTTGTTATTTATTTCCGTTAAAGTCAAGTAAACTACATAAAAGAATCTTACGTGTTTTGTGTTCTGTAACATATATAATCTAATTGACAAAAAGTGTTTACAAAACTTAATGTATAAATTTTATATCTGTGAACAGAAAATGGCAGTATTGCGGTGCATGTAGTAACATGTCCATACGGAAATACATGTAGTCACTAAAGGAAAACGCCATATTTTTTCTTTATTTGTTGATACAGTTATTCTGGCAAACATTTTTTCTTTATTTGTTGATACCGTTATTCTGGCAAACGTTTGATCTTTGGTTAATTTGGTAAGAGAGCAACAGCAGTATTAAACTTATTATTTCAAATCTTATTGTTCACTTGCTTCAAATGTTAATATATGTATATTTTTATCCAACTAATATTTTCATATGTATTTTATCATTTTCATATATATATATATATATATATATATATATATATATATATATATATATATATATATATATATATATATATATATATAGTGGGCAAAATGAATAAGCAGTGTTAAATGTGCTGTGGGTACAAACACTTCAGAACTTTTAATGCATGGGATTTAATTATTATTTTTTCTTACGCGTATTGTGTCAAGTACAACGTTTCTAAAATTTCAAAATCCTTTGCAAATCATTTAGCGATTTCTGAACAATGAGAGAAGGAACAAAGCTTCCATTTATGTAGATAAACGTATGATTAAGATTTCGTTTTCAAATATTTTTCAAGGAAAGAGTATTGATTAAAATCATTACTAATTGATTCATTTTGAATTGCAACGGTATGACAACGAATTTGTCAATTGCATATAAATTTTATCAAAACAGTTTAATTATACAAGCAAATTTTCTAAAAATATTTCCTTTATTGAAACAGTTTGCTTGAATCTATGTTAACGACAGGACATATAAGAAATCATCGATTGTCTCCAAAACATAAGTGAATTAAGATGAAACGAAAATTGAAACTTTTTGAAAGCTGCTCCATGTTCTTTGAAGAAAAACCTGTTCAACCAAAAATTGGCAGATATGTTTCTGTTGGTTTTTGGAGGTTTTTTCTCCACCATATATGAAAGCTGATCGGTATTATGACCATTTATAGTACGGCTCTCTCTCTCTCTCTCTCTCTCTCTCTCTCTCTCTCCTTTTTGTTCTCTATACAATGAATACAAGCTGAATACAATATATGAGACAGACCTTTCTATATGTATTTCGTAGGAAAACGATGTATTTACAACATTCATCGATATCGCAATAAATGGGTCTTCTTCGACCGTGAAACATGTGGAAACCCTGTCAGAAATCCCATAGTCTCATGCCACAAAACTCAAGCTGGCAGACAGAGCAACAAAAGCGTTTAATCGATTTATGGATTGATTGAAGATCGATCCTGTGATTTATAAACCGTAATATATGTCGTTATACTGCATCATCTGATCCACTTATAGTCTTTCCAGGTGATTTAAACTAAATGAAAACAAACCCAACAAAACAACATGTACTCGAGTTTCTTTATCCAAAGAAGATTACAATGTTTTTTCTACAAATGACTTTTTATTCTCAGTTTCAATCTAATTCATTCTTGTAATACTGAGCAATAGAGGATAGCTCCATATTAGTCAAATGTATTGCGTATTCCTAACCTGACTACTGTATATATAAATAAAGTCTGGTCAATCATTTGAAAATGATATTGCAGGTGAAATTGTTTTACGTTAAATATGAGCGTTGACCACATCATCCCCGCCATGAAACCACAGAGAATGTAGCCAAACTATGCCAGTAATGCCCAAAATGATGCCAATATATAAGCACCATTATTAGATGTATTGGTCCATAATTATCCCTCTTTGGTATGTCATAACTGATTTGAGCTCTTTGTATGCCTTGGTGGCAAGACAGAAGAATGACACAACTGACAATAGAATGAATACTTTATAGCCAGTAAATCTGGTCGGTGACTGTAGGTAGCACCGTTATAATACACGAATTTAATATTACCATGGTAGGTGATTAGAAACTTTTGTGACCAATGTCAGATGCCTCCATTATTCCAAACTGTATGGTGTTTCCTCAACCTCCACCGGCGGTTAGGTAACGCAAATAGACTTGTTTAAATGTTAGATATTCCTTACCAATAGTTTTTCTATTCAAAGAAACTGAAATAATTAATAAATTTGTAAGAACATATACTTTAAAAACTAAATTATTCCTTCTACAAAACTTCTAATCAAGTGCTGTAAGATTCACGACTTTTGTCATATACCAATATTTGTATAACTTTCCAGGTTTAATTGCTATAACACTGAACAAATAAATACACACATATATCAGTGGTCCGATTTTTGTTTAAAGGTCTCTTATTTATCATCTTGATTTTATGTTTAAACAAGGTTGAGTCATTAGTATGGCTTGCCAATAAATAGTCCACAGAGTAGAGAAATGGTTCGGTATGACATGGACGAGATTTTAGATACTGAAGTTATGTATATATCTACCTGCTGTGCGGATACACTATAGCAACTGGGCTTCTAATTATGTAGAGGGCGTAACATATAAGATCTGCAAAATGTACATTAAATGTGTTTGATGTCATGTTTAGATTTATATAGCATGTAACATCGATATTACACTATTTGGTGGCAATGTTTTCACTTCAGTCAGCTAAGTGAATTGAGAGATAATGTTGTTGTTGGTGGTGATGTGGTGATGTTTTTGGATTGAGTTCTATTTTCAGCACCTGATAGAACGTGTATAGCAGACAGTATCACTGATGAAGGAAGAACGCTTTCTCAAATAACCCGCCTGAGCCGAGCGGGCCCGAGACTGTGACCTACTCAGACAAAAGTGAGATGACAGTGATCGGTAAAGGCCAGCGCTTTAGACAACTTGGTCACCTGGATCGACCGAAGAAAACGTGTTTGTGTTTGTATATTTAACGTAGCTTGATCAATGTTTAAAGTCATATTGCTACATACACTGAGGAATCAAACCGCAGACATGTAGCATAATGTCCCACCCAGACACATTATCCTGACGCCAGGGCGACCAATCCATGTTTGTCTTTTGCATAATAAGCCCGGAGTTTGACGCTCTAACCACTTAGGCCACCAGTGCGATTTAAAAAGAGGTAGGTACACATTGGTAGATGAAATTTACTGACAACAAATTTAAAGTGTAGGCTGCAAGCATTATGGAATTGCTAACTGGTTGTGGTTTGAGGGTAACATACGTGCTGCTTGGTTCGAATTATGTATCCTAAACAATGAACAAAAAATAGAACTGCATCAGTTGGGTGGAGGTGGGTGCTCAAGGTATGGAGTTTACTTGTAAGCAAATAATGCAATGCTTTATTTAACCGCAGGCTCAAGGAGTCCTCGTTGTCAAGTTTAGTCTTAATGGTACTGTATGTTTACGGGAGGGCGCGGGTTCGAACCACGGCCAAAACATACCAAAGACTTAAAACATTGTACTAACAACTTCCTCGCTTAGAGCACATTATTAAGAGGTTAGTGTTAGGACTGGTGTGACTAGGTGGGACATACTGCTACATGTCTGCGGCATGATGCCTCAGTGCTAGACATCGCTATAAACTGCCACACTACAGACATCGTAGCGATATGACACAAAAATAGTTAAAGCTACGGTAAAAATCCATATCATACACGCACACTCTGTAGGTATGAATATATGTATGTATGTATGTATGTAGGTAGGTAGGTAGGTAGGTAGGTAGATAGGTAGGTAGGTAGGAAGGTAGTAGGTATGAATGAATACTTATAGCATATGAGTTACCCATATGAATACTTGTGCACATTTTTATCATTTGCAAAGTTCTAATTTTCTTGGCAAGACATTAGAAAATTTGGCTAAACGGAAAATGTTTGCTTCAATGAAACAATTGGATTCCTACAAAGTTTTGTGCTATTGTATTGAATAAGTGTTATCTAGAGGATTTGATTGTATTGCTGATATGTCCCTTTTTCACTTATCGACTTCGTCTTCTTTTTCTTCTTATTCTTCTTTTTCTGCTTTTCCTTCTCCTCCTTCTCTTTCTTCTTCTTCTTCATTTTGTTGTCATCGTCGTGATCACATGAAATTTGCTATCAATTATATTTACTACGGCCATATTATTTCAGCATTACCTGTACCACACAATCCAATGTTGCAAAAATCGCTATCACAACACTTGATGCATGCAGTCTTTGCCTCTTTTTTTCCTATCGCGATTGTTGACGGTCTAGGATCATTTGCGTTCCTTCCCGTACAGACCTGAAATAATAATAATAATAATAATAATAATAATAATGATAATAATAATAATAATAATAATAATAATAATTTATTATTATTATTATTATTATTATTATTATTATTATTATTATCAGTAGTAGTAGTAGTAGTAGTAATAGTAGTAGTAGTAGTAGTAGTATACGCACACAGCGAAACTTGTTCTGTTAAGAGACGAAACGGATCATCAACATAGTTAGAGATTTACAGAAATTCATTCGAAAGTATACCACTTCCAATAAGCAAACGGACTATTCTGCTCGATATCAAAGTCATGATAATGTTATAGATGTAATGGAATAGGAGTCTGGGCACCATGATAGCTATAATTTTATAAATAAATAAAATAGAAGCAAACAGAGAGACAAAATTAAAGATAACTGTCATCAATGTCAAGCAAAAAATGACACTGTTCTTCAGAATGTCCCAAGCAAGTAGAAAACAATGTGAAGGAGACACGCTGTTCTTCAGAACCAGAAACAGAAGAAGAAACAATACCCGTCAGGAAATTAGCGAAGGCAAGACGAACGAAAAAGAGTGAAATGGAATAACATGTACCATTAAACAGTGACATAATGAATGACAATTTTGATTTTTGTAATGTAGTATAACATTTCATTGTGTTTCTGATTACAGAGGAATAGAATGTGTAAACATCTAGGTCGAGGAGGTATATTTTTAGTAAAAGTTGTTGTATGCATTTTGTCAGTTCATTAATTTCGCAATTTCTTTTAACAAACTCGTCTTTTGATTTTCATTCCATTCTATTCATTGTTCAACATGTCATCTTCTCTTCTTTTCTGCTCTTTTCATTTTAGATGTTTTTGTTCCTGTTGCTCAAAATTCCTGTTAATCTTCTTTCTGACTATGGAAACTCCTCTCTAAATATTCCTTGTCTTCGTTTCTTTACGAAGTCATCAACCACTGTTATTGCTGAACAAGGAGATGACGGTGTTAGCCAAAAATATAATATGAAATCAGCCAAAGCTAAATTGAATCATTCTCATCTGGAAAAATACACTGGCCACAACACCAGTAGTTGTTCTAGTCATAGTAATGTCACTCCAAATATATTACGTATCCCAGGCAGGTGAATCCCACCAATACAGTGACTGCACTCTTTAGCCATAGGTATTGTCTTTTAAATGTTCCTCAATGGCATATCGAAGCAACGCTCGTGTTTTTATATTATGAAAGTGGTGTCACACGACCGTTCTGAGTTCAAGAGAGACATCACGCCTTGAATGAATTAAGGTCCTGATTATATATCCAATAGCAATGTTCCATTGTTTCACTTATTCTCAAGACCAAGTCAATATCTATCCATCATATATATATATATATATATATATATATATATATATATATATATATATATATCACTGGTAAATGATCTACGATCATTTATGGGATTATGTTAAACCTAAACGACCTGAACTACCCGATGTAGGTGAAGGTATCCTGGTCAAATCGCCACAGCAGTAGCAGATATTCGAAAGAGCAGAGTGCATGTACAAGAAAGGGATGCCTCAAGAGAGTGATGGTGTATGGGCCCATTGTAACAAGTAGCCTGAGCAGAACAAAGGGAAAGTGGTGCAGTTTGTATTTGGTCTCTTATCCTGTGGAAAGCACCCAACGACCATTTCAGGACCAGTCATATCGCTAGAAAAGAGAGATATAACTCAGTTGCCAATTTGTACCTGCATGTTTGTACACGTTTTGCGTATGTGTACTTGAATCTCTTTGTCTGTTTTAACAATTAAAACGTAGCAAAACCCATCCCATTCATTTTGTGTGTGATAATTTATTTGTATGTAAGGGTATAGAGAGTAAATAAAAGCTCACATCGTTGCGTGATAGTTTAGTATATTTTTGCAAGTATATACAGTGTGTTTATATAAACTTCTATCCTTGTGTAATATCGTAATATATTTGTATTAGACCTTGTTTGTATGTTGAATCCATCCCATTTGAGAGGCTACCCATGTCGCGCGCGCGCGTGTATGTGTGTGTGATTTTTGGATTTTTAACGTCGCTTTAACAATTTTGCAGTCATACGGCTACGATGTCTGCAGCGTGGCCTTTTATTGAGTTGTCTAGCACTGGGGCATCATGGGACTGTACAAATGACTTTTGGACAACGGGTCAAAATTAATGGGGACAAACAAAACTTTTAAAATTAAAATATTATAAACCATCCAACACTCGCCATATCCAGTAGCCGGTTTTTAAATTTTGCTTTTAGATATAATCCAGCACACCGCAAATGCTAACAGCTACATCGCTAGGAGCTCAGCATTAAGAGGTTAGTGTTCGGAATAGTCGGCCTGGTGTTAGGATAATGTGACTGGGTGGGACATCATGCTACATATCTGCGGCATGATACCCTAGTGTTAGACATCCCTATAAACTGTCACACTGCATACATCTTAGTGATATGACTGAAAGGTTGTTAAAGCTACGTTACAAATCCAAATCACACACACACACACACACACACACACTCCTGCTACTCGTCCTCTGTTGCAGAGTCTATGTACATGAGCTTAGTAAAGCTACGTTACAAATCCAAATCACACCCACCCCCACCCCACACCCACACACTCCTCCTACTCGTCCTCTGTTCTAGAGTTTATGTACATCAGCTTAGCTTAGTGGAGGTTACTTGGTAGAACAGTACGAAAATTCTTGTTTTTCGGTCAACAATATTATTATTATTATTATTATTATTATTATTATCATTATTGTTGTTGTTGTTGTTATTATTATACATGTCAGAGAGAGAGAGAGAGAGAGAGAGAGAGAGAGAGAGAGAGAGAGAGAGATTGAAAGTTCGTGGTTAACAGTGTGTTAGTCTAGTTTCAAATTCAACTCTGTGTATGTAATAGTAGTAGTAGGTCGCAAATTTATCCTGTTATTTTTCTTTTAATATTTAATAATTCATGACTACACTCACGCAATTAAGCAGGATATAGCAAAGAAAGCTTGCACGAATTATTTAAAACAGTTTGCCTGTCAGCTTTGAAACATGTTTAAATATAGGTGTATAAAACACGGACTTCTCTGGTGGTCTAGTGGTTAAAGCGTCCTCCTTGGATGCGGAAGGTCGCGGGTTCGAACTCCGGTTGAGTCATACCAAAGACTTACAAAAATGATTCTAACATTTGCCTGGCTTGGCGCTCAGCATTAAGAGGTTAGTGTTAGGACTGGTCGGCCTGGTGTCAGGATAATGTGACTGGGTGGGACATCATGCTACATGTCTGCGGCACGATGCCCCAGTGCCAGACATCACTATAAACTGTCAAACTGCAGACATCATAACGATATGAGTGAACAGTTGTTAAAGCTACGTTAAAGATCTAAATCACACACACACACACACACACACACACACACACACACACCTTAAACAAGGATGACCCAAACCTAAGACGAACGGACTGATGAACGGACACTGAGTGGCCTATTTTTTATTCGAATGATGGTATATGAAACTTATTCAATTATAGGATAGTCGAGCTATATGTGCCTATATACGGCCAACATTAAGAGGAAGTTGCTACTTATTGCTGAACGTTTTCTTTATAATTTTGGTTTGACTCTTTTACTTCTTTATTTATAACTAAACGATTACTAGCCCCAGTTGTAAAGGGACAAACTAGCTTATCCCAAAGCACAGCAATGTCTCCATATTTCAGTTGCTTATTTTCCAAGCAAGAGGATGCTTTTTATATAGAAATTATACAATTTTAGAATTGTCTCTCCATATACTAAACCATAATGCCCAGTCAAATAACCATAACCAAGAACAATATATTTAATAGCGCTATGATTACTATTAGTTTTCTGCTGAAATGTCAAAGAAACGAGCATAATAAAAAATCGTATTTTCGACAGACGTCTTTATCTTTGATATATCGGCTTAATTCTAGTATGTTTCAAAGTATTGGGCAGAAAGAAGTATTTTTATTGTACGCTTTGATGACATGTAAATCAAGATCCTTTGTATAAAATACTGACTTAATACAAGAATGTGTTTTTATATATGTATTTATTTATTTACTTATTTATTCACTAAAAGTATTATACTAATCTTGCAAAATAGATTCCTGATCAACTAAAGTTTCCATGGACTAATTGTCTAAATCTTTTAAGTCTTTGGCTCTTTTGAAAATTAAACGTTGGCTAGTGAACTAAACACAAATTAGTTTATTGATCAATAGATTAGCAGATGCGTGTTCAATTATGTATTCATGCATGCGCCTGCGCACATGATATTTTCACGACAACTGTAAGCATAACTATACGTGAACGTAAGTGAAAGTGAGAAAATTACAATTTATTTGTATCGAAACGGATTGACAAATGCGAACAATATTAATTAAAAGCTTACTTTATATGAAGTTTGAGACAATCAGTAAAATATTACAAAATGGAAAACCATAACAAAGCTAACGTTGGGAATAAACGTTATGAATGAATTACTGGGGAGGTTGAAGTTGAAACACGAGTTAATCAGTCGAAAGTATACGGGAAAAGGCCTTACGTATACACAACAAAGATACGTCAGGGTATCCAGTTAACTAAACATTATTCCACAACGACTCACTGCAACTAAAATGCACGCGCAAATAACTTACATTTATAGTAAATCTATATGGATGCATTATCAAATAGTACTAGTACTGCGCGGTCTCCACAATAAAGCGGCGCTGTGGTATTAGTACTAGTGCTAATTGTAGTAATGGTGGTAGTGGTCGTAGAGATAGTAGTAATTATATTTGTAGTAATTATAGTAACATTAGTGGTAATTATTGTAGTAGTGATCGTAGTAATTTTTTTTTTCTACAGGAATCATATTATTAGTAGTAGTCGTTTTTGTTGCAACAGTTGTTGTTAGTTTGGGCTTAATGGCATTTTTCAGTACACAGTAGACTATACATAGGAAACCGCGGGAAGAACCACCGGCGCACTGGAAGCTACTGGCAAAATTTCGCACATACCGACAATAGTACATCTAGTAGTTGTAAGAGTAATTTATTCACTAGTTATTTTTAAGTATTTCGACTCAGCGATTATCAACACACACACACACACACACACATTATCAAACTCCTTAGGAATTTTTTCTTTCTTTTCTTTTCTTCTGACGTACTGTGCTAAATATAATAATGCAATTTCTAACACTGGCTTTATCATATATTTGCCGTAGTTACGAAAGGTGTTTTTCTCATTTCAGTACACTTCCTGGAGCAAAGAAGCATATATCTTTTTGTAAACACTTGACTAGTTTTAAATATTCTCATTGGTCGATATTTTTAGAAATGAATACAATACTCATAATTCTGACATCATCAACGTTGTTCTCAGATATATATATATATATATATATATATATATATATATATATATATATATATATATATATATATATATATATATATATATATATATATATATATATATTAATAATTGATCAAAGACAACTACAAACATTATATCAGGTAACATAAACAAAGGATGCAACTAAGTTGGCAGAAAATTACTTCAGGGAAACGGAGAGAGAGAGAAAAAAAAAATACCGTTTAGACCGACCTATGAACAAATAGAACAGACGAAAAGAGAAAAGAAAACAAAAAAGAAATACATACTTATGGAGTTAGGGATGATGGTAAAATACTAATAGACCAACAGACAGCGAGATCAATACTGGTGGAAAGATGGGAGTATTTACAAAAAATATAAGGATGTATGACGAAGTATACAACAAAAAAAAAAAAAACATTAGTTACCACGCACATATAAATTGTACATGATATACTTACTAGTTTTGACATGCAACCAGAGGTATAAAGCATTGTAGTGCCATCTATCACCATTTGCTCAAAGCATTCCTGGAACAAAATATGCAACATAGCTCAATGGCAATCTTTTCACCACTACAAGCGCAAATTTAAACAGAGGCTCGACGATAAAATTCATAATTAGTCTTAAAAATGCATAATGGTGCAACACAGATCCCTTCGTGTACTATATAAAAACTAGAGTTAACTTTTCACATCGGCCATTGAAAGACGTCCATGAGACAGTGAAAATCTTCTTACATGATGATGGGCTGATCAAACTGTATTATGTTTAGCTAGTGGATAAAAAAACATGTGGTAAGCTTAAATAAAGTGAAGTCGCTTTGCGTGACCAACAATTCACATCTTCAGCTACTAAAAGACTAATCAATGTCGTGTAGAAAAAGCTTGTCTCATAGCGTATCTGCAAAATTTGCTTCATAACCTATCAATTTGTCGATTTTGCATCTGTTATTCGTTCAACATAAATTTTCACAACTCATGGCCTTTATTCCTTATGTGAAATGAAAGGTTTCTTCTAAAACGGAACTAAACTAATGCATTAATAGTTGGCAGAGCTCTAAGAGTTGTCAGTCCCCTGTGTCAAAAAGTATTTTGTTTCTCTTGAGGAAAACTTCAAATGTAAGCGTGTGTACTTTGTTTTACTTTTGTTTGCTTTAAATTGTCTACACGTACCTTACTTTTACCAATTAATTGGGGGCCCCGAGTGGCCGAGTGGTCTAAAGCGCTCTCCGTTATGGATCACTGCCATCTCACATCTGTCTGCGGCGGTTCGAATCTCGGATTCAGCGAAAGTGGGTATGTGAGAAAGCTTGCCAGTAGCTTCTCGTGGGTCGGTGGTTCTTTCCGGGGTTTTCCCGGGTTCTTCCTCCACATTAATACTGGCCGCCATGTATAGCCTATCGTGTGCTGAAAAATGGCGTTAAACCCCACTACAACAACCAATTAATTAATAAATTAATTTCATGTTATGAAGTAGAGAATACAAATTGTTAAACCAGTGTGCAAAACGTCATGGTGCCAACAAAGCAAAACGTTAGTTTTGACAATGTAACAGTACCAGTTTAGTATGCCTCCCATTGCGTCCATCCACTCTTGGTTTTTAAAATATTATCATTACTTGAAAATAAAACATGGCAATACAACTCAGACATTTAGCCTGGATATAAATTAGACATTTTCATTAAAAGGCTACGAAAGAGGATATGTTTAAAATAATTATTCTATATTAACAGGTTATGATATAATTTAAATAATTTTGTTCTTCACTTTATTCAAGACAAATTGTTAGCTTATGGTATGCTAAGTTGTAGCTCTACAATTGCATCAAGACTGATACTTCGATTTATAGCAATATGAAAGGAAAATATATTGTCATTTAGGTAATTACTAGTGCAGAAAGATAACGTATATTCGTGTCATTGTTTCATAGACTTACCGCCATCTGAAAAGAAGCATATAACGTTCTCATAATATAATAAACGTACCTCGTTGTAACCGCATTTTGCAATTCTATCGCAATCATCAGAAGATGCAGCAGAATGACAGTTATAGCATAGTCTCAATGCACCTGCAAGGCAAACAAGAATAACACTCACAAATAATGTAGGCATTTGAGCAACAACAAATGGGTATATATATACACATATATATATATATATATATATATATATATATATATATATATATATATATATATATATATATATATATATATATATATATATATATATATATGGGTATTTTACCGTGTTGAACAATCGCTGGAACGTTCCAATGGGAACTTAACATTATTCAAAAGTTTACATTATAGACCATTCTGTCGTCAAAGGAAAATCTGAAGCGAAAAATGACATTAGTTTATTTTTATTTAGTAATAGCGACACCACTACTAATTTTGTTTTTCTCTAATTCTTCACATAATGATGGGAAGTGTCGCTTATGTGAAACTTGTTATGAGTAGAAAAAAATCATCACTCTTGATGGCTATATTTATGTAATGTTATATTACTTCTCCCAGGCTGTTTATTTCAAGAATATTGTCGAATCTTTTATGCAACTTTGCGCTCACTCTGTGCTCTGCAAAAAGTCCAACATGGACTTTTTGGCTTGACTGTGGAAATGTCATTCATCGCTGACTTAATCTCGAGTGAAATCAAAGTGTGTCGTCATGCAATGTCGTCATTTCTGCATTGCATATATATACCACGTCTTCGTAGATTTCAAAAAGGCCTTTGATAGGGTATGGCATGCGGCCTTATGGCTATCTATGGCTAAGTACAACATCAGTTAAAACCTGGTTCAGGTTGTTGAACACCTCTATGACAAAGCCACCACTGCTGTTCTCATCAATGGCAGCAGAAGAGATTGGTTTCGTACAACAGTTGGAGTAAGACAGCGATGTATACTGTCACCTACACTCTTCAACATTTCCCTGGAAATGATCATGGATTATGCCTTGTATTATAACGAGGGCACTGTCAACATCGGAGGTAGAACAGTGACCAACCTTCGCATAGCAAATGATATTGATGACTTAGCAGGAGATGAAAAAGAAATGGATGACTTAGTTTAGCACCTTGACACAACCTCCACCGCATACAGTAAGGACATTATAGTGGGGAGAAGAAAAATAAACTAATGATAAAAAGCACTAATTGCGTCAGTGGAGAAATATAGGTCAGTGGGCAGAAGCTGGAAAGAGTCACAAATTTCAAGTACTTGGGATTAATTATCACAGATGAGGGTTTCGAAACTAGATTTATTTTACAGGATTGCCCAGACAACGGCAGCAATAACAAGGTTGACACTAATATGGAAAGATATCAGCATTGTTTTTCGTTCCAAAAAAGGCGAATGCTCTCGATTTTCAAATCCATCTTTCTGCATGCTTGTGAAATATGGATGTCACATGAGATAGACAAAGAAGGATCCAAACGTTCGGAATGAGATGCTACCACAAGATCTTGGGCATCTCATATATGACCATATAACCAACGAAGAAGTTCACAGCAGGATCCAACGAGCCAACCGATACTATGAATACAACTTGACCTATGTAAAAAATAGCGCTAACTGAAGTGGTACGATCATGTCTCAAGATCAACTGGACTGGCAAGAACAATCATGGAAGGCACAGTGTGAGGATGCAGAAGAAGAGGCAGACAACAGAGAGGTGGGAAGAAAACATTAAAGAATGGACAGGCACGGGATTTGGAGATTCCAAAAGGGCAGTAAAGAACAGGGAAACATGGAGAGAATTGGTTGTAAAGTCAACCGTGGTTTCCCAACGATCTCTTGGGTTAACGGATTGATGATGCTGATGATAATCGACGTACGAAATGCAGTGGCTAATGGTGGTTCCTTCAGAGTCAAGTAAGATATCAATGAATTTTCCTGGGTAAAGTTCGGAGACTGGTGCACAACGGTAGACAGTTTTGGTTACTTTAATCAATAACACGTCAAATGGTAAAACTGATCGTTTAAAAGGGTTATGATCAATAGTTCCACCGGGCCCATCATTGATGACGATACCAAAGAACCAACGGTTGCTCAGTTTGCCACGAAAGATTTTAAATCTCTAATCGAAGTCCAGTAGCAGAAACAAAGATTTTGCCTTCCATTTGTCGCATAAAATATTTGACTCTAGTTCTGGTTAGGGCTTAGGCGCTGTCTTTGATTTGATAGCCAATGCTAGCGACTATAACAGAAGCACCGAAGAGGCCTTCCTTTCGGTGCGGCGTGTGCAAATCGTACCCAAAGTTTGAAAATATTCCAAATTACCATCCTATGTTCCATTTATAAACTTTACAATCATATAAAAAATCTGATGTTAATATACAACTTTTCTGTGTAGGAAAATAAAATAGCGCAGACGTCCAATCCTCTAGTCCATCAAAATACTATATTTTGGGATGTATACATTGTGGTGTACCGCATTCACGGCAAACCCCAAATACCCTTCTCAGGTCTCTGTATATGTCTGAACCCATAATTGGGCGATAGATACACATTAATTTCATTGCTATCTGATGTGTGGATACAATTGGTTGTTAATCTTTGTGTGAATACATTTATTACATTTTTTTATCTAGTCTCCTTTCTTAGCCATTTGCCTGGTCGATACAAATCTCTTTTCATGAAAATGTTAACATTAAGACAACATTAATTTTGTGTCAAGAAGAAGGATGATCGGAACGTATTTCATATACTTCTCTTTTTATCATTGAGTCCAATAGACCAAAGAAAAGCTTGGTTGAGAAAAGAAATTATAAAAGGTCAAACGAGAGTTTAAAATAAAGTCCCGCTGGTGTTATCGTATGCGATATAAATGGCAGTAATCATAGCTTTTCTGTGCTTAAATACGAGATTATCAAGTACCTTTCTCTTGTTAATGCGTGAATCAGTCTTACCGTCATTAGCAATTTTTATTTTATTTTTAAATAAGGTTGCACAGAAAATTAGATTAAATATGCGAGATTAAATTTGGTTACTGCTGCTGGAGATAGGAAAACTTTCCTATGAAGAAAAAGGCCCGACCTTACCAAAAATATTTAAAAGCTTTGGCACGAGCTTCTGATTGTAAATATTTGACAGAAAGGAATCATTTATCCATACATCGTGGTATCTTAAAGCAAGTCGACTAACATTAAAATGAGGCAATTTATCTGTATAATATATTTCTATATTAAACAGAAGCAGCTGTTTTAATGGAACCCAAACCAAAATTCGAGCAAAAGAATTAAATTTTGATGGTTACAACTGTCATCAAGCCTACTTTGGTTACTGCACCGTTACGGTTTCTAAATTTTACTGACAAACGGCATTCATATGTTTATTGAACAGCGGTTTATTATTAATGGGGTTAAGGTGACTGAATGTTGCAAGGATAGAAACAAATCACTTGAGCCATATTGTTCCGCAATTAATTTAAATAACAAAAAGGAAATTGATCCTGTCGCTCTTGAAGGTTAACTGGTCGAATATGGGCTTAATACAGTTTGATAATCATGTAGACAATCTAAGAGAAGTTTGTTTCAAACACAACAACTATGCATACCTTTACATAGGCCTAAAACATGTGTTGCTTCGAGAAAGACTATTCTTCTACAGATGTATTGGCAGAGGTAATGTAGTTGCTAATGATCTTGAACAAACCAATATTGTCAAAACTGGTCAACACTTACATTTATGTGGGCGATTTAACTATTCTTAGTCCTTGTGTACTTAACATAAAGTGTATACGTTTGCTGATATACCACGATCTTTGTACACAATCGCCATGCATGGTTAAATGTTGAGTTTGTTTAAAAGTCTCTGTTAGGCTGTCTTTGACAAACTGAATAGGTCCTGGACATTTTTTCGAATACTGGCCTATCATACACCTAATAATCTATTCTTAATGAACTCTGATGCATATGATATTAGATGGCAGCTGTCCTGTCACAAGCATGCATTGGTGCAGAAAAGCTTATATGATCCTATACTAGAACAAGAAGCAGGGCTGAGACGAAATAATGTACCTCGTTGATAACTGCTACCAATGAAAGCTTCAATAATGTTTTTGCATCCATATCTGTGAGGAGAACATTAAAGTTAGAAAAGTGTCTCGAACCTAAGTTTATCGTACCAAATTCAGGCTGCTCGTTGGATTGTATTGTGTCCTTCTATCAGTACAGTATAGACAGTGGCATGTTAGAATGGTGGCTGAATGCTATAGAATATATACGGTTGCTGGCGCTAAGCATACCAGCTACAGAGATTCCGAAACGAGAAAATAACAGAACACACAATAATGATTACGTAACAACAATGAAAGGTAGTAACACTGTGTGATTGCGAACAACAGCATCCAATACAAAAACAGCAAACACCTTGGGGTCTCATAGGGCCTGAGTTATCCTGAATTATCCTACAAAAATGCGTGTATTAAGTGTTATTGGATAATATTTCACTCCTAAAAATGTATCTTGGTTAAAGCCACAAATTTGACATAGTCCAAAGTAGAAAATCAACATTTTAAATAAGTATTCCCGAAACTTAACCTATGTTGCTGTGAAGCAGGTGCCCAGTAGTGTAACAAGCTTTTCATGGGATTTTGAAAACACTTTAATACGTAACAGAAATATACTTCTGACAAAGTAGAATAAAACATTATTATCATGTCTGTAACCAATGACATAAACTACTAATAAAGAATATAACCTTAGCTATCGTATAATGTAAGGACACTTATTGAAAGATATTTAATCGAAATGGTTATAATTGTATGATTGGACCGATGCTTAAGAGTATCAAAAGGCATTTACATTTATTGGTGGTGACCGACTATATAACGAAATGAGTTTATGGTGTACCCCAGTGCCTGGCACACCATCACCAGTTACGTTCTCGCCAATTTATTAATTGAGAACAAGCAGTTTTATTCAGGAAGTTTGTACAATATTCGGACTAGCCATACAGGCCAAAATGTAATCCACGGTGGAAGATGTAATAGAACAATTAAATATATACTCAAAAATTTTATTGTAAAGAATAGGACAAGATGATGTATATGTCTGCAGAGCATGGCTCAATAGGTGTGAGATTTTAAACGAAATATACATTTACCAATTGATATTGTTCCTGGCATAGATGAAGATAAAATGAAAACCTTAAAAATGGATTATGCTTTCTGGATTTAAAAACAAACACATTAGAGACAATACAAATGTTTCAAACGAAAGGATTGCCCTTTGTTCAGAATACACTATTAACTATCATAAAAAAATTATCGAAATAAATGTTCATGTTGTATGGCTGTGTAACACAAAAACAAAAGGCAGTGGTAAATAAAGTACTGTCCATGTACAGGTCTGTTTTATACTGAAAACTAACAATGGCTTTATCTATAGCATACAGAGTTCATGATTGAAACGTAAAACAGTTCGTCATAATTTACTTAAACTATGCAAATAAGAAAAGACAACACAAGTTGATTGAGTTACCAATAATTGCTTCCTGTTGCTGTAGTATGACTTTCATCGATATCGATCTTATATGATTCCATATTCTCAGATAACACGGTTGAAGTGAAGTTTATGTGGGGATATATATTTTGCCAAGCTTCATCACGAAAGAAACGTAACACTGTATCGACCTGGGCACAGGCTTTTTAGTACGTTCACCGCAGTTAGTTTGCGGATATGTTACCAAGCAACGGTCATGCCCAAGATTTACTCTGTCCCTTGTATGAAAATCACATATGCAGTTTGGCTCTCGTGAAGAAATGGGGTATAATTAGGTTTACCAGAAACGCCGACAGTATGCTTAATTTGTGTGAAGTGAAGCCAAAAGCGACAATAACAGAAGGCACATTGGATCCAGGTGGCGGAGAAGGACCAGCCAAGGAGATAGTTCTGCATACACTATATCAGCAAAGATGAAACAAGGAGAATTAATACATATAGAACGATCCGCACCGTCGAATAGGCCCCATCCATTGAAGGAGGGTACCATTGAGCTCAGCTTGAAACTTTAACTAAATAAAATGGCCACTGCAACAACACCCATCCCTATGCCATTAACTGAGTAGTGGCGGGTGAGAAGGGAACTAGCTATTAAAGATAAACACCATCCATTCAGACGAATTAATTGTTACAGCTGAGTATGGCAACAACAATACCTTCTCTTATACAATCCTATGAAGAGGATACAGTTTGTAACTACTTCACATACCATGACCTAAAGCATTTTATAACCGTACACAATTAACTCAAAATTATCAACATTGTCCCTCTAGCCTGAACGTTACCAGCTGCTAAATATAATTAAATTTTTAATTGCATTTGACAGAGATAGTATTTTAAATGGGTTAAAATAAGTTAGAACTGTTCATAAATTCAACCAGACAACATTCACGATGTTTATTCAATATTTGATATTGGTGACACTATTGGTGATATAAGAAAGGACATAATTCGAATATATAATGTAAATACGATATATTTAGTGTGTTTTGGAAAATCATCTTCTTATGACTATATCAATTGTTTATGCCTAAAGTATAATCAGGAACGGGATAATTTAACGAATCTGTAGTTCGTACGCCATCAGTCTTCCTAATAAAGTCATACAAATGTATTATTCCCTCTCGAGGTAATTGAAGGTTTTCACGAGATGCAACTTTGACATGTTTCTGGTGTGTTTTGAAACGAATTAAACATGCCATGTATTTACATTGCGATAAAATTCCATTTTAAATGTTACTTCGTCAATTACCGTTGTCTGGTCTTAATAATTGTGCAAAGTATAGGCATCTAGCAAATTGAGCAACATTCTGAAACAAGATGTCATTTCAGGCCAGTGTCTTCTTTTGAGGAGACATTGGAACTACTTCACGAGGCGGAATGAAAAGAGCGTTTAGACTGGGACACCTAACATAAGCGGTTGTAATAACGCAAAGCTAATACAACCTGAGTTTGTTAATGATACAGATAGTATTGAATCTAGAATCAAACAACATTAATATTATAACACCATTTTACATTGTTTTGGAAAATATTCCATACTTATCCCCCATACATGGGAGCATTCTTTTATCCATTCATGTGAATTCAAAATCCTGGGTAGAATATTTGAGTAAATATATGTTATTTAAGTGTAGGAACTAACAATATAGATATATGTGGCGTCTAATACCCACATAACGAAATTATAAAGGGTAAGCGAGCTCTGAAATATGTTTTCACGTTTATCTTGAATCACGCTACAATTCTGCTAATGAGGGTTCCTGAATACTGTGGAGCATGCGCAATGAGCATAACGAAGTTAAGAATGCGGATCTCTGTCTCTTGTTAACGTTCAATGTATCAAAGGAGCATATTAGCACGATAGTACTTTTGCTTGTTCTTGCATTTTATGTAGTTTATATTGTTTGTTGTTATGTCTCCGAATGTACAATTATGATATACATGACTACCATGACGATATCGTTTTTCCTGATGACTCATTATTATTTATACAAGCATGATGTAAACATGCTGGATATATCTTCAATGATTTGCATTCTCGGTTCAATTGTTGGAATTGTTTCATGTGAGGTCGCTTATAAGACACTCGACTGACAATTTGATTTTATAATGTACATAAGCAATAACATGTCTGGGAACTAAACATTCACAGCATTTACAACCACAATGAAAATACTGGACCATTTATCTAAATCCATGGCCACATATGTCACATTAGTTACAGTATCCAATAAATCATGTGATGCCATTATCTGTATGCACCTTAATTTTGTGATGAAGAATAAAGCTGTAGTTTTCGTCTATAACTGGGGTTCTAAAAAATAGGAGATAATAATGAATGACTTGAGGACAAAGTTTCAAGCATTATGTTAAATAAGCAGATTATGATGTTTTCTAGGATGTTTTAGGAACTCAAAAGACGGGTTCGTTCGAAATCACTACTTGTTCCAGAAGTATTTCAGGCTTTCGTTGTTGTTTCGCTCAAGTCCATTTAACAATACTTTTCCGTATTCTTTCGCATTTCGCAACAACGGTTTTCAATGCGTTTGTTTCGCTGCGTAAGCGCCAGCGATCATAATGTCTGGGCCTAAATAAGTCAGATATTGGTCGTTGGAAACATGTACCATACTCACTCTGTCAGTCATTTGTTTACCTACGTATACGACTTTACGTCGCCATCTGCCTGAGAGAAGTAAAAAATCGTAAGCCATATAAACGTAGCTTTTACATATATCGTGACAAATTCATTATTGGATTGTTCGACATGTTGCATTGAGTCCAAAGGTAAGGATATAATAAATCAGCAGGCATTATAAATCCTATTCAGATAGGAAATTTGTTGTTGACATTGTCGTTGTTTTTGGATTTAACGCCACTTTTCAGCACCCGATAGGCCATACATGACGGCCAGTATTAATGGTGGAGGAAGAAACAGGGAAAACCCCAGAAAGAACCACAGACCCAAGAGAAGATACTTGCAAACTTTCTCACATACCCACATTGGCCGAATCCTAGACTCGAACCCACGCAGAGAGAGGTGAGAGATAGGAAATTTAAAACTTGTGTGAGGAGTGGACAGTCGCAAAGGGTTATGGTCTTTGGCTCGATGCTGACGTTTTAACTTCTCTTAAATAGATTCAGGTTAGTCGGTGATAAATGCAGCTCTGACTCAAATGGGACTTTGGTCTGCAACTCTTTAAATGTGCCCTTGTACATGTAAGAGTCAGTTATACAATTTCCAGTTATACAATTTCTGAAAGTAACGTTATCAATAGGTACAATGTAAACCTACAGAACGATTGCGTTCTCTGATTTTGATTATCTTGGCCTTAGACAGGAACAGGTTGGTGCTTAGGATTGCGATTTATCGTGAACTTCTTTCACAATTGCTAACGTGAAACACATCCCAGTCCCATTGCTGCTGGCGAGCTAGTGAACACTGCCACTGCTGGCGTCTCGCATGTAGTTAATTTATTCATGGATTTTGTATAATTATTAGGTAGTGACCGTGTTTGTCTCATGAGTTTCGCAAGACTAACTTCATACATACCTCCGAAGTGTTTTAGCTTCGCCAATGTTTTGAGTTCTCTGACTGAATTATGTGGACAAACTTGAAGTAATCAGTATATCAAAGAAAAAGATCCAATCCCTTGTTCCCTATTTTCTTACAATAAAACAAATAAATGCAAACGCCTATAACAATCGTTCTGAGTAAAGCGCAGAAATGTGTTATATTTAGAAATGAGCATGTAGTTGGGATTCGTTTGTCTTGTGTCAGGAGGATTTTGCGATTATCAAACTAGGAAATCTATACGAGTATAGTATTTGCTGCCTTCAAAGGTTGTTGACTGGGATCTGACTGTGTGCTTTTTCCGTTTGGTTCATCTTATCTCGTTGTAATTTGAACTTACATGCGTTGCTCTTTTTTGTTAGTTTTTACTATATATTGACAAATAAACAGCTAAAAAAATGATAAAAGGAACGTCAGTCATCGATATACATATGTCAAACAAAACATGAAATATGCAAAACTATATCGATCAATAGCAAGGATCATTTGAAACATGACAAATCGATATGGAAACTAACCTTAAGGTGAAATACCGAAAAAAACGAAGAACCTTTTGGACTGAACAAAGGAAACCTGGAAACCGGAATCTAAACACATACGTACCGATCAAAACCAAAACAAGAAATAATATTGTAATATTGTACTTTTCTATTAAAAACAATTCACAAAAACACAATATAAAACGGACGGTGGGGTGTGTATGGCGGGGAATACATGCATACAGCTATGTTAATTATAGATCAATTGAGGACTTATCTCATATGTCAGTTATTCTATCGTATCTTAAGGTCAAGAGCTGCCCAATGAAAAACGTATATCATTTCAATCATTTTGTTCTATCCAGACTACCGTACGGACGTGGATGTTTTGTTGGCCATCAACACGATCACATACACTGCTGTATGAATGAAAATAGTGTATTGAACGACAAAGGTGATTGGTCTATATTCCCTCAGTGCATAGAACATTGAGAAGAAAAGTGAAGAGGTATAATTGATGTTAACCATTTTGATTAAACATGCAACAGCCCTATTATGGGCTACCCAAATGTCTCGGAAAAGGATACAGTACTCAATCATTGCAAACCTATTTGTTTCATATCTGAGAGTATCTTCTTGACTCTTGACTTTAAAACTAAAATATTAAGCCTTCTCCACCCTTCCGTATTATGCATAATAGCCTATCAGTATTTGTATGCACATGCGCGACTATTCCTGCCTGCTTCTCTCCTTTGAATCCACTTCTAACTTTATAGGTATGTACATGTAAGTACGGGAAGTAATTTTCTCTAGTCTAGGCGTTAGTTCATGGTTTAAATTGCAATCCATCCACAGTGCGTCCATGCAGCTAAGATGGTCAAGACTGTAGGTTCTGGTCTGCAGATGGGCACAAGGTCAGTCATTCAGCGTTTTGGATAATGGGTGTTAGTGTTGGTGAGTAGAGGGTAATGGTCAGTGGTTATATGTGTTGGTCATTTGTGCTGGGTACTGGCGAGAAGATGTGAGTTCTTTTCTGCCAGCCGGTGAAGTAGTCAGTGAAAGCGGACGTACATTTTGTATCTATCAATATTTTTACATTAGCTATGAAGTACTTACTGCTCGAAGATACGTCTATTCCAATGACAACTCCCAGAAAAATTAAAACGTTCCCTGCAATTAAAAGTTGCAAATTTGAATGAAAAAGTATATTTTGTACCAGCATTGATATAATCATATTCAAATGTATTAATTTCATTTTGAAATCAATCAATAACTCAATAAGGTACTGAATAGTTGGATGTAAATGGAAACATTCATAAAAGCTAAGGGTTTCTTACTTATATGAATCTTCTATAATGCTTTATTCACCATGGTCATTTGATATTATAAATAGGTTTTAAGACGTGTATGTATGTATGTATATATGTATGTAAGTAGTAATGTGGGATACTAGAGGGTCTAGGGGATTTTAGTGTTAAAATAGGGTCTTTGTACTATAGGGTCTATGTAAATTTAACATGGGAGCACAGGATATGTACTATAGGGTCTAGGGGAATTTAACATGGGGAATGAGACTGTTGAGGATCAAAGGGAAATTTAACATGGATGGGACTGTAGAGCGTCAAGGGAAATAGAACATGGTGGGACTGTATAGTGTCAAGGGAAATGGAACATTTTTTAAAAAAAAGAAAAAAAAGAAAAGAAATGAAGGCATGAAAGGAAATGTGCAAATATTGTCGCTTTCCTGCAGGGCACCCGCAATTGTTAACGGAACACATCGACTTGGACTACATTCGACAATACGAAGGTCTGATCAAGTGCAAAGTTTTGCCTCCTACGGACTTGTACCATCCCGTCTTACCTCACTTGTGCCGAAACGTGCAACCAAGATCAGCCTTGTCAGCACACCCAGGAGGAACACGCCTTGACGAGGACGTGGGTGAGCGTGGAATTGTTAAAAGCTCTGGACATGGGATACCAACTGTTAGAAGTGTACGAAATTTGTCACTTTCCCGAGACACAACAATGCCACAAGGGTGACCAAACTGAGAAAGGCATTTTCGCCGACTACGTGGATGCTTTCTTGAAACTGAAACAAGAAGCCAGTGGCTATCCTTCTTGGTGTCACACTCCCGAAGACCAAAACACATTCAAAGAGAAATACTGGGTACAATAAGGCATCACTTTAGACCACATCGAGAAAAACAAGGCAGGCGATCGTTTGCCAAAGTGATGTTAAATTGCTTGTGGGGTAAAATGGCACAACGACAGTGTTTACCCAAGACGGAGTATTTGACAGAACCTTCCCGCTACTTCCAGATGATTCACGACAAAAAACCAAATACATGAAACACGTGGACGTCGTTCGCGAGGATTTGATCTTAGTCAATTACGAAGAAGATCTGGACTTTGTAGAAGCCGACGAATTTGGAAATGTCATCATTGCGGCTTACGTGACAGCTCATGCTCGCTTAAAACTGTACGAAGCTTTAGAACTGTTAGGGGAACGTGTCCTGTACTTTGACACGGACGGTTGCATCTACATCGAGAGCACAGGTCAACATCACCCTGACATCGAAGCGGACTGTTTAGGAGCCTGGACAGACGAGCACCCCGACGAGAAAATTTTAAGTTTCGCGAGCTGCGGTCCTAAAATTTACGGCTACGAATACCGGGACAAACAAGGAGAAGTGCACACGGAGTGTAAAGTGAAAGGATTGACTCTGAATTATCGTACCAGTAGAGTGGACAACTTTGGCGTACTGAAAGAAGCCTTGCAGTCTAGATAAGATGACCAGCTACCAACCAAACAAGATTGTACGTTTACCCACTCACCACATTGTCAGTCGACACTTGGAAAAAGTTTATCAAATAGTGTACCAGAAGCGAATGCGACTTCCCAATCACTTTACTTTACCGTATGGGCATGTTGGTATAAAACATTGGTTGTAAGAGGATAGCCACTTACCAGAATTATGACTTCGCCACAGCAAGAATCGAGTGAGAAACCCAATAAGAACTCCAAGTTCAAACCCCACCATTTTCCGGTCTTCTTGCCTGACTATTGTGATTGTGCCCGTCGATTGGAAACGTTTAAAATATGGCCCACGGATAGGGAAGGATTACCTACTTCGAATGTTTTAGCTAGAACAGGATTTGTCTACTTGGGACCTGAGACTGGATTGAGATACGAAGTACAGTGTTTCAGTTGTGGCCTGAATTTACGAATGGATCTATGTATCTATAAAGATTCAGCTATTCTGGAACATACTCGATGGTCTCCGCACTGTCCTTACCTTTCTATGGCCTTTCCACCCATTACACTACAATTATGACGACACCTTAGAGACGGTACCTTCCAAAACAAGACATAAAAAAGGAACGATGGACAAGCTTGAGACTTCATTGCGGCTAGTATAAAAAGGAATAGGCAAGATCGATAGTTCATTGTGACTACCAAGACCAAGCGAACAAGATGAATACTTTCAGAGAAACACAAAACAAGTTCAGACAGGCACAATTCAAGTTTAGGGCCTCTGAAGTGGAATGTGATTGTGAGCCTTGCGATGGGAGCGATGCTGTACGTTGTGACCTTAGCGATGCCGTAAAGCATCATGGGAACTTTGTTCTCACTACCCCTATCACGGAAAGTGATGCTGTACGTGTCGAACCTGATGGATGCGAAAGCGATGCTACTCGTCCTCTTGGACACTTTACTGAGTTTCATTTTAAATAAGGATGTCAACCTTCACGTCTAGCACCCTACGGATGTCATCCAGCCCTGAGCAAACTCCTATCGATGTCACCCTGCCATCAACGAAACGAACCTGTGAAAGACGAATATTCGTTCCCTGTGCATTTGTCTGAATACTGCGACTTTGAAAATCGTCTTCAATCGTTCAAAGGAAAATGGCCTAAGTATCTGGGAGGATCGGCCCCCGAAGAATTAGCCAGAGCCGGATTTTTCTACTTGGGTGAAGGGGATAAAATCAGGTATTTCAGTTGCGGTGTGTCACTTCACCACTGGGAACCACAAGATTCGGCCTACCTGGAACATGCTCGATGGTCACCGAATTGTCATTACTTACAATTTGTGGGACCGAGACATTGAAGTAACTTACCATGTCGTTGAATAAACCAGACTGGCTAGGAGTCAAATGTTGGACATCACCGAGACCAGTATTTGAACTTCATTTAAAAAATGATATTGAATCATTACCTAAAGAACTGAAAGAGATCTACGAAGAAGTTTGGCAGGGACTTGCCAGAGTGAAATCTCAATGGGTAACTGTAGAACTCTTGTGTCGAGAAATTCACAAGAGGAAAGTGAACAAAGTTAACCGATGTGTTAGATATCTCTGGATCAAGGGTGCGTTCATCCTATTATACCGCTTTAGACCGTTTACATCACAAGATTTCAGTGACATTCTTGGACGTTACCCTGAATGGCAGTGGTCAGAAATTACTTACTATGTGGATTACTTTTGCTCTAGGAGAAGATTGTAAATTCAATCGTACTGACTGACCTATTCATGGATACTTTACAAGAGAACTGGTCAAAATACAAGTGAAAACTAAAGAACAATTGCATCTGTTACGTCACCGGTGTTTGACTCATTGGTACCTGAATGCTATAAAAGGATTGATTCGTCAGAAATTGTTTCAGTGGTCAGACCTTGTTCAATACTTCCAGGTCGCCAATGATCGACATGTTCGTGATTTTGGTTACTTCGAGATTCACCTAGAGCAAAGAATTGAGGAAGAAGAGTTGAAGGATTACCACCATATTTTACGTGGAATCTACTTAGTGGAAGAGGAAACTTCTAATCGAACTCTGAAGTGTAGGTTACAGTTTGGAGGATTTAAATTTTCTACTGGAGAATGAAGATCTCTGGCTAGAAAGTACGTGTATTGCATCCAAAAAAGAGAATATAAAAACAGGCTGCCATGTCAAGGCTTTTATCACATATGATTGAACAGATTCCGTGGAAGGAACTCAATGACAATATTCAAACCGTGGATCATTACCATCAATTATTACAAGAACTGATTCCGTTCAATTTGGGTCGACAAGTGGTGTGTGTATTAGTGACTTGTTTTCTGGGATTTCGTTGACCAGCCGATTCCTTGTGGACGCTTTACGAACAGTACTTACCACCCAAATGGCCTTAATGTTCACGAAAGACTCCTTTTGCTCAAAGCCTTGCGTTTTCATCGTAATACTTCTCGACCTCTACAGGAAAAAAAGATTCGTCAACTTTTAGCTACCGAAGACGTATATGACGATGTATGTGTAGCTTGTGACTTACACCCCCATTGGACAGATGTACGTGCCTGGAAAAAATGGGGTTTTGAGGCTTGGACCAAAGAAGTGGCCCAGTATGCTCGATAGTTGTAATCCTTCCTTTCAACGTCCAAAGAAAAAAGTCACTTTTCAACCTGTGTTAGTGACAGTATCAGAAGAAGAACCCGCCACCCAGGACAGAACTGTCGTGGACATTCCTGAAAGGCCCTTTCGGGAGGACACTTGTGTGACCTTACCCCCTGTTGAACTGGTCAGAACATTACCCAAAACATGTTATACAGAAACTTGTTTTTATTCCACGTTGATCGTTTTCATGTGCCTTTTATCGTTGCACTTAAGCCTTTGGCTTTTATGTATTTTATTCTTTCGTGTTCATGTTTAAAACATTCAATAAACGAGTCCTGAAAAAAGTATAAAAACTCTTGTCTTGTCTGTTTTCGTGTCACAAGTGACATTCCTAACACTATGGCTGCCTCTGCTGTCTCTGCTCCTTCTTTCTCCACTGTCAAAGTCATCGACGAACACTTAGATCGTGCGAGTTGGGAGGCTTTGCATTTTCGCCATCCCTTTATCATGCTCATTGCTGGACCTAGCGGTTCAGGCAAACCGAATTTGTCAAACGTTTGATCGAACATAAACATAATTTGATCGATCGTCCACCTCAACGCATCGTGTGGTGTTACAAAGAGTGGCAATCGGCGTACAGCCTCTTGCGAGAACGTCAAGGCGATTCCGTCGTGCTTGTGGAAGGCATTCCTAAAGAAAACGATGGAATCGTGTCTGACTCCCGTCAAACCCATTTGGTCATTTTCGACGACATAAAGAAGAAATTAAACTTTGGTTTACACGCAAAGGGCATCATCGTAATGCCAGTGTCGTTTACATAGCTCAAAATTTGTTTCACCCCAGAAAAAGAAAAGCCCCCAGAAAAAGAAACAGAGAAAAAGTCCCCAGAAAAATTAAAGCCCACAGAACACTAATCGCAAGAGAGGCACTTCGGCCAGGACACAACCATACACTCGCAAACCACGACCTGCAAGGACAGTGACCGCGTCTCTGGTAGCCTCAGGTTCATTCACTTCTCCGTTGATGACACCAAGAACTGAGAAGTACCTGGAGACGTTGATAACACCAAGAACTTCTCCGTTGATAACCCAAGAACTTCCCCAGTGGCAGGACCCTCCAATTTAGTGGCAG
Source organism: Sinohyriopsis cumingii (assembly GCA_028554795.2). Lineage (NCBI taxonomy): Eukaryota > Metazoa > Mollusca > Bivalvia > Unionida > Unionidae > Sinohyriopsis > Sinohyriopsis cumingii. Next base: position 72,709,572 of record CM068831.1, on the reverse strand, counting down.
TGGCCGCTGCTCACAAAGTACGTTCTAACAGAATCAAAGTCCAAGAGAGATCGGGCATGTTACAGAGTTTACTGGATTTGTCCAAGCAAGAACTGGCTCGATTTAGTCCGTTGCTTACAGCTGCACGACGTGTCATGCCTGTCCTTATGTTAATACGGCGTAAAGACAATCAGTGGCGACGCATTCCAGTATAAAAAAGGTCTGTGACAAAGTAGGGTATCAGTGTTTTGGTGCTCCTGAATACTCAAAGATGTCACCCTCCAGAAAACATTCCTCTTCTGAACCCCAAGGAAAGAAAAGGAAAGGACTGCCTCCTCGTTTAGTCAAACATGGGGACATGTTATCTGTGCTGTCCAAAGCTTCTCCACCCCTACGAAAAAAACTCATTCAAACAGCCTCCAAAGAGGTCATCGATACCGTGTGCGAATGTTGTTTGAACGTTTTGAAAGGCACGATCCCTTTGTCCAAGCACCAGAAACAATGCTTAGGTAAGCATTGTCACGTTCTTCGTCAAATGGTGCAAAAGAAAATACCCTTCGCCAAAAGAACAAGATGTTGGTCCAACGTGGAGGAATTTTGCCATTCTTGTTAGGCCCTTGGCTGAAAGGAGTCTTGGAAACCATGTTGCGAGGACTGGTGAGAGCAAGATAAAAAGAACCTCTGAAGTCCCAAGATCTCAGACGTAACCCTTGACATCCAATAGAAGGACGAAAACTAGTTTTAATGCCTTACAAACGATGGATGGAATACCATCGTTAGCAAGAACAACGGACCCCGCATTTATCTCCCAATCCCCATTTGACCGAGATGTCTCAGTTACAACACGAATTACAAACCTTGATGGATCGCCAAGATTTGTCCGAAACAGAAAAATCGAAAAAGTACGGTCAACTCTTGCAACGACTGCAACTCTTTCACCAGAAAGCTTCAGACGAAACAGCTTTACCCACTCTGAAAGATTTTAAGACCTTGATGAAAGGTCCACCACCACCACCACCACTAGCAGTGACCAAGACAGACAAAAGAGAAGAAGAAGAAGAAGAAGGGTTTCAAACTCCATCAGAAAAAGTACGCAAGTTAACAATACCACCTACCTCCAGAATTGGATGGATTAAAAAGATGATGACCAAACTTCTTTATCAGACGAGAAAAAGAAGGTGAAGACAGAAGTGAAACAAGAACCGATATCTCCTATTCAGACATCCTCCTCTTCGACACCTATCTCTGGTCGCACACGCAAAGCATTACAAACCAAGAAAATACCCCACGAGAAAACGAGTAGCATCCTCCAAGAGTGGGTGCCTTATCAATAAACAAAAAATGGAAAAAGTGTTAACCAGCATTTACTACGATCCATCCCATCCTGCAGGTTACGGAGGAGTTCAAAAATTGTATAGTGCTGCCAAAACGCGACTGAAAAGTCTCCGTTTACCTCAAGTGCAACGATGGTTACAAGAACAAGCTACCTACACTTTACACGAACCCATTCAACGCAAGTTTTCCAGAAGTCGCACCCAAGTGGAAGGCATCGATCATCAATGGCAAGCCGATTTAGCCGATGTCTCTCATTTGGCCAGCTACAATCGCGGCTACAAATATTTGTTTTGTGTCATCTACGTCTTTTCCGGATTTGCCATGGTCGTGCCATTGACTTATAAATCGAGCCACGAGTTAGTGCGAGCCCTGCAAAGGGGGTTGAAACAAAGCGGTCGTCACCCTCTTCGATGGCAAACGGACAAAGGCACCGAATTTCTGAACCAAGCTTTCCAAAAAGAACTAAAGAAACGTGACATTCATTTTTTTACCACCGAGAGTCCTGAAACCAAAGCCAGCATCGTGGAACGTTTTCACTTTGAAAGAACGCATGTGGAAATATTTTACGCATCACACTCTGAAGTACATCATCTTACCACACCTGGTGCAAGCGTACAACCAATCTTACCATCGAAGCATCGGACTTGCCCCGCAAGAGGTAACTCCCGACAACGAAGTGTTGGTGTGTAATCGCCTGTTTGGTACGTTCCCGACGAGGGCTGTCCCAAAGAAAGGTGGAGTGTTGGCCGCAGGAGACTGGGTGCAAATTGGCAAAACCAAACGCAATTTCGACAAAGGTTACTTACGTAACTGGACTACCGAATTGTTTGGTGTCACTGAACGAGTGCATGGTCGTCATTCTGCGGTCTATAGATTGGAAGACATGAACGGAGAGGTGTTAAAAGGAACGTGTTACTTACCCGAGTTACAACGTGTCACCAAAAAAGAAGACGACGTGTACGACATCGAAAGCATTCTCGAACGCAGAACCCGTAAAGTAGGTAAACGACGTGTCAAAGAAGTCAAAGTACGTTGGAAAGGATATCCACCCAGTTTTGATTCTTGATCGACGCTTCGCAAGTCATTGACTATAAAAAGAAGTGACCATCATTCCTTTTCACACAGACGCAGCTACTGCGACCACTCCTTCACCCAGTTCTTCTCTGCAAGATTTACAGAAGCAACCCTTGTGGGTGTGGTGTGGAGAAAGTGAGCCTAAAACACAAATCGTCTTTTTCTGCCAAATCTTCGTGGTGTATTGTGTCATCGGTGCACCAATTGCCAATCTGAGTTTGCAACAAGGAGACAAACAGTTGTGGACCATTTTATTGAGCAGTTGCATCGGCTACCTGCTTCCCAATCCCTCCCTGAAATTCTCCTCGAACGGGAACAACGGAAACCTTGTGTCCAGTACCAGTGCCAGTCACCACTCCAACAACAACAACAACAACCCCATTTTGGGCGGAGACACTCCTCTGACTTCCAGTAGCCCCTCGGACAACCCAAAAACTCTGGAATTATTATGAGCCACACTAACCAATTTTACTTAACCTTACCCAGGTACAGTTCCATGGAGGTGTTTCCCAACAACACTTTGTGCTGTTACACGGCCAAATCACCTCAGGCAATTCAATTAGATCACGAAGCCCATTGGGAAGTGGCTTTGGTAGAAATGATTCACCCGACCCAAGTCCTTAATGTCCTTCCCAATCAAAATTTTGTTTCAGTGGAAGTTCATGACGAGCCAATGCAACAGTACATGAATACCCATGTCAAATATGATAACGAAATACATAACCCAGAAACTCAGAAAACGACCTATCGCTTGATCATTCCCCCAGGGTATTATTTCAGTGGTCAACATTTGGTGAGCACCATTGCCTCCAGGTTTAATGCCTTGTTTCTTAAAGCTTTGGAGAGTGTCAGCAAAAGTGTCACCCTGGAGTACAATAAAGTAGCTCGCCGCCTCTTCATGAAATTTCCTGAGGGGAACAAAGTGTTGTCTTTTTTATTTTGTCCTGAATTGTTTGACATGTTGGGTGGGGACATGGAGTTGAGGATGACCATAATCAGGAAAAACGAATTACTAGTCATTTCCGACAACAATTCATTGTCCAAGTTCTTTCGTTTCCCAGTAGAAATGAACCAAGGACTGAATTTGATTTTTGTGTATTCCGATGTGGTGGAGTATAACGTGGTGGGACACACCTCCGTACCGTTACTGCGTGCCATTCCTTTCAAAGTGGATTCTGCCACGCTCGCTGACGAGGCACGTACACCGCGAATTTGTACATCCTCATTATTTGCCCGTCAGCAAATCTTATTTGGATACGGTCAACATTGCTATAAAAGGAGATCTGGGACAAAATATTCCATTCACCAAAGGGAAAGTCACGGTGAAACTCCATTTTCGAAAACGGTTCTCTAACGACTCGTAAGTCATGTATCCAGTGTACCGAGGCGTTGCTAGACAGCGAGGACACGGTTTAGGAGATATGTTAAAATCAGCCTTTCGTTCGGTGGCCCCCGTATTGAAACCGATTGTGACAGGCGGATTGCACGCCTTGAAAGATGCGGCATTGACGCAAGGCAAAGAATTTCTCCAAAATCTCATCATTGACGAACAAAGCCCTAAAGAAGCCTTCTTGAGGGCAGGTAAAAATGTCTTGTTGCAAACGGGCAAAGACCTTTTGGGCCGACGAGAAACACCTATGAATGCCCTGAACACTACCGAGTCAGGCATTCCTACTTCCCTGAAGCCACAGCAAGGACAAGGCAGAAAGAGACGACGAAGAAAACACCCTTTCACCAGACTTCACACTTCTAAAGCTAGAAGGACAAAGAAAAGAAGAACCGTTCGAAACTTATACATTTTTGATTATTAAAATATTGAGAAACAGCAAAAAGTGATCCACCGAGAGTCTTGCGCCTGTTCCAAGTCGGAACTGGATCTGTTTGCCATGCCCCCGACCATGATGACGATGCAAGAATCCCAATGGGTGGAATTTCATCCCGTCTCCTCTTTGACGGATTCCGCTCCCGTCGAGTTTGAAATCAAAGGGCAACCTGAGGATTACATCGATCTGAACATCAGTTACTTGTATTTGAAAGTCAAAATTCCAGATAAGACTGGAAGTGCTATAGATGACGAGAAAGTAGCTCCCGTCAACAATTTCATGCATTCCTTGTTTGGTGGAGTGGACTTGTACTTGAATAACAAATTAGTCCGTAGCAGCATGGATACTTACCCTTATCGTACCTATCTGGAAAATCTCTTGACGTACGGAATAGACGCCAAGAACACTCATCTCAGTGCTTGTGTGATATGGGAACTGACGATGCGGGCGAGTTTGACGAATTGGAAACGGATTCAAGCAAAATACACAAGGAAGGATTTGTAGAACGAAGAGACAAAATCAAAGAGGGAAAGAGTTTAGAACTGATGGATCGTTTCCATTTGGACAAGTGGTTGCAAGAAAAGTATTTGCTGAACGGGGTGAATGTCCGTTTGAGACTGAATCGTAGCAGTACCGCTTTCCATTTATTGGCTGATAGTGCCGATTACAAAACCATCATCCAAGAAGCCAGACTGTACGTACGACGTGTGGAAGTGTTACCTAAAGTGGGAAACGACATCAGCCACACGTTGAGCAGAACGACCGCCAAGTATCCAATACGACGGGTGGAAGTTAAAACCTTCACCATTCCCACTGGAAAGCGATCTATTATTGAAGATCATCTGTTCCAAGGACAGTTACCCAAACGTTTAATCCTTGGTATGGTCAAGAATACAGCCTTCAACGGAGTCCACAATCAAAATCATTTCCACTTTCAACACTTTGACGTGTCCAAGATTGAAGTCAGTCGCGATGGCAAGACCTTGTGTACCCGACCTTTCGAATCTGACTTTGACAAGAAGAAATACTTGACGTCGTACTTGTCCCTGTACGAAGCCACGGGACAGTTAGGAACTAACACCAGTCACGGCATTACGTACGAGGATTATGCAGGAGGCTATGCTTTGTGGGCTTTTGATTTCACTCCCGACCAAGGCAGCGACGAGAGACATTTCCACCCTATAAAATCCTGTCAGATTCGTGTGGAACTTCAGTTTGCAGATCCTCTACCCCAGACGGTCAACGTCCTCCTGTATGCAGAATTTGACAATACGATAGAAATCAACAATTTGAGAGAAGTCATTCTAGATTATTAGAAGCCATGGGAGACTGTTATCCCTCTTTACCTAGTGGAGAAACTTTGGACATGAATGTGAGGAGACCATGAAAGAAAAATCTCAAGACAAAGACGACGAAGTTATGATGAAATCCCGATGACTAAAACAAGAAGTCCATTTAGTCTCCTGTTTTGCTACAGTGCTGGGAGATAAAATGAAGGAATTGATCAAGAAAAATTGCTATGGATGTCAAAACGATCATCCCAGCCAAATTCAATACGATAAATGTCTGATGCTGAGTCAAGAAGAAAAATTGAAATAGAATCTGGACGAAGCTTGGGGTCTCATCGAGATAGAATTCGTGTTGGATCAGTGGTATAAAGGCTTACGGAAATATTCTTCTCCTCCATTAACGCCTCTGGAGATCCGTCGCATCGAAATTCTCTTGGACCAGGGTAAGAAGTCGGAGCTAAACGCCTTTTACTTATCAGACATTTTCCAAGAGAAAATCAGGATCTAATTGATAACTTATTATCACCTGTGAAGAAAAAACACAACACAAATAAATGGATACCTGGGAACTTTATTATCTTTTGAACCACAGTTCGTATACTGCTTCTTGGAATCCTGTCGTATGTGCTAAAGATGAACTCCCTCATCGCAAACCGCAAGACCATCAAGCTTATGTGATCAACACGGACGACAGTCATCTCCCAGGAACCCACAGGGTAGCCGTCTACTTTCCTCAAGAAGGATGTGTGGAATATTTTGATTCGTATGGATTGCCTCCTTTGGAAGACGATATCATTGACTTTATGAGAAGAAATGCTCAGACCACACGATTCAATAATGTGAAATTACAAGGCACAGATTCCTTGGTGTGTGGACAATATTGTGTGTATTTCCTGCATCATCAGAGCCTGGACTATTCCTTAGAACATTTAGTGACTCGTTTTGATCCTCGTTCTTCTTCTAGAAACGATGTGAAAGTAGATCGGTTTTTTTGTGACCATTATACTTATCTTTTGTCTCAAGCTAGGAAACGTAGTGTCCATCAATAGCCTAATGACTTCCAACAGTGGAAATCACAATTTCATTCACAACGTTGTCAGCCCTGTCCAGAATAGTGTTAGTGATTTGAGAAAAATGTTTGTTAGTTAAATTAGATAGTCATTGTTAAAAAAATGTTTAATGTTAAATTGAATGGTTAATGTTAAAATGTTATGGTTACTTGTTAGTGTTAAGTGATTTTGAACAAAAATGTTGTGTTCTGAAGAAAAAATGCCCTTGTGGTTAGTTTGGCTATATCTATCCTGATTCATGCTCTTTGACTTCTCTCTATCCCTCCCATTACAGTATTTGAACGTTCCGACTCGAAAACCGTGTAGGGATGTTTTCCTTCACGTCTGCGCTTTGACCATAAAACCGGGATGATCTCCAGTCTGACCTTCCATTGTCGACTCATCCTCCTACGAAGATGTGCTCAAGATTAGCTAAGCTGAACGAAGCCTACGTGAATTTACATCGTGTCAGACACAGTCTGATCCCAAAGCCTGAAGAGATAGAGAATGTTATAATGTTGAAAGTCACTGAAGACCTAATAGAAGAGCTCTTCAGAGAAGAAATTAACAGGGAGAAAGAAGAATGGACAGAAAAGTACAGACTTCAGAAACAGCAGAGAGAACAGCAACAGCAACAACAGCAGCAGCAACCTGAACCTGACAGAGGATTTGTCGAATGTCGTATCGACACCAAATAGTTCTTCTTCTCTTTCCGAAGAAGCAGACCTTATCCTGGGAGAAAGCCTATCGTCAGAGGAGGCCGCCATCTTAGACCCTAAAAGATTGCCCTAGCCTCAAGTTGACACACAAAAATCCCCCCAACCCTTTTCAGGGTTATCCCAACCTCTCGAAAAGAAATAACAATCCATTGCCTATGATAAATTTTAAAAAAATAGAAGTGCTTGTATAAGCACATGAATTTTTTATCTTGGTTAAAAAGGTGTATGTGTGTATTTTCTTTAAGTGGCTTGTCAAAATTTTTAGAATAGTGATGGGTAGTATATAAAAGTGAGTGAGTGTTTCTTTTAGGTCCGCACGTTTTTGGTCATAATCTAGGTAATATAAGTTTTGTGTCTGAGGGGATGTTTTCCTTCACATTCGCGCTTTTCGTACAAATTGAAAACCGCTCGGCAGTCTGGCTACCCCTGTTGATTGATCAACACTAGAAAATAAGCAGCAGACTTGAAAAACCTTTAGAACCCCAGAGGCGCCTGGCCTATTTGCACCTGGAATATGCCAGGCGCCTACTTAATGAACTGGCAGCGGAGGCCATAGTCGAAGAGGGAAGGATAAAGAAGGAAGAGGAGGAGAGAAGACAGAGGGGAGAGGAGGAAAAGAAAAAAGGAATCCTGCCTCACAGAATAATGAGGCAAAAAAGTGAGGTGAAACTCTTGGTAAGGACATCACCCCAGCCAGTATCTACACCACAGCCACAGGCACAACCTCTTCGACCACAGACACAGCCACAACAGCATCCACGAATTCAGCACAGACAGAGGGAAGTCTTCAGGGCCCCAGAGAGTGAAGATTGGGATTCTGAAGCCAATCATCCCCCTTTTGCGATTCCAGTCACAAGGATGAATTGGCAAGGAGACTGGAGTCGGAGATGCGTGTGCGGTGCCAGGCCAGGGAGGTGCCAGCATTAGATCGGTGCATCTGGAGTTCAAAAACAAACAGCCCTTTTAAGGGCTGCCCAATACTCTAAAAGAAATAGTAATCAATTTGCCAATGTGTGAATGTGGAGTAATGCGAAAATAAACACTCACTCTTTTCCTGGTATGACTGTGTGTGTGTGTGTGTGTGTGAGAGAGAGATTGTAAGCGCTCAAGTACGTATGTGGGGATAGTAGATTATGTTTATGTTTTATTTGCTGCTTGAAGTGTGTGGATGGTAGAGTATTGGATTTTGTAAGTGCTACCTTACGTTTGTGTGGATCGTAGATTATGGTTATGCTTTTTGCTGCTTGTTGTGTGTGGATAGCACATTTGGGTTTGATTTTGCTGCTTGTCGTGTGAGGATAGTATATAATATGAGACGACAAAAGTAGGGGATGTTTTCCTTCACGTCCGCGCTTTTTATATAAGAACCCATAGTATTTGTCATTCAAGCCATTCTACAAAGAATAAAAAAGAAGATGGCTTCGAACCACCTTGATAAAATGAAGAAGTTACAAGACGTTTTGGACAATTTGGGCATGATTGAGCAAATGTTAGTAAAACTGGACGAGGATCGCTATTCTTATAGTCCACATAGAATAAAGATGGAGATCAACAACATAAAAAAGCTAAAGGAAATAATCAGTGGTCTGCTGAAAGAAATAAAGGATGAGAAGAAAGATGAAGAGGAAAGGATAAGGATGAGAGCATGGAACGAAAAAATTGAAAAGGAAGAAGAAAATGAGAAGAGGAAGAAAGAGGAAGAGGAGAAGCAGAAAGAGGAGAAAAAAAAGAAAAAGGAGGAAGAAAGAAAAGAAAAGAAGAGAAAAAGTGTAGGAGAGAAAATAAGAAGCTGGTGGAGGAATAGAAGACATTAAAAGAAGAAGAAGAAACCCAAAGACCCTTTTCAGGGCCACTCCAATGCCTCGAAAAGACATTCCCTTTCATGCCTACATTTCTTTTTTTTTTTTAAAAATGTCTGTTGTCTATTATCTGTGTTCTATAAATTTCCCCTGTTCCATAACACTATACAGACCCACCATGTTATATTTCCCTTGACGCTCTACACTCCCATCCATGTTAAATTTCCCCTTGACCCTGAACAGTCCCATTCCCCATGTTAAATTCCCCTACACCCTATAGTACATATCCTGAACTCCCATGTTAAATTTACATAGACCCTATAGTAAAAAGACCCTATTTTAACACTAAAATCCCCTAGACCCTCTAGTATCCCACATTACTACTTATGTATGTATGTATGTATGTATGTATGTATGTATGTTCGCTAGCAACAGGTTGCCGATCCGTATCATTCCACATCCAGAAGGGTACTAACGGTGACAAAGGGTGATGTCTTGTGGCGACAAAACTACGGACGCCAGGGGTCTTGCGTTGCCAAAAGTCCTTCAGGCCTTCATCATCGCAACGGGCGTCATTGGCCCTCAGTACGCCGCCGTCTTCATTGAGCTTTGATATTCCTATTTAGACTAATCTGGTAATCTGGTATAGGATAGTTTCCTAAATTGTTCCCTGCCAAATTTCTTAACGTATGGCTATGATCCGAATTGTTCAGCGTTATTATTGTCTAAAAATTAACATATGAATATATCTGAGAATTGGGAATTACAGTCTGTGGTGTTCTTGAAACGGAAGTGAGGCATATACACCTCCCATAGGTACTTTACCGTATGTTGACAGTAAAATACCAATGGTCGCCAAGGAAGCAATGCTAGAAATCTATCAGTAGACACGTGGAATCAAGACAATCAGGATATGGTAAAATGACATGAATGGAAGCGATTTCGAATATTAATCCACCTGTTTAGTAGACGATATTTTTCACAATCATTGCATTGTGAAACGGTTTGCCTTTCGACTGTGAGCATCACTTGTGCCAATGTAGACCTTCAGACGTGACAAATATAGCTATACCTTTCAGATTGTGGTACAAAATCTGCATATGCTATGAACTTCAATTGACTTGTAACGTCTAGTGAATGATATTCGCACGTCTTGTTTTCGTTTATAGCTGTCCAAAAATCCCTTTTTGATCGTAATAGAATAGGTTCAAACCTTTAATGAATTTTTATATTGCGCATGTTGGTTCCGCGTCAGAAGTTTGCAATTGCACATGTCGCTTATACCCTAAACAGTGTTCTGAACAAGTGCTACCTTGTGATAAAATATTTATTACACGTTGCAAGCCAAATAAATCGACCAGTGCTAGAAATTGTACCGTGAATTGTACGTCATTCAATATAAGGGTTGGCATTATGTCTATATCGCGAATCGAAAAAAGCAAGGCTGTATGCAATGCTGAATTAGATAAACTTATATGTGGAATTTGACATTGTGCATAGAGGCAGGTTCGATTATAACCAAATATATACCCATGTAAATGTAACCATTAATCTGAATGAAGTAGTTGCTTTCAGCTGGAGCCAATACTGTAGTGGAGCGGATGATGTTGCTTTAGCAAGCGTCATATACCAGGAATCCACGTGTAATGGATCGGATGCACGAGCTTTGGCCATATAAAATGGCATATATTCATATGTGTGTAATGAAGTACTGTTCCCTCTCACGTATATCCTGTGGGTGATTAATTAAACTCGTTTTCCCTTCAATTCGTTACATTTTACATTTATATATGTGCTCCGTTGTTATGATTATAGTTTCCCGTTTCAACAAGGACTTTACTGCGAAACATAAAAAAGAACTTCGAGTTATTGTGCTTTTTGTCTTTCTCAACAGACAGACTATTGACAATTTTCGCATTTCGTACGTTTCCGTAGGAGATCATAGAACATTAGCTGCAATAAAAGAATGTTAGTCGATAACGACCATATTGTGTTGTCAGTAAAGATAACAATTCAAATTAGTATGGATTCTCGGCAAGATTTCTTTCAAGCAGTAGGCGATTTACTTTGTTCTCAGTTTTCATTTTTCCTTCAGAATGGAGAGACCAGTTTTAAATGTGTGTACGTACTTCAATCATGTACAATCAAAAGCGCTGTTTCAACTATTTCTACTACTACTACTTCTACCACTACTACTAGCAACAACAACAACAGCAACAACAACAATAATAATAATAATAATAATAATAATAATAATAAGAAGAAGAAGAAGAAGATGATGATGATGATGATGATGATGATGATGATGTTCGCCGGGCTGTGATTCGGATTCACGCAAGCAGATGTGTGGTGTGACTCATCTATCAAGTTGTTCACCATCGAGGCCCTCCCCAAAACTATTTTTCACTACTGCTGCTACTCCTACTACTACTACACCTACTATTACAACTGCTATTACTACAACTACAACAGCTCATACAGATATCATGAAATCACATATGAATTTGGGTTATTTAAATATATTTTGTTTATACTATTATACCCTAGGCCTCTATGAATGCGGTCGTTAAACCATAATGAAACCTGAATTATACATATTATGTTATCAACTAATGATTTTGCCTTTTACTACACAATGAAGCATATGAATTCAAGAGCCTTACGATTGAGTCCCTTTGCTTTGCACGGTTTGTACTATAAAAAGTAATATAGTCTGATTTACCTCTCATTTTCCCGTCAGTCGTTGAGACAGTGTCCGTGCATTGTACATGAAATGTCATTTGGTAAATAATAGAATCTTATCTGATCAAGCCGTCCTGATTTAGAACAAGTAGGTGGGCTGAGACAAAGGAAGCTAAAGTGGGTGATATGCACAAAGAGTATCTTCATATTAATAAATAACTATATGATTGCAATCACGCGACAAGACTGTGTGTTGCAAATATAATTGATAAAATTAAATATTTAAACATTACATATGTATATGTATATGTCACATGCAGAAATATGACTTGTATGAAATGGACTCGATAGCCAAACCTCCAGAATGATAGCTGGAGCCCTATCACCCAAGTGGACGTTCCATATAGGTACATGTTATAGATAAATATAAACCTCGTATGTTATGCTTTTTTTTGTAAATTTGCCGACATTGGGTGCTGGTATTAACTAAACAGAGCACTTTTTCCTGATTTTGTTATTCGGAATAATGATACAAATATTAATAGAAATTAATGAAAAAAATTCAACGGATACAAAAGTATAATTGTTCTTTACAGCAACCTTCTCGTGTATACATACGACAATAACGTAAACATCAACATGGAAAGTTCTAGCGAGACACCAACCTTCTCGTGTATTGAGGCGGCAAGAACAAGGTAAATCTTGAGATCGATGTTGTGACGAGCATAGCCCTTATTATCCAACATTTCACGTGCGTGATTACAAAAACGCATACTGCGACATCGATGTGCTAGCGAGTATAATCGTGTTTATACCGTCATCTCGAGTATTGCTACGTCAATACTAATTCAAAATTTAACAAGGGAATTACAGTAAGTATAGTTGCTATTACACCAATCAACTCGTGTAGGTATATGACATACTAATATTAGGGTCCAAAAGCTATATCTCGTATAATATTTTACTACTAAATCAATTTAATATGTAGACAGCAATACAATAAAGCCCACTCACGTCCGAATGTATTTTGACTTAGGAAAAATGTTTAAATATTGACTTTACATAAAATATCTACCTTTAGGCTATGATTATAATTATGTTCAAAATAATATCCTGAAAATACGCGAGATTCACAAGTATATATGTACGTATGTATGTATGTATGTATGTATGTATGTATGTATGTATGTATGTATGTATGTATGTGTGTGTGTGTGTGTGTGTGTATGTATGTATGTGTGTATGTGTGTGTGTCTCTGTGTGTGTGTATGTATGTATGTATGTATGTATGTATGTATGCATGTATGTATGTATGTGTGTGTGTGTGTGTCTGTGTGTATGTATGTATGTAGTATGTATGTATGTATGTATGTATGTATGTATGTATGTGTGTGTGTCTCTGTGTGTGTGTATGTATGTATGTATGTATGTCATTTTAATACATAACATCAGTAATACATGAATTATGGCGTGACCAGTGGAGGCGGGGACAAACATTACTCCCGCGATGCCATATGTTATGGCAACGCATATCATTTTAACAAAGTTCTACTTGAAAAACCTTCTTATTCGTCTATTTATTTCATATTTCTCTAAAACTACAGCAAAATCAATGCAGCAAAATTATATCTGTAAATTAAAATATATTTTCAAGATTTAAATAATATGCTACACAACAATGGAGAGATGCAATTCAATTTACACAAGCAATGCGTGCGCAGGCACTCTTGTGCAATAGCTATCCGTGACGTCGAGCATTAATACATACCTTTAATATCAATACGTCGTTCACCGTCATGAGTTTAAACGCCAGAATGTGGTAACCTGTCACCTGTTTATATTTCTGCATTATCTATTCGAAGCATGGTGTCTTGTATTACAAGTAGAATCGCATGGCTAAGCGAAATGAACATAAGGAAAGTGCATGTCATCCTTGTTTGTAAACCGAACACTTTCTTGTATTTTCTCTACATAACTGAAATGTAAAAAATGTAAAATAAAAGTTTACAGTCCAAGCTGGTCAGTAAATCTTGCCAAACGTCTACAGTAGTCATTGCCAAGGAATATATAACGTAAATCAATCTGATTGAGGCGATAAGAACAGTTATGCGACGTCAAATCAGAACGGTGCTCAATGCAGACTCTATCTCTGATATCCAATTTAAAAGGTAAAACAGTATTTTTAACTGGAAGTGTTGTTTAGTGGTACTGTTGTGTGTGTGCGTGAGTGTGGGTGTTTGACAGACAGACAGACATACAGGTAGGTAGAGAGACGCAAATACAGAGATAAATGTCAGTGGATGTCGGCGTTGGAGAATGTCGGGCTAATATGCTAAAACATAAGCTTCTCTAACTTTCAGGTCATGCTGCATGCCAAAGACTACGCAAGACTAACTTTCTTATGTCCAGTAAGCTCAAGATATTTCCTGGAACAGTTCAAGACTAAAACAATCGTTTCGGTTGAATGAAGTTTTGTACAGCTCTAAATATACACGCACGTCTAATCCATTGTGATCAAGGTGGTAATGTTTACATCCGCAGCTAATCCATTGTAATCAAGGTGGTACTGCTTACATCCATGACTAATTTATTGTAATCAAGGTGGTACTGCTTACATCCATGACTAATTCATTGTGATCAAGGTGGCACTGCGTATACCCATGACTAATCCATTGTAATCAAGGTGGTATTGCTCACGCTGACACGTGCTATCTAATACGAATCTTACATCTGATCAATGGTGGCAGCTAAAGAAAAGAAAGAAAGAAACTCAAAAATCTAGGTCTGTTTTACTCAAATGGCCGGACACTCTACAAGGGTGAAAATTGGTTCTATACGATCCTAGATAAAGAGCTCAGTGATACAGGAGTGTAATACTAATTGTCACATGATTCCTACGTTATTAGCTCTAATACTGGAGAAAGATGGACAATTAAAATTTAAAAAGTTGTTGTTGTTGTTGTTGTTTTAGGGTTTAACGCCATTTTTCAGCACACGATAGGCTATACATGACGGCCAGTATTAATGGTGGAGGAAGAACCCGAGAAAACCCCGGAAAGAACCACCGACCCACGAGAAGCTAATAGCAAGCTTTCTCACATACCCACATTGGCTGAATCCAAGACTCGAACCCACGCAGACAGAGGTGAGATGGCAGTGATCCGTAACGGAGAGCGCTTTAGACCACTCGGCCACTCGGGACCCCAAATTTAAAAAGCTTGGCGACCACAGTTATATATATATATATATATATTCAAGGTGGAAATATTAAACAATTTAAGAAAATGTAACAAATTCAATACATCCCGTGTCAATTTCTCAATCTCAATTTTTGAAACTATTACAATCAATGACCTATTACAAGTCGCCAAAAAAGATCACATGCATTTAACAGTCTTAAGAGAGACAGGGTTTACTTTCCGATGTTTACTCGGTTACTCATCTGTCACTCCTTCTGTCGTCTTTGGTACTCCGGTACCCTTGCTAATTTTCTCTCCTGGTACTTACGGTGCTTCCGATCACGTGTCACATCCGACCCTGCACCTACGCCCCCAACGTCTGACGTCCATATGGCGTCTTCCACACGCTCTTCGCGTCTCATCCACGTTTTTTCCCACTCTTGTGTGGCGAGCGTCTCACTCTCACCCGGAAAGCATCGTGTCGAGTGTACAATTAGAAGGAATGTATAGTCTGGTCTCTTACTCTACTCAAATGATACATTCACTACCCTCTCACTCATCATTTTTCAGAATAATGGCGAATACATTAACAGGTCAACTCACGCACTATCATTTAAGTATTCCATACACACTTTGTTCTATAATAACAGTGCTATAATAATAGAATTATTAAGGAGTTATTGCATACACATCCCTAATTGTTGACTTCTAAGTATAATAACAGATCATCATCAATATCAATCATGTGTATTTTCCACCCTACGAGTCATAAAAGACACTACAAATATATAAATGCCATATAAGTTGAACAATGACTAACTCGGCATAATTCGCAAGTATATAGTCATTTACTGGTAGCATGAAAAAGTCCTACAAAATTCACTAATGAATTCAATTATGCATTGCGATAAAACCTAATAGTAAATGATACGGTTAAATTTCAGTATAACAATCTACTATACATAATATTGTATCAATCTTAAATTTCCTATTTATGAAAGTAGTACAAATATTCAGGCGAATATACATTACTTTAAAAAGCATTTGTTTGCAATCCAGCCTCGAATTCTACGAGAATTCCTTTTCCCCCTTACCGAGTGCCAAAGTAGGCCGCTCGGAGTACAGTCTAATGGCTCTAACGTTGCTTTGATTCTCCCTTGGGGAGGTTCACAAATGTACTGATTACAAAATGAATTTCATTCAAACATAACGGCTTGCTTGCATATAATCCGCCCTAAATTTGAATCTCTCAGTTTTGATTGAATACGGTCTGGTCTCTTTAAACTGTCTTGACTGGTTAGTAGTGAATGGGGGCGATTCAGCGTCAATGGGAATTAGCATTAAAAACCACCCTGGACCTGTTTAGCGTCAAGGGAATTTAACATGGGGAATGAATCGTGGGCCTGTTTAGCGTCAAGGGGAATTGAACATGGGAATAAATCGTGGGACTGTTTAGCGTCAAGGGGAATTGAACATGGGAATAAATCGTGGGTTTGTATAGCGTCAAGGGGAATTGAACATGGGAATAAATCGTCGGCCTGTATAGCGTCAAGGGAAATTGAACATGGTGGGTCTGTATAGCGTCAAGGGAAATTGAACATGGGAATAGATCGTGGGCCTGTATAGCGTCAAGGGAAATTGAACATGGTGGGTCTGTATAGCGTCAAGGGAAATTGAACATGGGAATAGATCGTGGGCCTGTATAGCGTCAAGGGAAATTTATCATGGGAATAGATCGTAGGCCTGTATAGCGTCAAGGGGAATGGAACATGGAAATTTAACATGGTGGGCCTGTCTAGCGACAAGGGAAAATTAACATGGGAATATATTTTGGGCCTGTCTAGCGACAAGGGAAATTTATCATAGGAATATATTTATAGCTATTTATAGCATCATTACAATTATACAACTTTTTGAACACCTCCAGCAAACTTTCAGGTCTTGGTATTGCTTTATACATAAATTTCAGGCTTGTACTATTGTATCAGTCCCACCATGTTAAATTCCCCTTGTCGCTAGACAGACCTATAAATATATTCCCATGATAAATTTCCCTTGTCGCTAAACAGTCCCACGATTTATTCCCATGTTCAATTCCCCTTGACGCTAAACAGGCCCACGATTTATTCCCCATGTTAAATTCCCTTGACGCTAAACAGGCTCACGATTTTTTCCCATGTTAAATTTCCCTTGACGCTAAACAGGCCCAGGGTGGTTTTTAATGCTAATTCCCATTGACGCTGAATCGCCCCCATTCACTACTCTGGTTTAACATTTGCTGGTCATTCTCTGGTTCGTTTTTTCCCTCAGTATGAATTTTCATTCATGTCAGTACGGAAATCACAGGCGATATTCAACAACCACATCAAAGACACTTAGACGAATTAAATATTAAAGATATATATATATATGTGTGTGTGTGTGTGTGTGTGTGTGTGCGTGTGTGTGGCATCTGCGATTTTTCCAGCAACGTGACACAAATAAGATACATAAATCTGTGATTAGCATTATACAATATGAATATGAGAGAGGGAGAGTGCCATAACATCCGAATCGTTTGTTAAAATGAGTCTCATGCAAAAGGACATGTAAACTGTGATTTGTTGTATTTGTTTCAGCCGTTACAGTTGGTAGATTTATTTTCCTGAAAAACGGAATCTTAAAGCGAACAACATGCTCTCTCTAACTGCAACATCTTAGTATCATGATCTGTCAATCTGAATAAAAATTCAGAACAACAATCGATTATGAACACATTTACTTGAAATAAAAAGAGGTAAAAATTAACAGACACTTACAATATTATAAATTGTATCCCAAATAATCCTAAATGCCCTATCATAAGCCAGAAAACATAACATTTTCCAAAAGAATTACAATAATCTTGAATGCTTTGTTATACAACAGTCGTGCAATTCATAGTGGCGTTTGGATGAACTCACATTAATCCCAAAATAATATATTAATCCAAAGTTAATACTCACTTAGCAATTCCAATGAATAATTGAAATAAATAATTCCTCTCTAATTTTATTTTTACACAACTATAAATTCTGATAAGAAAAGGATTCCACAGACTGTTCTTAAAACAGGAACTAGAAATGTGTATACCAAGTCCCTATATGCACATCTCGACTTGGCCTAGACGTGAGTCATTCTAATGGAACATCTGAGTGCATGACAAATGAAATAAACGTAAGCCAGTATGGCTTGCGATATTTTGTAGTAACCAAGAGTCTTGCACGCAGAAAATATATGACCTCACTGCCGATAACAAACAAAAAGCTGACTCAGTGAATTAATATCTAAGTTAGTGAAGCTTAAAGTAGAGGCCTTAATCTATGTTTAAACACGTTTTATTGCCATAAATGTTGACAAATGGGGTCGGGTTATATGTTCTTATACATTAGAGTACTCCATTCCAATATAATGGAGCAGAATTTAAATAGATAGCGGCACTGAATTGATATGGTTTCATACAAGTGAAAGTCATTCAAGCAATACGGGTATGAGAGAAATATAGAGATAAATATTAATGATCCTGGTATAATTTGGCTTTAATATATGTTGGCAGCAAGACAAATAGGCGAATGCCACCGTTTGCTAACACATCAAGTGATCTCTATAAGAAACTAATTGTAGTCATTGGTTTGTAGACATCATTTGGATTTTGAAACTGTTTACTACCGTATTTACCAGTAAATATATAATGATATACATTTTCTAAAGAGACATGAAATAGATTACGTATGAAATGATTGGCATTATGTAAATCAATATCGTGCTTTCTAATGCTTCTATGTAGACTATATAATTCCATGTTACCAAAAATTAAATGGACGGGCACTTGTGTTGACGTTGCCTTCATTTAACATGTGAAGATTGAACAGCCACTTTCACCTTCTAGCGAATCTGAGAGTGAATTCCAAACGTGTTGAAAGTACTTTTGCAAGTATGTCTTTCTACTTATTTTGGAGTTAAACATTAACTAAAATGAATATTCATGTATATAATATACCTGTTTATCTCACCAACCAGTGGCAGTTGAAAGTCAACAATATAAAAAGTAGAGGCAGTTTGTAAAATTATATGAAAGTAATACAGGTTATTAAACTTTCGTCTATCAGCCGAAGTAGGCCAGCTACATTCTTCATGACTCGCACTATATCACACACATCAGAATATTCTAGTAACATTTTTCAGCTGTGCTCATATTAAGTATTTTCAAGGTATTGTGCAGAGGTAGGGTCGATATAAATATGTCTGGTCCAGCTGTCTAGCCTACAGAAAGTTACGGCAATATGTTTATTGAAATTCACTTAAAAAATAATTTAGGTTTAATATTTTAATTCATGAAAATCAGACTCTAGATTACAAGTGAATAGCATTAGCTCAGTCATGGTTGGATTGAAGTCAGCCAAACACCTACCTTGATAAATCGTCAATTGTTTGTAAATCCATGTTCAGTATATGTTCAATTTCTTAAATATTCTTTTATGAAAATATGCCAGTGAGCTATCATAAACAAATAGCTTCATTGAACTCAGGTGGTCGTCGCACATATCATTGGCATACATAACAAAAATAACGGACCTAATATTGAACCCTGTTGTCTGCCAAAGGCACTATAAATGCTACTTGACATACATTATATAAAAAGACCATTCACATCTTGTCATCCAAGTACGGCGATACATATGTATGAATGAAAAAACTTTATAATTATTGTGAAGAAATCCGGATTCATATTTTAATATAAGACTATAAGAGTATTTGACGGTGGGTGGTTGTAGAGATGTATAAATAGTTGCTTACATGACTTTTATTATTATTAACATATGCTGACACTTAGCCTAAATTGACAGCATACTGGTTCGAATATTCAATGAAATATAGATAATTAAACCACCATCAAGCTTTGCTCGTTTAATAATATTAAAATCATGTGTCGATGAAATGTAATTTGTGGCGAACAAGGTTAGTATTGGAATGTGCATATATGATAACGTAATATCCGAGTACGACGGAGAGCAGCAGGGAAGTTGTACAGACCTTCCTGCACAGACAAAATAAAGCTTCCTACGCAAACTTTCTCCGTAGAAGCCTCAGATTTCACTTTTACGGCCTTCTACGGAGATCAAATTTCATGCATTTCAGACTAGGTGCATCAGGTGGTCTCGCCGGTGTGTCAATAAATATTAGCATTCGAGACAGGAAAAATAAAATAAGAGAAATTCTCTAGGGAGATTTTTTTGTGTTCATTTTTTTGTTGCAACGCGGGGCTGCATTTTCATGAATAAATTTGATCGAGACCAATTCGATACCGACTGCGTGGATCGTGAAGATTGATCGTAATAAACCCGTGCGGTGTCGCCTGAGCGCGGCTAAACAAATTTTTAAATTTATTTATATCCATGTCGCCGTTACACCAGGTCTGATTGATATTTCTCAGCGTGTGCGTGTCTACGCCATTGAACACCGATAAAATGTTGCAGTTGTCCCTGATCACCTTTGGAATCTGCGTATATCTCTGCGTCACGTAAATAACATCGGTGTTCTTGTGTCTGCCACGCGAGAATATCCTAGCCGGGTTGGTTTGCTTGTCCAGCATAACATCGTCGAATACAACAAGATTATTAACATCACCGTCTAAATTTTCCACGGATGGAGCTTCAATGATGTCTGTGATGAATTCGATTGTGCCTTCGTCGGTATTGTCGCTAAATTCTTTTAGCACTTGATAGCAACGTTGATCGTCAACGGATGGTGCAACCAAATACAACTTATCCCATTTTAGCCATCGCATAATCAAATTTAGCAACAATTGCGTCTTACCAGATCCTGACGGGCCAATGATTATCATTCTAATCGAATTCGGTAATACCGCGTTGTGTTTTATTTGTTCGCGTCGCTTCGTGGCTGAAAAATCAATTACATTCATGTTACTAGAATACATGGATCTATATTGTGTTAAGTGTCGCACTCACACAGCTACGATAAATCCAACCGAAATCGTTACACGAAATAACAGGAATGCGATCTCAGGAGAATGCGAAGTTTGCAAGACACGCAAGTTCAGATTTGTAAAAAAAAAACTAGAACCGGAGGAGATATTGCCGCCTCCTTGTCAAATCTACCCGGAACTCCCTGGGCAAAAGATCCCGGAGAAAAGCATCTGCCAGGATACAATTATTGTGGACCCGGAACGAGACTCGATATCAGACTTGACGATAATAACCAACCAAAGCAAGGTGAAGATCCGGTAAACGCAATCGATAACGCTTGTTACTACCACGATCTCGCATATCGCAGCGGAGATTTACAACAAAGGCATCTCGCTGATATCAAGCTAATTCACGCATTAGACGCGATTTCTAATAAAAGTTTCAAAGAGAAATTACAACCTGGCTGGTAAAAGGCGCAATGAAAGGTAAATTAGTACTCGGCGCTGGTAAATAATATGGAACAAATATATTATTCTCCGCGAGGATTTTGGCGAGGAAAATCAGCGATCGCCAAACTCGCTAAGGCCGCTAAAGTAAAACAATCCGTCGCTGAATCGTGGCTATCGAAACAGGCAATTTGGCAAATATATCTTCCTCCGCCTAAGAAAATACCATATGCGAGTTTCACCGTCAGCGTACCTAATGAAGTCCATCAGGCCGATTTAATGTTTCTTCCTCACGATACCGTTGACGGCGTCACATACAAATACGTTTTAACGGTCGTTGATATCGCTAGCAGGTATAAAGAAGCCGAGCCGTTATCGAATAAAACAGCAACAGAAATTGCCAAGGCATTTAATGAAATTTATTCTCGATCCCCGTTAACATGGCCGAATCTTCTCCAGGTTGATCCAGGTCGAGAATTTCTTGGTGCGGTTACTTCATTGATGAAAAAGAATAATGTCAAAATCCGTCGCGGTATTGTAGGTGTTCATCACAATCAAGCTATCGTCGAAAGATTCAATAAAACGCTCGCAGAACGATTATTCGGATACCAATACGCGCGTGAATTTATTCAGAATAATCGATCTCACGATTGGGTATCAAGATTGCCTCATGTGATTAACGCGTTAAATAACGAAGTAACTCGAACGATAGCAATGAAACCCGCAATTGCAATTACAAAATCGAATATACCCCTAAAGCGAGATTCCACAATTCAGCCTGTACTAGGTAGCGTCACAGTCAGATATTTGTATAAGGAAGGCGAGGCGGAAGGAGGCAGAAAAAGAGCAACCGACCCAACCTGGAGTGTCACAACACACAAAATATCCGCCGTAACAAGATCGTCAGGAAGACCAGCGATTTATATCCTAGATTCGTTAGCGCCTCAGCGGGGATTTACCAAGGAAGAATTACAAATAGTCCCAGAAGATACTCAACTACCGCCAACTTCACTAAGATAATTTACTCGAATTCGTCCTAGTTGGGATAATTTTCTTACTCTCGACACGGCTAAATACACTAAATTTGACCAGGAAATTCTATCATCGACGATCCAAACCTTACCATGTACGGTCAATCCCTGCGATGAGTGTATCGTTGTTGCGTATCCTAGTTTCCACGGTGATTTTTCTGCATTTATCGCGTCATTAACGAGATTAATATCAACGAAGATAATATCATTCAAAACCAAAATCTTTTCCTCTCCGCATGGCAAAGTAACGCTGATATTTTGTTTCTTAGTATTAGCGGGCCTGTAGCATAATGGTACCTGCAGCGTCGGAAATTACTCGCAATGCAGCTTGAATAGCATTTCCTGAATAATATCAAGAATAATTTTTCTACTAGCGACGATCAAATGATCGGGACGCCACAAATTTAGAAAATCGCTCATTGGAGTCTCGTCGATTATTTTTCTCATTACGTCACATTGAATCTTATTCGGTTGTAATCGAATTAATTTTTTGAATTCGGTCAGTAAAATATCAGTCGATCTATAATCGGCGTCGATTTCCTCATAATAATCAACGAAGCTTCTGAGCCATTCGTGAGGAGATTTACCATCGATAGGATCGGGTTGACCGTGATCTCCGCACATTACCACGGCGGCATTTTTTCCTTCCAGCCAAGCTAGAAACGATTTTAAAATATCTAAATTCACTGTGCAAATTTCATCGAATATTATAATCTTGTTGCTGTATTTGTTTCCCATACGAGCCGAATCCCATGATCCACCGCTGTACTTGAAATAACTGTGATACGTGCAAGAATTAACTCCGCGCTGCTTTATTTCTCGCGCTAATCTGTGAGTCGGAGTCAACACAATCATATCGGAATTTGCAAATAAATTTATTGCTCGTGTTGTTTTACCGCTACCACCAGGACCATTTAGGTAAACGAATTTACTGCGTGAAATTGGGTCAAATGCAGATGCGGCTACCGAAGATTCTTCAAATTTATCTCGATGAAATTTATCGCAATCTTCAACATCGGCGTCTTCGCAATAATCCAGAATATCCTCGTTTTTTATCCTCCAAGTTCCCCAGGAGCTACCATCGGTGATTAAATTTTCCAGCCTGTATTGATATTTTTTATCGATATAAAATGAATCCGTTGCGACTCTTACCGCGATATCAGAAAATTTATTTATCATCGATAGCAAATTTATACTTACATAAGCGAGCATCGATGACCGTAAATGCGTATACTGTGCTGATTCTCCGTCAAGGTAACTAATCACGGTACCTAACTTTGCTCCGTCAATGATAATATTCTCTCTGTTACAAAATATTCCTCGTGATACCGTATCGGCGATTATAAAATCCATCTCGGCGTCGTTGATAAACAACCTAGCGTGTCGATGTTTGTGATCAACGGATCCACCTTGAGTAAATTTACCAATTATTTTTCTTCCGATATCTTTCGCGTTGTCACAATCTGTCGGTAGCCACACATCGGTCTGTTTCCTATACGATATAATCGCCTCGCTCACTGTCAACGATACTAACATCGACGAATCCAGCATATATCTCAACAACACCGTAGGAACCCAACGGCGCTGAGAGAAATGCCGACCAAACCAAATATAACAAATTTTATGTAAATTTTCAGCAAATTCGAACGAAGTAACACAAGCGAATCCGGTCATGGCAAAATCAGGCAACGGTCCGTTAATCGCTACCCTTGTCATTTCGTTGGTAGGATGGCCGAATTTAACAAAATAGTCTGCACAATCGCCATATCCAAGGAAACTTCCAGGATAACACGCGCTCATGTCAACGGAGATCATATCTTCGAAATAGTACTTGGTATTCCACAATCCGCCATGGCCGTACTCGATACAACTAAGTTGAATATCAGCGAGGAATTCGTTCCTTGTAGGTTTCCACGAGTTTTTTTCTCTAGCGGCGTGAGCGGCCACAGACGGAATTGTGAAGCAATTTGTCAGTAATTGATCGGGATTCGATGAATATTTCACCGCGAGATTTTTCATCGACTCGTGTAATATCTCATCCCGGTAAATATCGCCGCATGGCAAGATAAATTGATCGTATTTTTCTTCACTCGAGAACAACCAAATCGATATTGGATCAGATGCGCTTAATTTTTTGATAAATCTGAACATGGCATCGGAATTGTCCTTCGCAGAAAATTCCGTAGAATTTTCCACGGGATAAAATTTAACAACACGATCTCGCGGAAATATCATCACCGATTGCGTCCACGCATGTGAGTTGTGATCGACAATCTCGATTGGCGCTCCTCGAGATTTATACGGCGACGAGTATAATATTTCTCCCGATAACGTTTTCACCGTAATAGGAAATTTAAGTTTTTTACTCAACGCAGCTACATCGTCCACAGATGCACCATCAGCGACGGTCTTCGCCCATGCGTTAATTTTATTCAGCCTCAACTGGGTCAAACCAGATCCACGTCGGGCGTTTTTCATGTGCTCGATAACGCGCTCGGCCACGCAGTTTATCATCGGTGATTCTTTCATCGCAGGTAGATTTTTCACATCCGGGTTGTTATTTAGCCGATAAATACCATAAACAACTGCACTAGATGGATACGCTCTGGCGTAATAAGGACTATCGATTCCAAGTAACAACCCAGGTTTGGAGTTTTTATCGAGAACAACATTTTTCTTACCGCCACGCACTGGATCTCGTTTATCGCGAATAATCCAGATATCGTCGGGCATTTGTGCGATAAATTTTATTCCAAAGATAAATCGCTCCTCGGAATGTTCGGATTTTATGTGTTCGATTATTTTCTTGGCTCGTTCCAGATTCATCGTAGCATCAATGGAATTTGTTTTCCAAGTCGACCAAGTGTGAACGGCTCCATCGTCGAAAAATTCTCTCTTCGCCCGATCAACTTCAGGTATAATATATTCTGCCTCATCAAGATCAAATGCGTCCATGATTATATTTTAGACAAATGTTTAAATATAATGAATCAATGCAAGTGGATATTAATCGGCTCAACAAAATTCTGTGACAAATCCTGCAGAGGCGATTATTGCGGCGCTCATATACACGCAATTCGGCGTGGTAGCAAAGGACCACAACGTTGCTTAGTTTGTCAAGTTGGCACTCGAGGAAAAACTCGATTGTGTCTGGCCTGCGGAGGGAAAAATTATCGGGAATTGCGTCGATATTATGAAAAAAGATCCTCGTCGGTTATAACATGCGAAGAAGATTATATTAATCGATTTCAAGCCAATAACGATTTAGACAAATAGATTATCATATATGAATCCAAAATCAACGATTACATACGAGTTTAAATCTCATCCTACGATCGCGGGATACGAGGCATCATCGGATGGTGTTGTCAGACATATCAGAACGAGGAAAAATGTTGGTAGTTTTAATAAATTTGGCTATCTCAGATTTACCGTCAATGTGAGTAAAAGAAGATGGACGAATTATCTCAGTCATAGGTTTGTATTTGAGTGTTTTCACGGACCAATAGAAATCGGTCTTGTTATCGATCATATCGACGGAAATAAAGCTAATAATAAATTATTTAATCTTCGAGTGGTAACTCAGAAGGTAAATTCCAAATTTGGTAACGGCGGTGGACGATCAGCCAAGGCTGTCAAATCGATAAATCAAGAAACAAACAAAAAAACTTGTATTTACATCGATGAATGCCGCCGCAAAACATTTCGGTATTCATCCGAATTCCGTGCGACTTGTAGCAGAAAAAATTCAAAACGCAGCATTTTCATATGAATTCGGCGCTTGGATCAAATTTTCTTATATTCAGATAATTTCAGACTCAGAAAGTGAAATCAAAGATTTTTGAAAATTAATTGAATATTACAAAAATTATATAATGAACGAGGAAAACGTAAATAACATCATCGAGGCTATCGAAAATCTGAGAAAAAAAAATATAAATTTATCCTCAGATTTGGACGCAGGTAAAATCCGGTCCGAATTTGAGACGATCGTCCAAGGAAAGCTCGAATACAGATACACGCTACTGTCAGAATATAAATTCATAAAGAAAATCCAGATTGCCATGTACCAATCGCTTGCGACAGTCAACGATGATCAAATCGAGGATTTCGTTAAATTATCGACGCTGGTAGAAAAAGTTAGATCGATTTTGTCCGACGAATACGAGTCAAGAAAAATTACAAGCTCGCGCGTCAGGCAGCTAAAAAAGCTGGTCGATGAAAGTAAAATTAGCGTCAAAGATTCTTGAAGATTCTTAAAAATCTTTGATTTTCATTCTTGCCACAAAAAAAAAACAAAATTTCAAGAATCTTAAGAATCTTAAGAATCTTCGATTCTAATTCTAATTCTAATTTTTATTATTTTTTTTATTCATTTTACTGAAATTGTACAATTTTCTTATTTCTGACTACCATTTACCACAGCAGATTTGCTAAATTATATAAATTACTCAATTTGACGGGTATTTACCCCAGCAGATTCACGAAATTATGTAAATTGCTCAATTTGACGGGTATTTACCCCATCAAAAACATAAAATTACACAAATTTCTTAATTTCCCTGATTTTTATTATTTTTTTTTATTTATTTACTGAATTAATTTATTTACTGAAATTGTGCAATTTTCTTAATTTTGACGGGTATTTACCCCATCAAAAACATAAAATTATATAAATTACTCAATTTGACGGGTATTTACCCCAACAGATTTACGAAATTATATAAATTACTCAATTTGAAGGGTATTTACCCCATCAAAATTAAAAAAATTTACTAATTTTGAAAAATTTCCTTGGGTTTTATTAATTTTTTTGGCCATTTTTCTTTGGCGGAAAGATCAAAAATCTTCGATTTTCACGATCTCACCAGCAAATTGATACTCAGCGTTTCTCCGCGTATATCAAGTAAATGTCCATTTTGGTCCGTCAGTTTGAAATTTATCCTTGATAATAATCGATTGTGACATCGTAGGTAGAATGGATTTACTGGCTCTTTTATTATCAAAAAACCCGGAGATGCGCTAGGTGAAAACGAATATAAGATAAATCCCTGCTGTGCCTGCTCTGACACAGACGAATCCACGTTGTAGCTACCTTCGACGACATCCGCGTGAAGATAAATCGCGATAACTTCCGTTATGTTAACGATACCTGGCGAGATATGCCGCCCTTGCCCGGCAGGATCATCATTGTGTTTGAGAATCGATTCTGATTGTGTTTTTTTAGTCCACGCGGCATGTAATTTCGGAAATAAATCATCGATGGTATCAGTGACGGATTTTCTCATTTTATCAACATCATAATCGGGAAATTTGAAATTTGGTAGCGTTTCCTCGGTTAATCCAAATACTCTCATGAATTTTTGTTTTTCTCCTGAATTTCTGATCAACTCGAATTTGCTAATAGGAAGAACATAATCGGCAATTGATATATCGTCGACTATCGCCCGAATGAACATACCATGAT
This sequence comes from Sinohyriopsis cumingii, assembly GCA_028554795.2. Lineage (NCBI taxonomy): Eukaryota > Metazoa > Mollusca > Bivalvia > Unionida > Unionidae > Sinohyriopsis > Sinohyriopsis cumingii. The sequence continues at coordinate 72,681,755 of CM068831.1, read as the reverse complement.
AATATTCAACATCATTCGCGAGTTGATTTAAAATCTTCACGCGTCCGATAATTTCGCTACATGAACCTGATTTATTTAAGATGCATTCATGAAAGGATTCCCGCAATAAATTTAATTGTAATTTATGTTCTTGAATAAATTCGTCGAGGGTTTTTCTTACCAAGATACCGTCTATGGGGAATATTATCCTGTTAATATTGGTAGCGTCGAAGATTTTCACACCGGGGGGAATTTTAGGAAGAGGCAACCACGAGAGAATTCTTTCGTCCCTAAAAGTAAAAGCGAACACCACCAGGTTAAATTTGTGGTTGTTCATGAGGTTGATGGCGCTGTGGATCAGAGGTTTATGTTTGATATCTCCGTACCATCCTTCGTCGGTGGTAAAATCTGATTTTTTTGGCTCCGGTAGCTCTGGAGGAGCTTCTTCGTGCCAACCTGGAATAATAAAATCAGATTTTTCTGGTTTTGCCAGAGGTGCGATTTCGGGCCAACCTAGAACTGTCCTAATCGATGACTGGTAAATATCAACGATATATGGCGATTTTACCTCGATTATCGACGACAACGTTGGATCGTGCGAGGATATTTTTATTCCTGGAGTAGCATCGCCGGTTATATTTGATATCCTACTGGTAAGTTCCTTATCTAGTTGCTCAATTTCGTAACTGCCTGTTGGTATGCCAACGACGATCCAATCGGGAGTTCCATCGGGACGGTTTTTATTGGCAAAAACAAGCGAATTATTCGATGATAATCTACCGAATGATTTCGATCTAACATTGGGCCAGCTATTATAGACGCGTAACTGTGACAGCGCAATTTCCTTGACGCTAATTGGTATTGGAAAATCGATACTAAATTCCGGCCTGGTTGAGCTTGCCGATATCAGCGTCGTTATCGGCGGTGTCGTGTTTGTCACGATTTGAGTTAGTTCGGACATTATTGATATTCATTTGTTCAATCTCGGAGTAGATATTTACCATCACAGAAAATTCTAGATCGGATATAACGCCGTCGTTGAGACTCTCAGAAAGCAGCGATGATAATTTCGAATACGCCTCGTTGACCTGGGATAGTTTACTCGTGTACAGGGATAATTTTTCATTTGTGCATGATGATATTTTTTTTGCGATAATATTGAGAACACCGGCGATTGTCGTTGTCGATGAGATTATTATCGTTGCTACGATTGGCGCGATTGTTGTTACCGCGGATAAGATTATACCTGCACCGGCGATTACTGCACTTACCGCGTACACAGCAACATCGATGGCAATTAATCTGCGTTGATATTTCTTTATTTTTACCTGATACTCGTCGAGGAGCTTTTTTAGCGAATCCTGCCATGAACGCGTCTGATTGTATCGGTAGTCCGATGCTGTCATTATTGATTAGGTTATCCAACTAAATGAGTATGTTTTGGAAATATATTCGATAATTACAAAATAATCGATCGGGGTTGTTATTGTTCTATCTGGCGGTTCTAGTGTGAACATTTCAACGGTACGTTCATTCATCAAAATATTTAAAAATCCGAGATATTCATCGGAGGTATGGCTCCATTTGTAAAGTGTTGGTATTATCTTAAATCTTATCTTGGAAAAAACATATACCCGATACGCACCTGTGATTGGCGTGGTATAGATAAATGTGTTATTCTCGGGGGTCCATTTGTTATTTTGTATATTTACCACAAATGGCACATGACAACGAAGTTTTTCTACTTTTTCTACATCCGGTGGTATGACAATACGCGCTAAATTTTCAAGATTCTTCACTGATGATATTTTTGTGCTAATATCGTTAATTTTTGTAGTTGCGTCAAGAAGTTTCGCACTTAAATCTCGAATTTCTCCGTCATACGACGATACATCAACCTTTTGAGGCGCCAAATCACGCGTCTTGGAAATTTCATCGTTGATTTTAGCAATATCCTCGTTGATTTTTCTCACATTCTCGCTGAGATCGTCGTGTGATGTTTTATCGACCTTTTGACGCGCCAAATCACGTATTATGGAAATTTCCTCGTTGATTTTAGTAATATCCTCGTTGATTTTTTTCGTTTTCTCGCTGATATCATCGTGCGATGTTTTATCGCTTTTCTGACTCATTACGATATTTATTTCGGTAATATCGGCGAGAATATTAGTAATATCCTCGTTGATTTTTCTCACTTTATCGCTAAGATCGTCATGCGATGCTTGATCGACTTTTTTCTTTGCAAGCTCGTCTGCGGCGGTGGAGATATTATCGACGGATGTTTTTATATCCTCGTCAATTTTTTTACTAAGTTTACCTAAGGTATCGTCGAGTTTTTTAAGATCGTTATTTAGCCTGTTAAGTCTCTTTGTCAATCTGTCCTGAAGATCATCGTGTACTGTTTTATTGGCCTTCAGAAGCAACGTTGCTGATAACTCGTTGTCCTTTTTTTCCACATCCGCGATATTAGCCTTCGAGGGTAACTTCGCTATAATATCGGCGATATCAGCGATGGATTTTGATACCGAATCTGACAGGCTAGTAAATTGATTAATGCGATCGTTATATTCGTCTCGCTTGATTATATCAGTTATTTTGACTTTGCTTGTTTGCAATCTTCCTTCGCGGCTCTGAAAAACAGCAACTTCGCCAGGATCTACTTCTGACAGCGACAGAAGATTATTAATATCATCCCTTGTGGCGAACTTTGATAGATCGACGTCAGTCACTTCTGCTTCCTTCTTCCTGTAGATAAATCTACCGTAAATATCAACCATGATATTTATCTATGGCATATTCAAATACGATTCTATGATACGGACCGGATGATTTTGAAATTGCGTCGAGGACGTTAATTGATTCTGGGCCGCATATCGGTGGATCCATTAACGTCTGCGTCGGAAGTGTCGAATACCAAATTGGAATATTTAACTTTGACACGTAATTGACGAATTCTTTTGGTGGAGCTAATCCGTACGAGTCAAAATAAACAACTTCGCGAGGATTAATCGCGTAGGCGACCCAGTGTGTGCCAGGACCGGTATTTGAATCGAGATTTATTATTCCTGTCTCGGTGGGGTTTGGTTTTTCTGGTAGTTGATCCCGCATAAATACGCCTCTGAAAAATTTTATTTTTTTATTTTTTGCTTCGTTGAATAAATCTAAATTTGAATAGGCCGTGCTAATCTTAGGCCGGATCCGTACGGGGGGCGTCTTAGATAGAGGCCGCTTCCCTTTTTTTTACCGTATCGCCCTCCCATTACTTTGTGTACTAGTTTGTCGCCTACAGCTCCGGCCGCACCTAATCCTATCGCTTTTGCAATTGCCGCAAGAGCCCCGGATAATAATCCAGGAATAGCAGCTAGGAAAGGGAAAATTCCGCCTGTTTTGACCATATCCCTGATGGCGCCTATACTAAGATTCACATGAACGCCGGAATTCGCTGATTTGGCTTTGGTGAAATGTCCGTGTTGACCCTAGTTAACGATAGTTTGTTAGGCCCGCCATGAATTTGATCGTTTTTCAAGGTTAATTTCAAACCGCATCGCTTTGCTGTTGCTGTTTGGAGTTTTTTCATCTGACCCGGGGTCAGAGTTACGCTGACGTGTTCGTATGGCATATTAATAATCGCTTAATCTAAATTTAGAAAATCTAGGTTTTTGTTACATTTTCTCGACAGGAGCGTCGATGACTCTCATTCTGCCACTGATTCCTTCCAATATCATTGTCCTATCGCTGAGAATCACCGCGAATGCCCTTGCTGCTCCGGCTGTGTTAATTCTGGCTTTGAAATGGATATCACCAACGGATTGTTTTACCAAATCGAGATGTTCCAATGAAAAGTAGTAGATAGGATAAAGTTTATTAAAATCTAACTGTGATATTTGCAATCCGGTATCGATATTTTGATCACGACCCATGAAACTTAGCAAGCGATGATATGCGCGTGCAGTAGAATAATTTTCAAAATCAATCGATATTTCCTCTGATGGTTCTTGTTGGCCGTTTATTCTCAGTGATACGTTTGTTGCTGCGAAATTATCGAATATCATGTGACTGCGAGTTTGATCATTTCTATCTGCAGATTGAAGAGCAACAAAGATATGTCTAGGTGCCGAAACACCTTGCTGTGACGCAATTCGCCAGGTAAATATTCCGTTAATATTAACGTCGAAGGAGTCGGTCATGGTTGTCAGCCAGGACATAACGGACTTACCGCCTTGATTCATGAATGACAATAATTTTTCTTCCTCAAGCATCGATGGAACTATCGCTGGCATCCACAGGGTAAATTTAGTTAGGACAACCTTACCAACATTAACATCATCCGCGGTTATTTCTCGCCAGATGGCTCTGTTATTGCCTTCGGTGTCTCGAATAAAATGAATCGTGTGTTTTGCTCCGTAAATAACTTTCCTGAAATGTCTACAAAATCCAAAAATGTGAGATAGCGGAATTGCACAGGAAAAATTTCGTTCATTCCCCCTTAACAGTGCTCTCCGCGTGGCAAATCCAAGATTGTAATCGGTATTGGGGCCGATCACCACTGAATGAACATCGGCGGGAGCGGCGTTAGCGGCATTTCTCGGCCTACCGATATCATAAGGGGAATATTCAGCGGCATCAGAGTTATCTTTGGCGAACATCATACTAGGGCCGGCCGACCTGGTAAAATCATCCGAGTATCTAGCTAGGCCTATAATCGTCGTTGCTATATCAACGTTGTCCGTGATTGATTCGATTTCTCTTCCGTCGATCATGTAAGTGGCGCTCTTGAATAATGCCATGATACCGTTGTTGACGAATCCAACATTAAAATCTGCATCATAGTTGGTATCGTTCGTTCTCACAATTTTCCCAACAACTTCGATATACGCCTCGGATGGAAGAAAATATCTCGTTGTATCGTGAACTTGAATTTCAATACGACCAATCGCATTTGGTATCACTGTGTCGTACGAAAAATACTGGAAATCTCGCACGGATGTGTCTCTACCTACAGGCTCGTCCATGTCGAACACTTCGTTTGACACTTGTGCGAACATTTATTAATAAGAATTTCATCTAAAACGAAGACCGCTACCTGAAATGAAGCTTGTATTTGCAACTTCCTGTGCTAGATTTGTGTTAGCAACTTCCTGCGCTAGATCATTTATTTTTTTATTTGCTGCGTCGTTTATGGCTTTGCTGATTTCGGGGGGGCATTTCGCTGGTGCTAGGTAATTTGACGGGTTGTTTTTTGCGCGTTAAATTTGATATTCTACCTCTGACAAAATCGAAGCCTTCGCTGGCCAAATTACCAATACCAGAGATGACAGTCTCGCCGATCTTTCCTATTGCTTTTGACGCAAATTGCTTAACTGTGGGTCCGATTTTAGGGACTACTCGCGTGACGAGGCTTTTAACGATGTCGCCGAATCCATTGCCGTGAATATATTTGTATACAGGCAATCGAGAGTTAACTATGCGGACCTGTCTAGGTCTGCGCTGATGTTTGTGAACAATCATGTTATTTCAATTGTGTTGTTTTAATCGATGAGTTCATCAATGAGCTCCTTGTAAATGTAGGAGTCGATGACGCCACCGCGGAATAATCGCTGGCAAATATCTGAGGCCTCGTTGATTATTTCACGAGAATTATTTCCGGCTCGTTTTCCTCCGATTAATATTTCAAGGCGAGATACATCGTTGACGACGCTGTCAGGGCAAACGGTATATCCGCTTCCTGTTTTTGGTTCTGGAGATGAATTACTTTCCCACGACAATATGCCTTCTTCCTCTTCTGGCTCTTCCGATTCTTTTATTTTTTCTAGAAATTTTTTGTAACCAGGATAATTAAGATCGACGTATCTTTTCTTTGAAGCAAAATACACAGCGGGAATCCATTCATCTTTGGTATATTCATCGATAAATCTAGGTAATAGATATTTTCCTCTTTCATCGAAACCAAATTTGGCTATCTCAATTAGTTTTTCCTCGTCTTCCAATTCCTTGTGCCCCTTTTCAGTAAAATGATCTTCGGGCGCAGTTCCTGTAATTCTGGCTTTCGGTTCTGCGGAAAAAGATGCAGGAGGTTCATCGATGGATTTTATTTGGGGCATTTTCTTTATTTTCAAAGATTGTGGCGTCACCGGAGATTTAGGTTTTACTTTTTCCCGAGGTTGACTCATATTTTCCAAAAACCTTTCCTGTGCAGATTTATAAAATCGATTATAAATCGAATCAGACTTCTTCACCCGGGGTAAATTAACTCTAGCTCGGTATATATTATTATACCAAACATCCCGCGATTTAATTTTTTTTAATCCATCTTTCGTTAAAAATTTCGCCCTAACGTTAAAAGAATCTTCCGCAAATGCACCAAGTGAATTAATATCATTACCAAATAATTCAAATTGTTTTTCCATCGTTTTCCAACCATCATCAGTAAACTTATCTTTTATTACATCTCGGGGCTCTCTATCACTCTTCTCATCTTCTTCTTCTTCTTCTTCTTGCTGTGGTTGTTCTTGTGGCAATTGTGCTTGTTCTTGTGCTTGCTGCAATTGTTCTTGCAGCTTTTGTGTTTGTGCTCGTACTTGTACTCGTGTTTGTGCTCGCCTCAATTGTTCTTGTAGCTTTTGTGTTTGTGCTCGTACTTGTTCTTGTGCTTGCCGTGCTCGTGCTTGTTCTTGTCCTTGGTGAATTTGCTCAAGCTGACCCGGCACTACTCGAGTGTGTTCCTCAATATCTTTCACCATGGGAACAATTCCGCGCTTCCTGAGTTCCTTATCATCTTTTTTGTCACCATATGCGACTCGCTCGACTGTTTCGGTGACTGGCTTTAGCCATTTCGACGATATCTCGGTAATTCCGTATTGCGTATCTTCGTAATCACGAACATTTTTCTTAAATAATTGTTTTGCCGGGATAAGTTTCTTTAGTGACGCTAATTGCTCTCGCGCTAATCTGGCAGAATGAGGCTCTCCAACTATGCTAGTTTTCCGACTCATATTATTTTCAAGTATATTATTTTAATGCGACGTAAAATTGGCCAAAGCACCCCCGAGTTGCAACAAAAAAATGAACACAAAAAAATCTCCCTAGAGAATTTCTCTTATTTTATTTTTCCTGTCTCGAATGCTAATATTTATTGACACACCGGCGAGACCACCCGATGCACCTAGTCTGAAATGCATGAAATTTGATCTCCGTAGAAGGCCGTAAAAGTGAAATCTGAGGCTTCTACGGAGAAAGTTTGCGTAGGAAGCTTTATTTTGTCTGTGCAGGAAGGTCTGTACAACTTCCCTGCTGCTACGGAGTCTTTTCACGTTGGTTTGAAACAATGCGAATTTGCTTTTAAATTGCGATATCCTTTAAGATTAATAGAGAGGCAAATGAAAAGTGTTGCTGAGCTTGATAGGAATAAAATCTTGAAGCGCAAACAAGAAGTGAAACATGTCCGTGACTGTCAAATATACACGTAAATAACAACCACCTAAACTATATATATATATATATATATATATATATATATATATATATATATATATATATATATATATATATATATATATATATATATTGGATTATCAGCCAAATATTAGAAGTATATGTTATCAGTTGTATAGCAATCTAACGCACCACTATGTTTATCGATGAACAATACATTGATCCCTTCTGATGATAAATCCACAGATTGATCATATATTTTAATTCATCCCTAAACTGATCATATCTGTTGATAAACCCATTCGTCAGTCATGTGTGTTGACAAAATCTAAACATGTATCACATCCAATTTATCACATATGTTGACAAACAATACTTTCATCGTATTTATTGGATAACGATACCACATTATTACATCCGTTGATGATAATTGTGTACATAAGTAGGATAGGCTGTCAAGTAGATTCACTTTAATTTATTAATTAGCGGACTAAAGTGTGTGAGCTCGGCTATCAACGATTAAATTATGTTGCATTTGCATTAAAATAAAACGCATATTCCAAAGGTTTTGTATTGTGTCTTCGCTATATCTAATCCCAAGTGATTTAACCCTTTCCACGAATCAAAAGTTAAGAACATCTTAGTCAGCACAAAACCAAATGTACACTGTAACAAAACAGACGAATATGGGTCTACAAATTCTGGAAAGGATTGTGCAGTATGCACACTTGTGACACAATGCATCCATTTTTGTTCAACCGACGGGCAATTCATGGGTATATGAATTCTGGAAAGGGTTGTGCAGTATCAACACTTGTGACAAAATGCATCCATTTTTGTTCAACCGACGGGAACGAATACAAAATATATGGCAATATATAGTTGACAATCCATAGGACTTGTTCACTCTATGTCCAGCATTACATGTGGAAAAGAAATGGTTTATGTATACCGAACAGAGAATTCTGTATGCATAGGGAGCAAAATCTTTTTTTTTTTTTAAATTAGAAATAAATCAACAGGAATGCTAGCTGCTGAAAACATTTTAATACAGATATCCATTAAGTATTAATTGTAATCAGATGTTCCTTTAAAATGATCCTTAACGTACGTAATATCTCTTTGTCTGTCTGTCTGTCTGTCTGTTCTCTCTCTATCTCTCTGTCTCTGTATATATATATATATATATATATATATATATATATATATATATATATATATATATATATATATATATATAGAGAGAGAGAGAGAGAGAGAGAGAGAGAGAGAGAGAGACAGAGACAGAGAGAGAGACAGACAGAGAGAGAGAGAGAAGCCAGATTTCTTACCATGTTCCGATGTTAACTTATTGGCATGTGTTCTGAAATCCTTGAATAAACAAATCCATGTAAATGTTTTCTCCTCGTATGTATGCATAGGCTAAACAATCATGACAAAATATGTTGCCCTTACGATCATATCTTTCTTACATGTAAATTCACATACGTGATTGAGCGGTTTGTATTGGTAAGAACATCGAGTGAGTCTAAGATTTGTGTTGCTTCAAAGTCGTATTGTGGATGCTGACAATTAAGATCCATATCTACTGTGGTTGTAAAATGCTCAGCATGTCTCCCCAAAGAGTTCTGGAACCATCTTTTGCAAAAGGTATTGAAGGGTTTGCAACGAAATACCATAATAAAATTATAAATGGGTGTACATCTTTATGGTACATTTCATTCTCTCTCTCTCTCTCTCTCTCTCTCTCTCTCAACGACTTTATGAGGATAAAACTGTTAATCAGAATGCGAAAATCCCCCAGAACAAAATGATACTAAAACAAATGTCACTGTATACTGAAATATTACGCATAGTCATAAAATGAAAAAGATTAATAAAATAACGAAATGGTGGCATATATTACAAATTGTCAAAATGTTCAACATGTTCTACCTATATGCATTTTGAGTTTGATATCAGTTGTTTGATAGATTAATCTGATTTTTATATGTTTGTGCGATTGATTGAACAGTTCCATTATAACACTTAGTTATTAATGCCCGTATGCAACCTGTCTGCACAAACTCACGATCAGCCATCTATTATAATTTACATTTGGGCCTAAAACATCTGTTGTAAAATATATTTTGAGACATATATAAGAACGCGTTTAGGAACCCATGGAAGTGGTGCCACGGAGTTCTGAAATTCCTTAATTACCAAAGAGGTTGTTTTCTACGATAGGAAAATGTGGAAAGAAAGCAGTTCGAAACTATATAAAAAGTGGATGACATTTATAGTGATTGCTATTGTGCCATTCATGCTGATGGTTTATGGACCTTTAAAGGAACCTAACATGGATTGGTCGGCACTGGGAACTATTAAAATAAATCATGACAAATTATAATCGGCATTTAGTCCCTGTGCTACTCCAATTTTAATTCATTCATCTATCCCGTTATCCATCGTTCCATTTATCATTTCATATATATCCCTAAACATGTCTTTGTAAAACAACTACCCGTTGGTACCATTATGTTGCAATTGTTAGTAAAGACTGAATGCACATACAGATAGACATATATACAGGCGGGGAAAAGGATAAACATTATCATGCACAAAAGCTGATCATTTAAACAAACTCGCTAACATGCATATTGGTAGAGAGACGAACTCTTAAAAATTCAATATTTAAGGACACAAATAACTAACTTTCAGTAGTAGTGGATTCCGCCTTAAATATTTCAGAAACACACACACACTATATGCTTTGTTGTTTCGTTTAATAAAAGCGTCATCGGCATGTAACCGATGTTTTAAATATATATGGTTGTTTTCAGTGGCGTCACTCGGGTTGGTGTCACCCGGTGCAGTCCGCACCCCCCGCATCCCCCTAGCGACGCCACTGCTGTGCCTGCTAGTCATGTATTTAACTATGATCGGTTATCAGCTTATGAAATCCGACTAGACCGAGCAGTGTGTGCTCTGTACAATTTGCAGTTTTTCATTTTGGTGTCACCCCTCTGAGATGGTGTCACCCGGTGCGGTCAGCACCCCCCCCCCCGCACCCCCCTAGCGACGCCATTGGTTGTTTTTCGACTCAGCTATTCATAATAATATACCCCATTATACGATGTTTAAAGGATTGCTTGACCTGTAAGCAGCCATCCATGTAATTTGAAATGCCCGTCCTTCAGCTCATCTCGAATAAATAATATTTCCAGTCCACACGCCCGTTAAAAGCTATAGTTGAAAAGAAATGTGAATGATTACTAGGAGTCTATTTATGTACTACCGCTGACTACGAAATGAAATAAATTAACCCATAAATAATATTTGTCTTCGAAATTTAACATTGTTAGCATCTGAAACTGCTTCGATGGCATAAGTGGTTAGGGAGTTTTCCTCGGATGTGGGAGATCGCGTGTTCGAACAATAGCTGAGTCATACCAGAGACATATACAAATGGTACTAGCAGCAGAACACTTGGCGATCAGCATTAAGAGGATAATGTGACTGGGTGGGACATGCTACATCTCTGCGGCAATCGAAATCACACACACACACACACACACACACATATTTTAGAAACAGTCAACTGGAGTTTACCAATAGAATAATTTGACCCAAGGAAGTTGGATGAATGCACCTAAAGTGTGCTTTATATACGGTCAAAATCACAATGAACTCTTTTCCTACTGCCCCGTAGACGTGGATTGTATCACCCCTACATTCCGCCATATCCATTTATTGTAGAAGCGCGATTTGATCATCACGATTGTTCGGGTGTTATATAGTGCATCTTAAGCGCAATGCTAACTTTTAAGGCGGTGACTTTGTTAATTTCATTTATGATATCAAGGTAAAGCCTGCGCGACAACGATTTGAAGCGGCGTAAAATGTCAAGGTGAGCCAGGGCGCATTTCTTAGAAGAAGAACGAGAAGTTGAAGAAAGAGAATAAGAACCCATTCATGCACATATATCAAAAGCAAACTTTGCAGAAGAAACACACGAGGAACCCATACAAGTAAACATGGACAGTAAAAGAAGAAAGCTAATCTGGCTTAGAAGATGTGTTTTGAACAATCTACTTTTGTGAAATGTTTTTACAATTTCATTGTAATTTCTTTTAAAGGGGATACATACCTCCACAAATGTAAGTACATTGGTTTATAATTTAAATATATAACAACACACCTATACGCTCTATCTTTCTCTCTATTTAACGCACACACTCAACTTGTCTGTCGTACACAGTAATCCAAAGCTCAGTTTATAAGCCTATAGTGTGGCCTAGTAAGGTCTTTTCTTTCTAACTGTTTAACAGACACGCACACACGAGTTTACAATATAATTATGTAAAGTTAAGCAACAGTTTATATGTTTTGTATTAAGATAACCTTGTCTCAAATACATTTTATGGTTGTATATGACATAAAGTTGGTGGTTAGCTGATGTTACTCTTTAAAAAAAAAGAATATAACATACTCAGAGTTTTCCAATTAAAAAAAAAATGTTTTTAGCTTCATTTTAAAATTCGTCATTCTTTATCCTTGGAAAATCAATATGGAAAACAATACATATATTTTGACTGATATCCTGAATCTACAGTGAAAATCTGTAATTATTTCAAGGGCTATTATTGTAGCAGTGTATGATCTCAATCATTTCAAGGGATATTATTGTACCAGTGTATGATCTAATTTTTCTGTCATTTCGTTATATGTCAGTCTTTAGGTTGTGTTTCAGTGTTATGCTGGGAGACAAATTACAGCCACTCTCTTTTTTATTTTCGTGTTCTTCGGGGACAAACTACAGCCACTCACAATTTTGTCTACAAACTAGGGTCAATATGCTACAGGTAGACCGAATCCGACTAGATCGATGCAAACATTTTAATTATACCTTGCTGTCTGTCACACGGGTATCATTTTTAGTGACTACAAGTAATACATAAGGTTGTCCTTTCAATGTTTAGAAAAGATAACAAAATAGAAAAGTGCTTCTTTGAATTTCACAAACTGACAGACATAAACACTGGCAGGGAAAAGGACGGAGATTCTCATGCAGAAAGGCTGATGCTGTATACAAACACGCCGATATACAAATTATTGAAGAGAAGAACTCTTAAAACATAAATATTTAAAGACACAAATAACTCCCATTTATTAGTAGCGGATTCCACCTAAAATATTTCGGCCACACACACACACACACACACACACACACACACACACACTTTCACAATAGGGTCAACATGCTACAAGTAGACCGAATCCGACTAGATCGAATGCGAATATGTTGATGTAAACTTGCTGTCACACAGGTATCAATGTTAGTGAATACATGTAATACATAAGGCTGTGTGTGTGTGTGTGTGTGTGTGTGTGTGTGTGTGTGTGTGTGTTTGAGAGAGAGAGAGAGAGAGAGAGAGAGAGAGAGAGAGATAAGTTAATGCAAATGATCATTGCATAAGTTGGAGAGATAACTCTTAAAACAAAATATTTAATAACTATTAAGTTGCATACTGGAATTAATAACTGTGTCCGAAAGGTTTTGGGTGATAATAGTTATGAATGTTTACACATATAAAAGTAAAACTAGGGTTGTGATTGAAACAGTGTGAAACCTACATTAAAATTCAAAATATCTCGCCTGTTGATAATGTTACCCAGGTGTTGTTTCGTTAAATAAAATCGTCGTTTGAATGTATCGGTAGATGTAAACGATATACAGTCGTTTATCGACTTCGCTCTTCATAACATTACATCCCGTTAAATGCTGTTTAAAGGAATGCTTGACCTATAGGCAGCCATCCATGAAGTTCGAAATGTTGGTCTTTCAATGCATCTAGAATAGATCATATTTCCCAGCCGACACGCCCGTTCAAAGCTTTTGTCAAATAAAATATTTAGGATTACTGAGAGCCTACTAATGTAGTAAGGCGACTATGAAATAAAATAAATTACCCCATACGCAATATTTTCTTCGAAATTTAAAACTGCAAGCATCCGAGACCGCTCCTATGGCCTAATTGATTAGAGCATCTGGCTTGGATGAGGGAGGTCGGAGGTTCGAACCGCGGCCACGGCTTTCAAAATACTTACAAATAATGGTAGAATCAGCTGATTCGCTTGGCGCTCGCTTAGCGTTGAGAGGTTAATGTGACTGGGTGGTACATGACTGGCATGATGCCCCAGTGCTGGACATCACTATAAACTGCCAGACTGCAGATATCTTAGCGGTATGACTGAAACATTGCGAAAGCTACCGTACACAAGCTTTTGAGAAAAATTAATTTTGAGTTAATTTTACCAGTAAAATTATTTGGCACAATGAAGGTGGATAAATGCACGTAAACGTTCCAATATATACGGTAAACCCACCCTCTTAGCCCCTTTTCATATAGTCCCTAAGACGAACATTGTATTACCCCAGCATTATACCGTATCCATTTGTTGCAGAAGCGGAATATCACTGCATATAAAACGCAATAGTAACTTTTAAGAGAGGATACTTTGTTGTGTACATTTATGTTATCAGGTCAAAGCCTGCTTGACAGTAATTTTTAGCGACGTAATATATCAAGGCGAGTCTGGGTGAATGAACGTGTGCACATTGATACAAAGTGTGAATTTCTTGTTAGGCTTTAGAATTGGGATAAAAATAACAACACGAACGCCGACAATTCTGTTCAACTAGTTCGCATTGATGCTTCTTCAGACACGAAATGTTTTGAAGAAAAAAAAAAACAGACACAAAATAAAAAAGAAGGGTTTTGTCATCTAAATGTAACAGACGCCGGCGCTCTCAATGTGCAAACATAAGAGAACGCACTTCTTTCAGTAGCGCTAATGCAAAAGAGTATATGGAAACTGATAGCTATTATTTACTTTAGTGTATTGACGGATTCAACATCTGAGGCCTATACAGTGCCATATATAATTAATGTTGATTGTTAAGATATCTCTACAATGGTTTGAGCAATAGTCTGAAATTACGTAAAAAAAGGAAGAAATAAAGATATAATGAATTAATGAACTCTTGTGCTAAACAATTTACACTCAAAATTGTAAAAATAAAAGTTCAAAAAGCTATGTAAACGGAAATTAAATAATTTGCGCTGTTGTACATACAGTAGAATACAATATTTAGAGCATGACGTAAACAGCCCGAACATTCATGGTTTCGTGGACTCGTCCAAACACTACTGCCAACACTTGCATTGCTACTTCTTGAAAAAAGGAATGATTAAATAACATAATGTTGATTGAAAATTTCATTATATAAGCGTTTATAATGTCATATCTACTAGAATATTAGCATATATAATTTTCAAATTTTGTACTCTTGATTTGTACTTTGACATAATGATCATTTGCATTAATATGCATGCCGTTAACAATAAAGGAGTAACAAAAAAAGGTAAAGATTCGAAATGTTCTCTACTCCATTCAGATTAACGTATTGGAGAGCTAAAATTACAAAATAATTAAAGTGCAATGAAATAGGAACATTATGAAAGGAAACTAAAAGCATTAAAATTTATGAGTCGAGATTTCATGTTAAAAAGGCAGTCATTGCTTCGCTCGACCCGGCATCATGACATGATTCGATTGCTACTTAGCTTCAATGTAGCTCTTTTTGACCTTAAATGTGCACACTCCTAAGTGTGGTAAGAAGGAGCCTCCGTAGAGATTAAGAGCAAACACAGACCACAATGTATGCGAATGAAACATTAATACGATAGTGAAGTATGCGAGTCTCTACAAACTCAGAACTTAAATATTTCAGGAACGATGAATGAGAAAAGTTACACAAAAAAAAAACTCTAACAAAACATAAAACCGGGACACAATGTACGTAGCCTTACACTACACGATATAAACACAAATGCTGAAGCTATACACTCCGATAAATAATGCACAGTTTCACTGGGTAATACCATACTGACGTTGACATACAACTAATCAAGTTGTTTATTCGCCATAACTTATATGATTTCACTTAAAAGTTGGGTGTGGAACTAGCTATAAGAACTGTCAACATTCCAAAGTCACATTTTAAGATTGAAATCTTACAGTTCAAGATATACATTCTTTGATCGGACGCGTCGTCTGGCTCCTTCATCCTCGTTTCGATCACGCCGCTTTGACCCCATCTTCGTTGCCAGCTATGGTACTTAAATGCCGAATATGTCGCCCCGTTGTCATCTATGTTGCCCTGTTTATATCAATGTTTATTTGTCGCCATAGATGTCATTCATGTTTTCTTTGTTCAGACTGGAGGCCATGTTGACAGCTACGTCGCCCATTACCAGCTTTGAGGCTATGCTTTCAGCTAAAATTATACCAAACTAGACGTCATGCTATATTGAATAGGTTTCAGTACCAATAACCAAATATATACATCCAATAAATCATACCAACAATATAAAATAAACACACTTCATTTAACGGTAAACATCAATATAACGATGTTAAACAGTAAACTGACTATTATTCAAACCTCAAACACGATATAGTTTATCGGATGTCAAAATATCAAAAATAAAACTGAAATAGTACATCCACACGAGACTTTCGAAGTACGAATACAATTACAAATATAATTTAGTAATAATGTAAATTAGTCTTTAACCATATTGCTGTATAACGCTGTCTGCAGAGTAGACACGACATGACTAGATCTTGAAATCATTCCTCCCGCATATTGAATACGCATCCTATAACTACTACAGAAACAAGTGACAGACCCAAGTTTAAAGTACCTGCGCACATCATTAAATATTGGTATCTCGCTGCTAACGATTTAAAACGAGATGCAACTATTACTCAATGTTTCGTTACTCGAGGTAGAACAATAAAACTACTGTAGATAACACAGTACGCGTCTCTGAATTTCGCTACTCATTTGTTTTTGTTCTTGTAGGGTTTAACGCCAATTTTCAGTACAACCCGGAAAACCCCCCGGAAAGAACCAACGACCCACGAGAAGCTATTGGCAAGCTTTCTTACATACCCACATTGGCCGAATCCGAGACTCGAACCCACGCAGACGGAGGTGAGATGGTAGTGATCTGTAACACTGAGCGCGTTAGAGTTCTCTACATATAATCGTTCTAATATGTCGAAAATGTTCATTGATGTCATCAGCAGATGTCAACAATACCATAGTTCAGCTATCTTGGTTCCAAAACAAACCGGGGACACATGGGTGATGTTACCTTGGCAATCTTTTCGTAATACATTGTGAACTCTATGAATTTTCTGCAAACGATTTTGAAACAACATTTACCAAATAGTCTGAAATAGAATATGTATTATTTTATATGCAAGAAAAAAAAGCGGTACAAAATACCAATCATTGAATTATGTATTAGGGCAACACGAGAACGTGTACAACAGTTAAGAAACTATTGTCTATCATCTAGATATGTTGCAAGAGCGGGTGGGTACCCATTTGTGATTGTGTTAAAGCCTTGTGGTATAAGCGACAATAAGGATGCAAATGCATGGTGATATTGACGTCCTGCTGAAAATAAATTTTCTGCAAGGGATACGCCTTGCTCTTTTGGGATATAGCACTGTACCTTATATTTAGGAACATTATTCATAATTGTATTAAAGGTCTTGCACATCATCTATAGACGTCATTATTATGGTAATTAGTATCATTGGAAATGAGGTTACACACTCCATGCATGTGCGTAGAGGCCCATGAAAAACCCTGGGATTATTGCTCTGGAAGATGACATTTTTCAGTCCGCACACTGCACGTGTAAGGCTCGTTTAAGTTAAGGCAATTGTGTTCTTCTCGCTAATGAGTGCATCTCGTATCGCTAGAAATGCTTGAGTGACTGATGTATTTTAGTACATATTCTTCTCAACAGCAACAAAGTTTGCGAAACGATTTAAACTAAAAAGGAGATGGGCCTATACTCTCTCTCTCACTCTCTCTCTCTCTCTCTCTCTCTCTCTCTCTCTCTCTCTCTCTCTCTCTGTGCAGCTAAGTAAAAAAAATGTATGACAGAGGATATCGGTTTGACGTCATCAAGTCATCAATATGAAATCCAGAGCCATGAACACCAGCCATACCAAACGTTAAGAAGCTGCTGAATCATTTTATTCCCACTAAGCATGAAGACAGTTCCTTTTTACGGAGCATCACACAAATCTCTACAAATTGCAATTGTTTTATCATTGACAAAATACAAACTTTGTTGTGAGTTCAATACTAAGGAGGTTATAAATTACATTACTTTACATTTTTGTACTCTTTTCAATCTTACATTGGCATAAGGATAAAGAGGATGTATTAGGTTATTTTGTAAGATGATTCATGTTAGTGTGACCAAGGTTCAAACTGATCTGTTTCTGATATAAATGTTACAACAGTCAAGATGCCGCATTTTCATTAAGACATAAGGTTTGGCAGAATAGCACCATCCACTGTTCATGTTACATGTCAAACTGATAGTGAACAGCCATTTCGTTCATTGCTAATGATGAATTGCATGGTGAAGACACGGAGTTTTATTTCCTATTCTACATACAGGGGCATTAGAAATGAAACAAATGCAAAATGCGTCGAGGTTTATTTGTGACTATGCTATCTTATTTGTGCACCCCAAGTGACCATGCTGAATGTAGACCTAATGGGACTACTTTATACGAAATGTGGTCAGGGTTATAGTGAAATCAAGTGCCTTCTTGACGTGGACGGATAAAATCAACCATGTCTTTAAAAAGGTGATTCCGAATGAATGTGGTTCATGGAAATTGACAAGACCCATTCTTATACTACAAAGTGCAAAATGCAACTATTCCTAAATGAGAGCTCATTTGTGATCTTGTATTATGGTCAACCAATATTGTGCGTGTTGAAAGAATATGATCTGATATATTCTTGTCAGTAGGTATTTCTTCCAAATCACAGGTGTTTCAATCGAAATGTGTGTTGCCAGAGATTTGTTTGAAATATTTCACAGGAGAGGCAGCACATACAGCAGATTCTTCAATCCATACGACAACAACATTGCCCTTACCAAAAATGCGAATTGTGTTCATGATGACAACAAAATAGTTCCTACCTCCAGTTCCATCTCAGTCAATCTCCCCTTTTCTCTCTTTCCAACTCTAGGTATTTTTTTCAATGTTATTTTAATCTTGAACATTCACCTCATCAAAACAGAATTATAGGATGTATTCACGTTTTGTTACTTTCACAGAATTGTTTTTATAAATATCTAATAATAACTGGTTATATTGCACAATGATGCAGATAGATGTATGATCTTCACCAACCATCTATACTTCATAACCTTGTTACTAGTGGTAAATGGAAACTAAGACTGTGTGTGTTAAGTAAGAGTACACTTTCACAAGTTTAGCAATAGCTGGAATGCATTCATCAAATTTAAACTTTGTAAACTGTAACGGAATCTTTTAAAATTTCTGGATTTTCTGAGAAGGAACCAATAAATCTTCCAACTCGACTGAGAATATTTGCTATAATTTGTTCATTGGCTACTTCTTTTGGGTGTGTCTGTTTCTCATCACTGTTCAGTTGATGCCACCTACCTTGGCAAGGTAGATTGCAACATGATCTTTAATGCTGAACCGTCGGTCTATCATAACTACGTCATATCGCAGTATATCTTGCAAATGCTACATTACGCAACCATATGCTTGTTAGAGGCTTTTCTTCTTCACCCATCTCTGATAAATGCGATTGAACATCGTTGATATACACCAGAAAGGTTGTTTATATTATGCTGATGTTTGTAATAGCAGAAAATGAATGCTGTGTTTACCGCGCCAACGACTTTTACAGTAACTTGATCAAAACAATCCAGTATAGATATTAAATATATACCAAAGACTGGCTAAGCCCACTTGTTAATATCTATGTATATTTTATCGATGTGGTCATCTTGCCAGTCAACCATTACATGAAATGTAGCGCATAAATTCAAATGTGAATATTTTTACGACGCAGTTGATAGTCTCGATCTCTGAATATATACATCATTCCCGACTTGGTTAGGCAAAACAGATGTTTTTGCAGGCTTTATTTTTTGATCACGTATGTGATCTTCATAATTTTGAACAACATGTGCACAGATTACGAATCAGTGTAAAGCGAAACCGTTTGAGAATCATATGCTTGACGTTGCCTGATGATGATGGAAGAAGTGTTCATGATCCTTTCTGCAATTTCTAGAATTCAAGAATCAATTAGACTGTCGGTTATGCAAATTGTATTTTCTTTCCTTCAGTGTGTTACGGAATTGGAGGGGCACATTGTCATGACATTTTGAATCATAACAAACCACTTGTATCTGACTCCGCTTCTGTTAACGGCTGACGGCACTTTCATTTTTGTCTAAGGATGGTCTTAGGGTTTGGCTCATGTTCTAGGTTAAAAGTTGTTACAAAGAGAGCTAGTTGTAAGCTTTAGATAAGCCTTTGGCATGAAAATAGACGTAACATCTTATTCAGTTATATTTTATACAGAATGTATAAAGTGTATCATTATACGCAGAACTTTGGGTGGGATTTTATAAACACATTTCTAGTTCTATCATATTTCAAATTAGAATAAGTGACTCATTTCACAATCTACTATTAAGACGTTAGTATTACATCGACAAACTGCTATTGTATTGTGTTTCATGATTGCCGTTGGTTCAATTTATTTCATTTAAAATCAATTAAGTTCACCGAAATAGCTTTTGCAACCTAGCTACATGCAAATCAAAGTGAAAGGACGACTCAGAAATGGTTTAGTCCTGCGTGTCAATACACTATCATATCAGTATGTGCATTGTTTGCACTATAAGACAAAGTACATCGTAATTTTATGGATTTAAGAATTGTAAAAAATATTGTATAAATTAAGCAGATAATACTAAAAATATATAAAATGTATAAAAGATAGATGTGTTAGATCCCACATATTTCAGTTGTTGCGTCCTCTGTGGGGCATTAGTGGCATCAGCGCACCTCTGATTTCAGTACACTCTTTGCGCGATGATATTAATCTGGTTTTGAGATCTGTCTTGCATGCAGTTGTAGTTGTTGTACATAGGATATAAGCAATGATATAGTCTTTAAGTCTAAAGTTTCAAAATTAGAGTTACTGTTAAGCTGTTGCGGAGTCAGACGGCACACATATTGCTGCTAAACATAAATGTTGTATACTCTACTGTTTGAATCTATCGTCACAACATCTTTACCTAGTCACACCTATATTCATATCCCTTTGTGTGTGTGTGTGTGTGTGTGTGTGAGTGTGTGTGTGTGTGTGTGTGTGTGTGTGTTTAGGATTTTTAATGTAGCTTTAACAATTTTTCAGTCAGTTCGCTACGACGTCTGCAGTTAAGCAGTTTATAATGATGTCTAGCACTGGAGCAACATTCCGCAGACATGTAGCATCATGTCCCACCCAGATACATTATCCTGACACCAGTCCGACCAGTCCTAATACAAATCTTTTAATGCTGAGCGCTAAGCGAGACAGCTGAAACTAACCTTCTAATGCTGAGCGCCAAGCGAGACAGCTGAAACTAACCTTCTAATGCTGAGCGCCAAGCGAGACAGCTCTTAGTACCATTTTTATTAGACTTTGGTATGACTCGGCTGTGGTTGCAAACCGCAACCTCCCTCATCCGAGACGGACACTCTAACCACTTAGGCCACCAGAGTGGTTCATATATCTTTGGGACGATCCGAGAATTTATGCAACCAAAAAGCTTTCTGTAAGAAAGGAAGGTTCACTCGTCAGTTACACTGATGTCATTTTTGGAGATAAGAACATATAAATATATCTTAATTTTCCTTCAGTGTATTTTAATGTACCAACAGACATGATGCAACTCTAGGAAACATAACTCAGATTATGTATCCAAAAACAATAATGATGACAATACTAAGGAAAATATTAGCATGGAAAGATCATGCTCGGTTTTCTGCGTTACTGAATGGAACACATGTGTAAAGATCAGGTACAAAATACTGAGTTGCTATAGACGTTGTCACGTTTGCTCAGCCTCAGTACGTAAGTCGAAAGTTGATATAGAGGTGCTGCAAGATCTACAACATCTGCGGAAACAGGATTAACATTGCAGCAATGATGTGCTCTTTTAAATTTGAATCTCTTCATTCTCAGAGATGAGTAGCATATAAATGACAATTATATGAAACATATAATTTTTCTGGGCTTTAAATTCCAAACTCAATTTCAAAAATACCTCCATCAACATTAGAAGGGATTTTAATCTATCATCCAGTCATCCCGGGAAGATTGGACACGATCTTGGCATTTCAGATGGTTCGCATCCAATTTCAATCGAGCTTGAAATTAAATGACTCATGCTATTTTACGATCCGCAAAGCTGATGAACTGCAACGTCACCGTCAACCGTGTGTACCCAAAAAATTCTACAAAACTAAGGAGGATTTAAATTACTAAAATCGCCTTAACATGTATATTGATCAAATTGAACGTAAAATGTATCACTATAATACGTATATTTGTTTTATTTTAGGACGCTTTGGAAAAAAGTTCCAGTATCCCTATATAAGGAACGCTTAATCAGTACAGTACATTAATCACAGAGAATGTATGATAACACAAACACACACACACAGACACAGATAAATATATATATAAGCGACATGGACGGATCCCATTTAACGCCAGGCAAGTCGTCAGATCTACTGTAACTTATTCACCTTGAGGAGAAACATTTTTCACGTCATAGTATATTAATAAGGTGCATGCAAATATCAAACTTGAGTGGGAAATGTTGCCCATATTTGTTTGCAGAGATATATTTTTCCACTTTACCTTTCACTTCGCTTTTAAATTGTAGATTATGTACATGTGCGCGTGTGTATTTGCAAACTTCATCGTACTGACCTAACGGTTTCACAAAGACGTACAGGATCATTACTATATCACTGCCATTTGAGCACAATGCCTCTTTAGGAATTCAACAGACCGATTACTATTGAAGATTATGTATAAACGACTCTACGAAATTTAATGTATCCGGCCTCACCTGTTAATGTAAAACATTTTTTAAATCGCTGTCAAAACAGAAGCGTCAATTTCTTAGTTCGAATGCGTACATTTACTGGTATATATGAGTTCTTTTATTAGTTCGATGTCGTGCTTATTTGCTATGAATCTTGTATTTCCCACACCACTGTCTGGTTTAACCAACATAATATCAACACAGGATATATGAATAGACTCCTCGATAATACCAAGATAATTGTGTAAGCGTGAGCAACGTACGCGTGCACGTACAGACGAATGTAATGTGCACATACATTAAATTCTACGATGACCTGCAAATGTTTGCTTTAATGCATACATGTTGACCTTGATTATTCTCAGCATTGTTTGCCCTTGTCTTCCATACATTTAACTAATCGATTTCGTTTGTAATGCCTATTTTTTCCGCTAAAATTATTTCATACTTCAACGTACCTAATTTATATTCCTATCTTTCTGCATGCATTGCCAGATGTCTATATAATTTGGCGGTACATGGTTACGTAAGCACAGTGCTGGATCATATTGCTCAAAATTGCCGACCAAATAAATAAGTCTATAGATTATTTATTAAACCGCTACAGACCACTCCGTTGGCCTAGTGTTTAGAGCTTCGGCTTCGGATACTGGAGGTCGCGGGTTCGAACCCTGTTCGAGTCATACGAAAGATGTATAAAAATAGTACTAGCAGCTGCCTCGCTTAGCAAACAGCATTAAGAGATTAGTGCAAGGACTTGTAGGCCTGGGGTCAGGATAATGTGACTTGGTGGGACATGATGCTACATGTTTACGGCATGATGCCCAGTGCTAGACATCACTATAAACTGTCGCAGTGCAGACATAATAGAAATATGACTGAAAAATTGCTAAAGCTACATTAAGAATCCAAGTCACACACACACACACACACACACACACACACACACATCTCACCACTACAGGATAATGACGTGATAACCGTAACAACAGAGGCACATATAATCCATATGTCATTGATAATACTACAACAGCTACTACTATTACTGTTAGTACAAATGCCATTACCAATACTAATACACACATGCTTTTGGTAATAATAATAATAATAATATCAATAATAATAAGAAAGTCGTAGTAGCAGCAGCAGTAGTAGTAGTAGTAATAGTTAACTGTGCATTAAAATTATACATATGCATGTCTTAATTATGTTGTTTTTGTTTTGGGTTTAACGCCATTTCTCAACGCAACATCGGCTATACATGGCGGCCAGCATAGCTGGTAGAGGAAGAGCCCAGAGAAACCACGGGAAGAACCACAGACCTACTGGCAAGCTTTGTCAAACACCCACATTAGCCGAGCCCGAGACTAGAACCACTGTCGACAGTGGTGAGATTGCAGTGTTCGGTAGGAATGTCTTAGTTTCAACTGCCAATTAATCATACATATATGTATAAATGCCCAAAACCTTCTTGTTCCACATTGGGGCGGGGAGATCAAAGTTCCATCTGTTTGTGGAAATCAACAGACCGCTACAAATCACATCCCAAAATGTGCAGTCTCTATTTCAAAGGGAGTAGAAAGGCTTGCTATACATTGCTCGCGCACGCAAGTACGCCGAAGTGGGCAGTGTAACATATTTAACTATCTTACCTTCGATAAGTATGAAGATAATAGTCTCATTATTAATAATAATTCAATTTAACTTTATCAGTAGTGAAGACGCCTAATGAAGGCAGGATCCGAGGTGGTTTAAATAATTAACAAGCCAGACGCCAAACCAAAATCATGCCGGGTTGAAATCCTAACTCCGCAGTGGTCTGGGTAGGCTACCGTGGTCAATGTACTTTACGTCCAATACAACGGCACTATATAGCCTACTATATATATATATATATATATATATATATATATATATATATATATATATATATATATATATATATATATATATGTATATATGGTGTTGTGTGTGTGTGTGTGTGTGTGTGTTACGAAGAACCAAACAATCGCGTATACCAGGTAAAAAGCTAATGGATAAATTCTGCCTAGGAAAGAAATAATTTTCATTATATATTGGAAACATATGTTTTTATTGTATCCAAATAAATTCAAATCTGTAATTGATTCATGGAGAAAAAAAATAATTTAGACTCTATTTTTTATTTGATTATCCATCTGAGGAGATACTGCTATTTGGAAGAAATTCATTTCTGCTGAGTGGCAAAGCCGTCTGAAGAGTCTTGCTGTACTGTACCCCGACAGACGAAACCCGTTTGAGAAAAAAATGTACTGAATCACCCGTGTGTTATCCCTATGGAGAAATTTAACATAAAATTTTCTGTTTGAGCCTCAAGTGTCTGCCCATGTTAACTTCTCGTTTGACCCCAAGTGTCTCTCTTGTCCTCAAGTGTTACTTTTCACCCTATAAATACTTCTGACCCTATACAGGCGTCCGCATGTTAAGCTTATGGAAAAAAAATAACTTAAAATTTCCCATACTTAGAGTGGCGAGTATTAAGGTCAAATGGAACATTGGTACAAAGTCACCACCGAATTGAGGTTAGCTACTTGTAACATTGTTACCATTCTTCTCTATCAACACTTTCGTCTCCAATTGCTAATTTCTCGTTTCACCCCCAAGGATATCCATCTTTGCTTATACTGCTCTCTCTCTCTCTCATTTCAACGTCTATAATCCGATTGTTGCATACGTAAGAAACCTTACATCATATAACAGCTTTTGCTCGAAGTGCACATCATATAACAGCTTTTGCTTGAAATGCACAATTTCCATTACATTATTATCATCGTCTCTTCTTAACCAAGTGTATATATATATATATATATATATATATATATATATATATATATATATATATATATATAATCGTTTTACAGTATAAAGAGAAGCTGCAGTATTTATTCTCAGTCTATGTTTTCTTTTTGGGTAATTGGTGGAAACATAATACGTATAACACGTTAGTCTTGGAGGATTTACCGTCTCTTGTTCGTGTGAGGATGCGACATCAGCAAATGATTGGACACTTCGCCATATTTCATTATCACCCGAGATTATGTAGTTTTCAAGATCAACCTACTATATTCGTACCTAGTATTTGTGCATATTAAGGGGCTGTAAAATGTTGTTTGCACCTTGATTCACCTTTAAATTATTTCACTAACAGGTTTATAAAAAGGTAAGCATAATACCTCTATTGAAAATAGCTGGACCATTTGCCGATGAAAATATGGATATCACAGGTTACAATCAAATTGTCCTACAAGCCGTACACATATATTTAACACTGAGGTCATTGGATGTGATTTACTGGAACGTCAATATCTTTCCAAGAATTTTGTGTTTTCAATAGCATATGCGCCCTACATTTTTACATTCATGTCGCGTTGATTGGTTGTGACACTTGTAGTTCCTGTTCGCAGAGGCTGTGTATCGTTAGGGAATATAAAAATTCAAAGTTATGTATGCGTACAATGATAGGTATGTATACGTAAACAATATTTCGCCAACACTTTGGCGCATAAAAACACGCACGCATTTACCATCCTATGCAATTTATGATTACACGACTTCCTACGATGATTTGCAAACACTTTGTTTAATTCATACATGTTAACATTGGAAACGTTTTTGTTTCTTCAGACTCTTGCTTGTCTCTGTCTCCAATAAAAGCTGGTTGATTTTATTATGTCTGCCTTTTATGAAACCTTTATTTCATATTGGCCATGTACTTATATTAAATTATATTCCTGTCAGTACTTGTGTCTGAACGTCTGTCTACCCGTCATCACGACCATAAATAGGATGTAATTCACATTAATATAAGACCAGATGTGAGTTTTGTTACTTGTATTATTTCATTTCCAGCATACAGTGTCAACAAGGCTTAATGCAATATTTACGAATACCTTTGCTAAATTGTATACTAATGATTATCTCAAACATTTTGATAAGATTGATTGTATTCGGATTGGGTCAGTGTTCCCTTGTATATATATATATATATATATATATATATATATATATATATATATATATATATATATATATATATATATATATATATATATAGCGACACTATGATGCATAGTGTAATGCTGATGTCGATTGAAACATACACCTATGCAATCTTTATCTGGACAAATATTAGTATAATTGTATTGAAATATATGTATTTCTTGTAGCTCATGCTTTGTTGTATCTATCTAGTCTTGTATATGCACACCTTTGCGAATTTCTTGTGAATGCAAATGTCCGAATGTTGTTGTGTCATTTGGGTTCGTCTCTCCGTGTGTCGATCGATTATATTTAAAACCAGAGCTACACAAGCTAGGAGCGATCGTGATCAGATACTAAATAGTATGTTTAACAATATAAGCAGATAGTGAATCCTTCAGATTGTGGGTACAGTCCACGAGAATGTGGCGCTGGTGGGTGGTTGGTACCAGTTGTATTTTGATCATAAGTGCATGTCACATTAACTCATTATTGCATTTTAAACTATATATATATATATATATATATATATATATATATATATATATATATATATATATATATATATAGCTTTAGTTGAATTGAATAAAGCAGAACACAGAACATTTAGTCGAAGATGAACTCAAATATAATTATTTCTATACAAATTTACCTATGATCTAGCTTTACAAAACCTCGTTTACCTACAGCTTCGTTCCACATCAATGCGCATTTATTTTTGAGGCTTCGAAGTTTATTTCCAGGCATACGAGGATTTTGCTGGTGACGGAAAACATAGTGTGGATGAAACAACAATAAGAAGAGAAAAACTTTTTCTCATATTCAGCAGTTAAATTGGTGAAGCACAATTTATAAAATGGCTTTCGTGTGGGGTATATGCCCTTTTCTTGCAATGACAGTAGCATGCTTCGCCCTACTCAGCACAGGAGACACGGTTCCAAATATAGTTGAAATTCCAGGCCATGTCATGGTGGCTGGAATTTTCTCGATTCAGGAAACCAAGAATGGGATATGTTCCAATGTTGACTTACGATCTGTCATGAACGTTGAAGCAATAAGGTGGTACTTTGATAATTTAAATTCCAGTGCAAGTCTTCCATTTCGAATAGGTAAGCATGCAAGTGCATTTAACATGATCTATCATTAATAGAAAGCTTCGAGCTGCAGTCATCTACATATGACAACAGTTTTTGCTGCGTACCATGCATGATGGCTTCATATTTTAGACAGAAAGAAAACATACAGAAAAAGAACTTTAGGTTTAACGTATTAATCAACAAAGTCACACAGCATAGTATAAAGCAATGTACAGCAGTTGAAAGTTTGGTCCTTTCTACTGTATCAGCTGGAGAGGGATATAAAAAAAACTCCAATGGACTGTCGAAATTTCCCATCAGACATTACTGAACCGCAGATCATATTTGGAAATCTTTTAAGCCCTATTTCCTAAAATCCAAAAATACGTATATTGGCATTCCATGTTAATATTCGAATTTATGCTACACACGACTTATACAAATGAAAGTTGTGTTTAAAAGTATATATTTGTTTTTACAAATGTGACGATTTAATAATTTACAGTTACCATTATACACAGTTTGAATTTAAATTTGATCACTTTTTTGTGACGTCTATAGTTCATTTGTTAGACACGTTGAACGACCCAGACTTATAAACAAATACAAAACATAATTGCTATATTTGTATTTGTGAAAGGGTTACTTGCCTATAAAACGTGTGGAATTCAGGGCAAAGGAACAGAGATTATGGCTGATATCATCGCCAGGAGTCGTACGGCACGGGATTCACATGGCGTCAACCACACGTACATAGTGGGTGAGTATAGGTTCTCGTCAATATGTAACGCTCGTTCATTAGAATCTTAATTAGGGCATATCTACTTGGGGAGATATGGAAAAATGGGGGTGGGGGTATCAAGTATCATAAACATGGTGAATCATATCTACAGTACTATCAATAGTGAATTAGAGTAATCAACAATGCCCGCCATATTTAGTGTCAGTCATTTGAGACAGTATTATCTAAAACGTTTTACATCGACTTCATCGATCGGGCACTTTCTTATGGTTCTGTTGCTTTGTAGTACTAAGGACTGAAAATAAAAATACTGGATTGAAAATTACTTGCATTTTCGAAGACAATGTTAAGAATTCATGCATCATATGTTTAGATCTGGCTTAGTAATGTCGATAATAATAATAATAATAATAATAATAATAATAACAATAATATATATATATATATATATATATATATATATATATATATATATATATATATATATATATATATATATATATAGTGAATGCAAAATTGCTGTATAAATACGCCAAGTGTGATCTATATAGTTTGCTTACGTGGTCAATATTTCTTTGAGATTTGACTAAAAAAATAAGAAATAAATTTATTTCTCCTTTAGTACGATCAAGAGATGAATTAACAGGCTTTAAACATACCACTCCAGGCATGATGTTCTAGTGAATTTAAAATTAGACTTGTAGACGATCTTACAGAAAACTCAATAAACAGTACATAGCAACACTCTGTAACCTTATCATGGAGATGGTATTTAAAAACTGCACATTTACTAACATCACATTTGCATCTTGGTACAAATTGTAAGGTTTCACGAATAATGGTTTCTGTGTTTGCATATGATTGCTTTAATTGCACATATGTTTGGGCTATTTGTTTTCTTCTTGAAGTGGAAATGTACATTTGTGTTACAATGTCTATTTCAGCTTCATGTAAGAAAGATTTTATATAAGGGGACAACGGGGGGCCCCGAGTGGCCGAGTGGTCTAAAGCGCTCTTCGTTACGGATCACTGCCATCTCACCTCTGTCTGCGGCGGTTCGAGTCTAAGATTCAGCCAATGTGGGTATGTGAGAAAGCTTGCCAGTAGCTTCTCGAGGGTCGGTGGTTCTTTCCGGGGTTTTCCCGGGTTCTTCCTCCACCATTAATACTGGCCGCCATGTATAGCCTATCGTGTGCTGAAAAATGGCGTTAAACCCCACAACAACAACAATAAGGGGACAACGGCATGGCCGGTATGCAGGATTTCAATAGAACAGTGTGCCCAGTAATATTAGACTGTCTCTGTTTGCGTCGTTCTAAAGAAAGATTAGATGGATTAGGTGAATGGATACACGGCACAAAATATATCACGGAAACTATGCTACTGATAACATTGTATTGTTTGTATGGATTATACCATGTTCCCTTCTTAACATGGGTGCATCAGCGAGTGGAGTGATCACGAGGATAGTGTGAAAGAAAAAAAGAAACACCCCACCCCAAAAAAGCCAAACAAAAATACAAAACAGTGGTTTTCCAATAAAATGCGCGAGCTAGAAAGAATAATGAATTTAATATTTTTTGTACATCCTTCCCAATGCGGGCATCTGTGTTATGATACTTATAAAAGTACATTAGATAATTTATTTGTTTGATTGGACATGTCCAGTCAAATCAAAATCCGATTTGTGGATTTTCGTATACATTCTGAGTTTTAGCAGATAACAATATTAGCAATAGAGGAGTAAAAAGGGGACTTAAAAATATATCGAGTAAAGATAACAATTACATTTGTATATTGCGATTAAATCCGTGTGGTGCATAATTACTGATACTGTGGTGTATCGCACGGACGAAATTATGTCATCTCAAGATGATTACTCATTGTGAATTAAAACGATAACATGTTTTGTTTATGTCTGTCTTGTTGTTTGTGTCTTTTAAACAGTACTATACCACCCAAAGTAATGTGTTAATTTGCCAGTATTGTCTAATCCTGATCTCAGTATAACAATTTTCCAAGCACGAATGTGGCTTTTATGTTTCTTATTGTTTATAAAATGCCTTCAACTCGATACCCACACCAATGTTATTTAACGTTGAAAAGATTAGATGAAGCATCTGTGTCACCTGGGCGACCAAAGTTAAAGACATGTTATTTCCTTTTGATTTTGGATATGTTTGGCTAAATCAAGACGTTGGAGACAAAAAACAATTTTTCACACTCTTGTTGCAAAGAAGTAAGGATTCAACACTACAAAACTCGCAGAGTGATATTAACAACTCACATAGATGTGGGTATTATAGCATGTATAAAACCGAAATAGGACCAGAAAAATGCCTTTCATGTAGATTGTCGTATTTTTTTAGGAAATTACTTGTTAAAGTTAGATGCTAAGCGCTTTCGCTGAAAATAGATTCAGGTGGGTATGCCAGGTTTTAAACTATGTCGGAAAAATAATGTTTATTTGGTAGAAGACGAACTCCATTTTGTTTGTGTTTGTCCAGCTTGCTGCCAGATAATAAAGAAATACTTCAATAAAATTTATTATCTCTTTCCGTCTGTAGAAAAATGTGGATCCATAATGAGTCACAGCAATATATTGATTATAAGAAATCTTTTTTACTACATCAATTCGACTTTTCGTCTTAGATAATCTTTGATAACTCAAACGAATTGTGATTAATATACTTTGAGGTAGTACCATCTTTATAAAATAATGCACTAATTATTGGAAATTATGTATCTATACTCATGATGAACACCATATTTAACTTCTTTAAACCATGGCCCATATTATATTTATTTGTCTTGTATTTTGTAACATTGGCCGGTGGCCTAAATTACTAATTAAGTTATTATTATTATCATTATTATTATTATTATTATTACTATTATTATTATTATTATTATTATTATTATTATTATTATTATTATTATTATTATAAAATGGTAGAACAAGAGCTACTTGCATCATAGAAGTAATCGTTATATATATGGTGTACATTCATTTGATTTCGAGGAAAATCGTGTAATGTTAAGTCATTTACAATGCAACTTAGTGCGGATTTAATTGAGAAACTTGAGAGTAGAAAATCACTTTAATGGTTGTATAATTACATGTTCACATTGTACTATTGAGCGTAGCAGAGTTTTTAATTAATAAACAGTGCTAAAGGTCAAGATCTGTTTAAAACAGCTTATGAATATGAGCCACTTCGACTTTAATTATTTCATATTTAATAATATGGTATGATTCATATAGCCATGGAGCAATTATACAATAAGGTGGCACAATAATTTATCGTGGCTGAATCGGGAAATTTCGCTTAATTCTGGAACACCGTTCGTGTGTGACATCAGTGGTTGCAAAATACAAAAATTGTCTGTGATATGTAATTTCTCTACTGAGTGACAGTATCTTCCCGTTTGTCGAACTGAACTGTTCCAATCAAGAAATAAGAGACATGCCTTATTGATGTATGCAGTTAAAAAAAAGTGATAGCTGTAACCTGACCAGAATGATGCTAAAACTAGTGCTCTTGTATAAATTAAAAGAGTGTCTATAAACTGGGTCAGAATATCAATGTTCATACAGAGCTTGATGCAAGTTATATTAATACCTTTAAAGACTCTAAAATGACTGACTGAATTTATCACACAGCTTGTGTCCTTCTAAATGTTCTTGACCACCTCCCGAAAATAGTACCATCCTCCGCTATCACTTAGCAACGGAAAAAATAAAAATGAGACAAAACTCTTTGTATTGATCATATTGGAAACAATGTACGGTTGGCTAGAAATAGTATTATTTACTGTGGAAAGTGAGAGAGACGAAGAGATCAATTTATTGTTTGCTTGATGTCTTTCTTTATTCAGTGTCATGAAGAGTACAATTAGCACAAATGCAAAAAGAATAAACAGCCGTGAACTTAACAGCAATTTGAGAAAAGAAAACAGCAAATATCAGACAGAAAACACCATTGGTATCACAACTGAATGAGCGCCGTGCATCCAGCATGGACATGTGTATAAACATGTACACCGCATTCGTCAATAATATATCATCAATAACTATTTCACTTCTACTAATCTTCTTCTAAGAATTATTCCTTTGAAGTTATCGGACCTGATGCAAGACGACCATGAATGCCTATAAGTGTACAGGCATATTCCAGATCATAAATAACTGACATTCACGTTCATTTAAAACAATGGTAAATATTAGTGACGCTCACCAGAGAGAGAGAGAGAGAGAGAGAGAGAGATAGAGATAGAGATAGGCAGATTTATATAGTTTCATAACGAAATCTTAGTTACAGTTTTGTTTCCTTGATCAACCTCTTTGTCTTCTCTCTTATACTTACTTTATATCATACGTTACACTATTTTATCAACAGATTAAAATTGCACAGTCAATAAGTCAATTGCTAACTATATAATTGCAGGAGTTATCGGTCCTGAATTGAGTTCTGAAGCTGAAGTAGTATCCTTCGGAATCAGCTCCTTACATCCTGACGATCAGCTTCTTCAAATCGGATTCTCTACTACAGCAGGGGATTTAGGCGATAACAATCGTTATCCTAACTTCCATCGAGTTATTCCTAATGATACGATAGAAGTTAAGGTAGGCATATCAATATTGTAAATGAGTCATTATGAGTCTATTTATCTTGGCAGCGTCCCTAAAACAGTATAACAAATGGGGAAGGAAATTAAATCTAATGCACCAAATCATTCGTTAGTTAGAGTTTACCCTAACAATCAGCCCCCAACCCTCAGGTGGATAAACATAGTGAGGTAAACGGTCTACTATCGGAGGACTATCGGAGGTATTGGGATCGGCTCAAAATGTCAACGTGGAGGATAATGAAAGTCTACTATCGGAGGTATTGGGATCGGCTCAGAATGTCAACGTGGAGGATAATGAAAGTGATATTCGGTAGTGGGGTTAAACACGATGCTTCCAAAACCTAAAACTCAGGATGGAATCAACTCCCCTGCCTCAGAGACTGCGCTCAAAGTAAGTATCGACTGAACGCACACTGAAGAGGTGTGAAGCCAAATAAGGCTGAACGAGCCTTGCAGCAACAGTCGTCTGAGAGCTCATTTGACTATAACCAGAGAAACCATTGACCGAATATCAACCATATATATAAAGCTGACTGAAATCAGCGGCTTTTGTTCCACGATAAATTGTTACCATTACCACAATATTATTTAAAATATGTGGCCGTTATGTCTGTCACAGGCGGCAGTGAAAGGTTACTTGCTACTGTGGAATCCCATCCGCCAAGTTCTGCGCCTGGGTCTGGTCCATTAAAAAAGTGGGTGAAAGAAAACAGATAGTGAAAAAGATAGTGCTTCTGGCAGACACGTTAAAGTCCTTGGCTGCAAAGGCTGCGAAGGCTCATCCCGGCATTATTGAGGCAATTGCTTCCATTCCATCCCGTTGAGAATCACAAGTTCTGCCGTAAGCTGGCCTTCCTGAAGCTTAATGATACTAGTTACTGCCATCGTTATCGCCTGTCTTACCGTCCTTCGCAGAGAGATCAGCAAGAAGGAGAGATGAGCCAGTGGAGCTTAGCGTAGAAACCATGTAGCCAGCAAACTTCAGCAACACCTCCCCAAATCAGCGCCATCATCTTGTCCTGTTATGCACCAGCAGGGTGATTGGGGGCTCAAATCTTGCCCCGGTGTTTGCATAAGGCTATGGCTTGGTTGGCACGATTGGGCCAGGAGTTATCATGGTGTGCGTTACTAGACGGGTGGAGGTGCTGACGAGTCATTGCTGAGGAGGTCTGAACG
The DNA here is from genome assembly GCA_028554795.2 of Sinohyriopsis cumingii. Lineage (NCBI taxonomy): Eukaryota > Metazoa > Mollusca > Bivalvia > Unionida > Unionidae > Sinohyriopsis > Sinohyriopsis cumingii. Next base: position 72,647,676 of record CM068831.1, on the reverse strand, counting down.
TATTGACGTTCTTGTTCGTGTTAGGCGATAGGTTCTTGTCTGCAGGGAATGATGTTATACTTCTCGCACATTTCTACTTGCGGTCAATATCTGAGAGCACCATGTAAGAGTCCGCCGACGATGACAAAGTCCAGTTTAAACTTGGCATAAGGACATATAACACAATTAATTTTACTATATGTTTTCTACATTTGTTTTTCAGTACTGATCTTTCCACCATTTGACAATCAATGCAAATCATGTGTTAATCTAAAATACCTTCAAAGATGACTTCAAGGTGAAGTTCTTGTCAAAGGTTGACCTGCTCGTTTTTGAGATGCTGGACTGTCAACATAGCAGCATGTAAACAGAACACATATTTCACTTCCAGATCAACACCAAGGCCTTATTTACTCACTCTGCACTGTCGCCGAAATACACACATACAACAACACCCTGAGCTCATATTATCAAGAATAAACAGTTACCTTTAAATCCCTACCAAAAATGCATAAATAAAACTCTTCTATCACCACCAAAATGAGAGAGGAAAACATGTTCTAAAGTTAGACTAGAACTACGTTCGTGGGTACTGAACTGGAAGTAGTAATTGTGACCCGATTCCTGACAGGCCCCATTGTTTATGCCAATTTTAGTCAAACTTGTATATTTGCATGCTACACCTATTTCAACTTTATACATGAAGTCTTTTTGAATTTCCTTGCACGCAAAACATGTGACACCTGTCAGAAAGTATGTAGTGCTGGTGTTCCACAGGGTGCAAATTTTGGTCCAAGTGCTCTTGAGAAACCAAAACTAAATTTGCTATATCTTCCTTGATTATAGGAATTTTTCAGTGCAGTACAAACCTAATTGTAACACAATCTAAGCCCTGTCTGAAAATATGTTTGCAAGTTACAAATATTGGTAATTTAAATTTTAATGGCAAATTAAATAAACATTTAAATTTTAAAAACTAAATTTTATTGAAAACTTAAATGTTCATACAAGTTTTAAAGCACAGTTTGAAAAATTTTAGACAGAAAAATTGGCTAATGAATAGTATTTAAAACAAATGGTAGCTTGGGTCTGTACACTGATAACATTTGCCCCAGGGGTAGTGAAGCAACATAGCTCATAGTGATTTTGGCAGCAAACCGCAATATGCCTGTCCAGATGAATATAGGTGTACACACTAAAGAAACAATGACAGGTGCTATGTTTCACATTTATTGTATCAGGTACTTAGGCAGTTGTTTCCATAACTAATAGCACATTTCAGATTTCAAATTCTGATGGGACCACTACCATGTTTTATAGCCAAAATGCATTCCATTTCAATGTCGATAACTACAAAAGGTGGCAATGGGATAGGAAAATAGTTTCTTGGGAGGCTATACCTGACTGAAAAATGGTACTGATCTCTCTCGTGAAGACATAAGCCATGTCTTTGAGGTGCTATGTATCAGCGTGGTGATATGAACTAATATTGGTCACTTATGGCAGTACAATGCACATGCCTTTATAAAACCTTGCTATCACTGCCGGACTACTGGAGAGCTTCCAAGCTGAACCAACCCTAACACTTTGTTCCAGATACCAGAATAGACCTGAAAAGATACAATATGTTTCATTTAATTCTAGAAAACAGTAAGATCTATGTAAATGAAGTTAAAATGTGTTAGATATGGTGATTTTAAACTGACATTAAGGTTGCAAGCATGGGGACAAATATTAAACTTGATAGAGTGACACTTAGAAATGTGAAGCAATGGCCATGTATTAAAGTGATAAATTCATCCTAAAAATATATGAGGTTTCTAGAAGCATATTTAGCCATTTACAAGCTAAATAACTAATCAGGTAGACTATGTATCATAAAGTTTAAGGCAATGTTGGGGCGGTGACGTTTGATCATTGATGCAAACATTAATACATACCAGTATACAGGAAAGTCAAGTGACAATGTATTAAATTAGAATATATTACTATAAGCAATCTTATTCATGAGGGAAATAACAATTTTGGATATTGCAAGTGAATACAGCCAAATGTATAGGTACCAATAGATCCTATATCATCAACTAAATGTGTAATTCTGATCCCCAAAACTTGTAAACAAGGATGGAAATTTACATATGTGTGACATATAAAATGTACTTGTTAAGATCAAATGTGAAAACATAATTAAAATGATCTGTTTGAACATTTATAATGTATTTTTAAGAGTGTTGGTTACCAATTATTAAGCTTATTGATTTAATGGAATCAGATATCAGATGATGCTTCAATAATGCACTTTGTCAAAGTACTAAATTGAAATATGTTACCATACATAGGCATATTCATTATGATAATAACAGTTTTGGATATTTTCAGTGCACAGAGCCAGAAATGTGCCTTACAGATTCACTATAGGTACAATGTCAGCCTATATGATGTACTGAATGTGAACTTTTGATCTCAAACATTCTAAAATGGATGGATATTTGTTCATGTGGGATATGTAACCATGTTAAGATCAGTTGTACAAAGTTAAATTCAAATAATCTGTTTGAATATTTCTTATGTAATCTTTAGAGTGTCAGTTAACAAATATTATTAGTAATTAATGATGCATAAAGCAAGATGGATCATTAGAATTCCCATAACATCATATAGGCCACAATGCCACACTACACCAAGCAATATCTTAACCAAACTGAACAATAAAATGGAATGCATTTTGTGTTCAACTTACATCATTTTGCTGTTTTCTTACATCCAAGGGTAAATATACATTGGGAAAGCATATTTTATCCCTTTGACCTGTATTTCATTCTCAGACAGCTTAAAATTATTTAGCAGAGAACTTGAGTAGGTTCTAGTATAAAGTTGTCGTCGCTGTCCTCTCACTAAATACCTTCTAACTATGTTTGTAAACAATTACTGAAGGCTATACAAGCAGATGTTTGTTACTCAGGAAGTGACCCCATTATAAACACACAAATTAACTGCTTGGACCCCTAATAAATAGTCTGAATGGCCAATACAAATTATAATTTTGTCTTTGTGTATTTTAAATGAAGGTCTCATCTTGACTTACAAAGATATTTTCTCTGATAAAATGTGACAAATATCCAATATTGGAGCTTGCATATGGTGTAGGAATATATAGATGCTGATAACATTTAATATCATTCCAAATATATATATATATATATATATATATATATATATATATATATATATATATGTGTGTGTGTGTGTGTGTGTGTGTGTGTGTGTGTGTGTGTATGTGTGTGTGTGTGTGCATTTTAGGGGGAAATATTTATTTTTTAATTTTTTAAAACTCTTATTAAAATTTTTAAAATAAAAATAATATTTTACTTTTAATTTCATTCTTATATTTTCAAAATCAATATACATAACATATTCAAATTTCATGTGTCTATTATTAATAATAAGGATTTTATACCAATTTAAACTTTATTCCAATACTTTACTGACAGGACATAGAACACAATTAATTTTACTATATGTTCTCTACATTTGTTTCTCAGTATTGACCTTTCCACCATGTGACAATCAATACAAATCATATGTTAATCTAAAATACCTTCAAATATGACTTCACGGTGAAGTTCTTGTCAAAGGTTGACCTGCTCTTTTTTGAGATGCTGGACTGTCAACATGACAGCATGTAAACAGAGCACAGATTTCACTTCCGGATCATCACCAAGGCCTTATTACTCACTCTGCACTTTCGCCGAAATACACACAGACAACAACACCCTGAGCTCATATTATCAAGAATAAACAGTTACCTTTAAATCCCTACCAAACATGCATAAATAAAGCTCTTCTATCACCACCAAAATGAGAGAGGACAAATGTTCTAAAAATAGACAAGAACTACATTCGTGGGTACTGAACTGGAAGTATTAATGGTGACCCGATTCCACACTACAGTAGCGCCTTGTACTTCTTGATCGATTCTGGAACATTTTCAACGTGAGCAATGTTGGCCTCTGCGTTTGTTAGGAATGATTTATCGCATTGAAGGCCATTTTATCGTGTATTGTGTTTGCATCTGAGCCCATATGATTGAGGATGTACACGTCCGAAGGCTGTCCTTGAGATGCTCCACTCCGGTGTGCGTAAAGCCTTGAGACCTGGTCGCGACGAAGATGACGTTGTTGTCGCTTCCATGTCATCCTAGCGAATAACGGTCTACTAGCATCTGAGTAATTGGATATCTCAGTTATCGTGGTATGGTAGAGTCTGACATGTGTGGGCAAGTAAATACACTTCAAATAATGCTCGCCGAAGCGTATCGTTTTGTAACGTTTTTCTGTGCCAGTCGGCGTTGATGTCTACGTAAATATCGTGGCTCAGGTGAACGTATGCCTCTATGATGATAGTCCCTTCCGCCTGGTTAGGTTCGATAGCGGATAGTTAATGGACACAAGGATCTTTCTCGCCTGATCGAGGACTCGGAACCGGTAAACGCTCTGTGTCCTGTGAGGCAGTATGGCTGCCATGAATTAATAGTGAGCACTGGCACCGCAGCACGTGGTTGCTCACCAAGTGGCGAGGTTGTCAAGCGCTTTGCCGATGTGCGTTCTCTCCACTTAGTCGTAGTAGAATGAGGTGCCCGGCAGGCATATCGCGTTACTATTGAAGCCGGTCTCCTGTGACGATACCATTTAAACTATGAATGTTGTCCTGACAGCTAGAGCGAGAGCTTTGACTGCTCCATGTAAAACGATGAAATCCTGGGCAGACATGGTGCGGGCCTCGCTGTTACAACGTAACGGCGGTCATCGAGAAACGCATTATTCCGACCGTGTGACCACCAACATCGAAATCACCGCGGTTGTGATCTCATATTGGAGCTGAAATATGACCACGATCAGGAAGATTTTGCAGGACTCAATTACAGATCTACTTATTACATTTAACCCTCAGTCGGGCAGAAAACATTCAGTGTGACAAACGCCAAGTGGACCTTTTAGCATAGGACGATTTGTCCTGTCTCGACTCACTGAAGAATTCTACACTCCCGGCACTTAAGTGGGGCTCAAATAGCCTGCGATACTGAACATCGAGAGACATACATATATTTTGGGGACATCAACATCGCTGTTAACCTGTTCGAATGACCAAAACTATAACGAGTTATGTCTCTTAATCATTTCTCCGATGGTGCAACCTTAGACACAAAGCGCAACCCTGTAAAACTCTTGATTTATTATGTCGTTTTTGACATACAGGAATATCCTACTTTATCGAATATGTCACTGGCTGGGTTTAGTTACCAATAGGCTGCTGTGGCATCCATGGCAGATGATGCGGGGGACCATCTGCCACTCATTGGTGAGTCCTGTAGAGGGTGGTCAAAATGGGTGGATGTAGGAATTTATACGTTGGATCTCTCTTGTTGCCATCATGAATGGGTTATTCTCATCCGTAGCCATCCCACGAGGAGATCGAATAGTTGCTCACACTTGATGTGCCCGAGAGGAAACCTGAGGCATTGGAGTAAATTCATGTGGCGGCGTTCCACGACCATTCTAATGAGGATGCCGTATCTCCGTTCATACAGGCTACTCTCCATTAGTATATTCGGATGCGTGTCGCGAAGATGTTCAATAAGACCGGCAACGGCATGACTAGAAAGCAAAACATTAAGAGTAATAACGTCATCGGCTCCCGCTCACCCCAAGAGAATGGATCAGCAAACTACTACATCGACTTTGTAGATTTATCCTACCTAGACATTGAAAGTTTCCCCGCCTTGGAGGTGTATCCGCAATATAAATGAGAACAAAATAGTAGTTGTGGCGGTTATTGGCGGATCTTGCCTATCCTCTGATGCAGCAAGATAGGTATATGTCGAACACCAAGAGAATGAATTACACGCACAAGCAAAAGATAACGTTGGCGATATGCGTACCTTTGCCAACGAAATGGCTCTTTCTAGGGTGGTCAATGCTGGCGAAATGATGTAAGTCCTCTTGAGCATGAATACATACATGGCCGTAAGGGTACGTGGCTGCCCCCAAGATGAGAACACCAAACAGCATATTGACCTAATGGGTGCAGCCAACGCCCTGTAGATTCGAAAAACAAACCCACCCCATGGATACTAAAGCCAAGGAGACTCGTGGGCGTGTGGGATCATGTGGACCAACAAGACATTGCTGCTAAAGATTTATGTTTATTATAGAGGGGATTACAATAGGGAAATTGTCACTGGACCTTGATTTACCTTGCAAGGATGAAACGAGGTGGTGCAAACCTGCACTATATGTTGTTTTGGTCGCAGCATATTGTCGAAACGATGATGACTGTGATGCCTCTTATTATGGGAAGAAGATAGAACAGTAATCCTTCCATAGGAAGGGCGATCCAGGAATATTATGCTTTCCATGTCAGAGTGTATATATCACTTTAATTTTCTATATATCTAATTACATCACCTGGTCACCAAATCAAAGGTAATTATCATACTGTCGTATCTGAGGGGCTCAGTCCGTGACAAATATCCGATGCACATCAATGTTAGGTTCTGTTCAATTGAAGCTATTATTTAACGTTTTGAAAGTGTCTTCAAAATCTCGCATCGCGATGTATCCCACACTTTCTTGCCTGACAGGCGAAAAGATGACTGGCGAAGAGAGCCGCTACAGTTTATGACTGAAGAACTCGGTTAACGCTGTTGATAGTATGGCGGCAGTGTATGACACTGCTGCAATATTGTCATATTGTTGATGATGGAGTGGTTGCCACTTTGGCTGCAGTGTTCTTGCGATTCAGTTGGAAGGTGTGTCACTTATATGCGGTTCTTTCACTGTCTGGGTAATGTAGGGTCTGCGAGGAATGACGCAACAGCACAACCAGGTTCGCGTATTCGCTGAGAACACGATGTATTATATCGCGAACTCCGTGTCACTTACTCTCCTGTATGACGTCCTCTTTGAGGACGAGATCTCTTTCGTTTTGGACCGGATGTAAATTACTTTTAAGAACGGCAAATGTCACGATTGCCATCAGCGATTGCGAAAAAATGAGCTCCTTGCCCAGGGTCAATCTGAGGCTCGATGATCAAAATTCAGGAACCGTTTAGGCCAGTATGCAGCCTGAAATTTTTCATAGCCTCATCTAGACTATGTCAACCCGACAACATCACAAATGAGGTGATACCGAGCGTGCTGCCGATGTACTAGCCTTGATGGAAGTCTAGAATATATCCATTACTTGTCGCTCCACATCCCAGCCTCTTGGTATCGGACCACTTTCGTATACTGTCTAACAGTTTTAGTTCACTGTTTTAGCTTTCGACACTTGGCAAAGTAGAACAAGGAAGAAAACTATGTGAAATAGTCGTTACGTGAATCTGCTTGCATTGTATTTATTCTTTTGTCAGTAAAGTTTATATATTTGTAAATCTGACAGTCGGGCTGTCTGTCGATCTGTATGTCTGACTGCATGCATGCATGTATGTATATATGTATGTATGTATGTATGTATGTATGTATGTATGTATGTATGTATGTATGTATGCCTACAGGTGAAAAGTTCTATACCATAATTTGGGTCGAGACCACAACATTGACTTACAGATGTAGAACATCACAAGTGACTAAAATCGTGGGTTACATTCCTGGTTGTTTCGAGAAATAGATAACAGTTTCTCTTCTAGAATTAAAAAATCCTGATTACTATTGCATAGTTTTCTATTGCAGGTGATGGCAGAGGCCATTGAAAAGCTTGGATGGACAAGATTTGCAATAGTTCATGAATCAGACAAGTATGCCAAAGACAGTGCTTATGCTTTGAAAGCAGTGGTCGACGAGATGGGAATATGTGTGCCCTTCCTCAAAGTTTTAAATGTTACTTCATCCGGAGACATCAACCAGTATGAAATATTGAATGTTGTGGAAGACATAGTAATAAGATCTAGTCCACCTATTAATGGTGTTGTTTTCTTCGGTACCGCAGATACAGCACAATTGATTATGATCACAGCTAATTCAAAACAAATTGCGTCACTTCCTATATTCTTGATGTCTGATGGCGTTGAACTTAATACAAAAGTGTTTTATGACAGAAACATCTTGATATCGAAAGCTCTAGGTTCGTATGCCGTCAGCAGCCCATTCAAGAAGGTTACCGAGTTTCATTCGTACTGGACCAGTCTCTTTCAAAATACAAGCAAGCTTCTTGAGAAGTCGCAGTCTAACCCATGGCTATTAGACGCGTTTGAGAAGGTATCCAATTGCAGACCATCTTCCGTTAAATTGTGCACTGGATTAACAGATATTCAGATATCAAATGCCTCCATCATTTATTCTGTCTACACGCGTTATGCTCTGTTAGCAGCCCATGCCATATCACGAACCTTAGCCTCTGTTCTAAACACAAGTTGCAATGGTAAAGAACAAATCTGTCAAACGTTTCTGGATTCATTCAAACCAAGGATTATGTCGGAGCGATTGGAAACCATAACGTTCGATACAGAAAAAGATTTTGGATGGGGAGTTCCGTCGTTATCTGACAAATTTTCTTTCAACAGTTCAGGGGAGATTTTCTTCCGCAGTGACACTCCTATATTCGAATTGTTTAATTTCCAAAAAGGAACCCTAACCAGCAGTATCGTCGACTTTGAAAAGGTATACATCACTTGGTTAAACTATTCATCCAGGTCCCACTCTATACAGTCGCAAAACATTACAAGTTTCGGTGCAGTCTTGTACGGGTAGATCTTTGAACTTTCCGGACAATTTAAAGGTTGTGATTGCTGTTTAATAAGGTCATTGCAGTGTGTTCTACACGTGCTTCTAAAACGGATTGGGGATAGTGCATACCGTCCGTCAGAATGTACGTATGTATGCAATGTTCTTGAAATATTTCTCAACCAATAAAGCTTGGTAACTGATGCTTGGGTAAATAATTGTCCTATGGTCTTATATTATGAGACAAATTTGGATTATTTGTAAAGCCTATATATTAAGGTTATTTCAATGGCCATAATTGTGAATTTTTATGAATTTCAGATGATGCCCGGGTTATATGTTTCACATGTCTGAGAATGGGCATATGCTTTCAATGGCCAATGTATGAACATATGTCAGAATTTAACCCTGGGTAAGGCGTTTGGGCCTATTGCGACCTCCAGAACATTAAAATCGTGATCATTACTTATTGCCTCTTCAAATCCCACTTTTGAATCAAATATAATCTTACAGGGGATACAAATTTAAACATGACACTTGTATTAGCCTGTGATCTACCCATATCCGTACAGAATTGGCTATTGTGTCGCACAGTTGAGATCGGACTACATAATCAAATATACACTAAATGATCAAGAAAAGACAGATATCGACATTTAAATGGCATTGATCGTTGGACCAATCATTACCCAGCAGGGACTTAACAATTAATGTTTCCAGTCTTGATTGATATATCTATATGATGGTACTGAAAAGAAGTGTAAATTTATTTACCTTAAATCCCCTGGCTAAATCATTGTAAGCATGAACATACTCAAGAAGTTCAAATATATATGTCGAAGTCAAAGTGGGACGCGTCAAGATACGAGAAAGACATGATTCTAATTTACTTTGCTAATACTCTGTATGGTATGACTATATCAACGCAAACCAATCACGTTTAACAATAGACGTGTATAGGCTCTTGCACACTACAGAAGTATTCACACTGCAGAACCAGTGAACTTTTTTATGCATCACATATGGCATTAATAGGTTACTATTTGATGGCGATGTGGAAGGTCAGTTTTGTAAGCTCCATTATCAGATATTAGGCACTGTTTAGTTTCAATATTTTGATGGCTTTCCTAATTTTTACGCCCAAATTGTGGACATTCAACAGCTCGAAAGCTCAATACTTTCAGACGTTTCATATATGATTGTGTTTGTATTCACTCTCCGTGCACACACACGTGGCTGTCTAAACAGGTCCACCAGAATACCTTATCGGTGTGGTCTTCCAGTTAATTACTCATTATGATGCCCTAGTCTCTCTGCAGCATAGAATGGTATGAATTCATATAGTGATCGTTGTTATCTCCTGGGTGTCCAGTATGTAGAATTAAAAATACCAACATGATATAGACTTTGCGGAAGTAGACAATATGTAGGGCTTACTATCTAATATATTTGAAAGTGAAACAGTTGGTTTATATTGAAAATAAATTGGAAAAGAGTTAAGATACATGTCTTGCACACACACTTTGAATATGTATATGGGACTGGTGGACATGAAACATTATCTTTCTAATGCATAATTAATATTTATATGCTCAAAACTAAATATGTTTCCTTCAAAATTGTTTTTTGTCGTCATAGATTAAGGTATTTTCCATTCATTTTGGCAGATTGGTACCTTTAGAAATGGAGATCTAGAGCTGAAGACAGACACAATTCGAGATTACGACAAGAATCAGCAAGAACTGTTCTGGCCTAGCATACGTAGAGCTGAATGTCTAAATGGCTACCTTTGCAAAGAATGTATAAGACGGGATATACCAGACCGTATGATACACATACCAGGAGATCTTTACGTCGTTGCATTGCTGCCAGTACATGATAAGAATGGTGCTTTAGGTTGCGACGGAATAAGAGTGACCAATGGTTATCAGTTGGTAGAGGCATTTAAGTATGCTGTGGACAAGTTTAATACTGGTGGTGAATACTCATCTAGTTTTGGCCGCAACATACGTATCGGATTACTTATCTTGAACTCCTGCAACAGTGGTCTTGTTGTCAAACGAAAAATTCTTGAAATCCATTCAAAGGGTGTTACTAAAGGACAAAGCACAATTGATATAAACAAACGCGTTCTTGGCTACGTAGGGGCCCTTGGAAGTTCGGTTAGTATAGCGTCTGCTCAGGTCTTAGCTCAACTCGGATACGTGCAAGTAAGTTATGGGTCTACGAGCTCACAACTGAGTAGTAGAAATGATTTTCCGTATTTCATGCGAGTGGTTACACCCGATAACAAACAAGCCGATGTCATGGTGGAGCTGATAAAACAACTGAACTCAGAGTATGTACAGCTCATCTACAGCAATGAAACGTACGGTATGGGTGGCAGAGACGCGTTACTTGCAGCGACTAAAGGAAAGAAAGTTTGTATTGTACAACCCCCTATAAGTTTAAAAGATTCTACCGATGAAAACTTTTCTGGATTTTACGAAAGACTTCGGCAAAATCCTCATGCGAAAATTGTAATTGTTTTTATGAGATCTCATTTGGCAGTTTCATTAATGAACACTCTTTCGACACAGATGAAGAAAGGGGAATTCATTTTCATTGGGTCAGAAGCTTGGGGTAAAAACGCCGATATCCTCAAGCAAGGTACCCCAGCTAATTTAATTGGCTCGTTCACGGTAGCAATGGAAATGTCTAGTAAAGACACCCTCGTGAATACCATGAAAGGTTTGTTTCCAGAGAGAAATGGAAGCACACCGTGGATGCAAGATTACCTTGAAAGTAAGCTAGGTTGTTACTTTAACTGGAGCTATAACAGAGAAAGACAGTCTCTGTGCACACAAGATAAAATAAAAGAGTTAGTTCTAGACGGCTGGGTAATGTTTGCAGCAAATGCAGCAATATCCTTACTCACTGGGGCCGGTAATTTGTTCAGATCGAAATGTTCCACATGGACTGGAGAATTGTGCGACGACTATATTTCTAATCCAAGTGGCTTAGTTCAGGAAATCAAAAGAGTGGGACTCGATATACAAGGAACAGGAATACCAGTTAAAGTCTTCGATTCAAATGGGGATGGAAATATTGGGTACACAATTTATAACATTCAACAGAAGGAGGAGAACATCAATTATGAAAACGTGAGTCTTTTATTTTAGTATATCCTGACAATGAAACTTATGTTTTATGTAATAAAATCACATACTGCCAAGGAAAACGACTGTACCAATATTTTCATCGTCCTTTCGTTTAAAGATTCGTACAGATAAAATGCAGTAAAACTAATTCACACTATCCAAATGATGAATTGATTTACACTATACAAATGCGGTAAACTGATTCAAGCGGTTTAAATGCAGTAAAGCAACTAAAACTTCGAAACGCTAACGTGATATATTTAACGTTCGAGATTTTCATTGTCTAACGTTTCCTTGGTCGTATAAGGGATAATTTTTAAAATAAAAAGCGCGGTCGGCACTCAGGTAGTGAATACTAATCGGGTGAACATCGTTTGAGTTATTGACTATTTATTGTATATCTAAATGAATGTTGATATCTGTTAACAAAATTCATCACACATGCATTGTATTTAAAACCAAAATTCATCACACATGCATTGCATTTAAAACCAAAATATTCTTTTAATATATGCAGGTGGGCCAGTATCTGTTGGATGCTGGTATTACGCTCGTCAAAAAGAATCTTCAATACCCAAATGGTGTTCCCGTCGAGTCACCATGTCCAAACATGCAGGCGTGTGAAGCATGCTTTTCTGATGGTTCTCCTCATCCAACAGAATCCCTTAAGTATATAATCTTACACCAATGCAACCTTGCTACTATGATCATTTTTTATTCTTTACATCTTGCATCAGATGGCGTAAATTGTCAATATTTCAATGAAAAAATAGAAGCATAAGATGGGACAAAGCTCCATTGCAAGTTGTTCCTAGTTCAGTTCCATCTTTGTAATTTCTACACTACACAATACTGCCGATTCCCTCCGACTTTGTTTCAGACAATTTAAGAAGTTTTGTATTTTATGTTATCTTTCTGCATTTTGTAATTTGTTATCCGGTCTGTTCTTCTCTTTCTGTAGATAAATGTCATTTGTACATACTGGCATACAAATCATTGTAATAGATAAATGAAACTGTCTTGTCTTCGCTTTACTAACCGTCAATCAGGTAAATAATTATAGGTCTTATATTCCTACGATATATCAAAGCTGTAAATTCGCTCAAGATGTTGATAACCTAAACTGTTGGTTGTGGTGGTCCAACATGCATTGCATGAATATTTTCGCGCCAACACTAGACATTAAATACTGCCATATTTGATGTATAGTTTATTTGAATCTGGGAAACCAATACCTTATCTCTCATAAATATTTTAACACTGTAAAAGTTTTTATTTTTTGGGGCGAAAGGGCATAGCATATTAACAATTTGTTGACAATACTTACGTTGCAATATTTGTTGCCGAATGAATACATCACCAAAAGATCTAGGCATATCCGTTCGTGTGAGACTGTAAAAACCTCAAAAAGTAACAGTGGATTATAGAAGTCATGCATACTATCCACATAAATGCTTTTATTGTTGGTTCCATATTTGTTAATAACATTCATTGGTCAGAACAATGTTATCTTGTCAATTGTACAACCTTCGCTCGATCATCTTTAGCTGTATGTCATAGCCGGGCTGACAGTTTACAGTGTTACCATATAAAATACCATTTAAGGTGGAGAATATTTAGGGGTATTGCAGCAGTGTTTGAAAAGGAATAATTCTTTCGGAGATTTTATAGTGTTGAACAAGAACAACCTATTTCCTAATTCTTCATGTTTGTAGTTTAAACAGTCATGATTTAGTTGATACGATAAGTTAGATTTTAGCTTAAACGCGCTAAAATGAGTAATGCAAATAGGAAAAGAAGAGACACTGTCAATATATCAATTAACTAACCAATTATATATCAGCCAGCCATGACGAACTTTTATTTTGTGATTTCAAAATGAATTCTATATTGGTGTGGCTATGGGAATATAACAGGACGATTAATAACGGATATTGTTTGATTAAATAACATTGTCTCAACTCGTATCAAATTAATTATAAGAATATGATACAACTATTCCGCTATATCAGCGAGTACCAATTTAAACAAAATAGTATATTTCTAGCCAGTCCGTCTGAGCTTTGAAACCTTTATAGATTGAAGTCTGTACGACATCGCAAAACCTTATCTCTGCTGCTAGTATTAGAGACCAAGTGCCTGAGAATGATTGTTATTGTTGTGGGGTTTAACGCCATTTTTCAGCACACGAATGTCGACGTTGCTATGAATCTTGCCTCCACACCTGCTACATGATTTCTCCTGTTAATTTTCCGAATTTGTATTTCGAAAAACATGTTTATGATAATGTTCGATGAAGAAATCTCTTTTTATTGACCCTTTTAAACGGACTCGTTATAAGCTCAAATCAAATCTGAATAATGTCGGTCTCAGTCCTCGTAATTTGTTTTTTTACACACCGAAATAAATCTCGAAAATCAGGTTCTGTAGACTGTTTCTTTCGACACTTCCTAGGTGGCGGTTTTTACCACATGTTTGTTTTCTCTAAATTCGTTCGACGCATGACAAACTAGTTTTAGGAATATTCTATATTCAAATGTCTTATGTTGTTTACTTTATATTCATAGAGGATGGAGCTGGCTCTAATCCACAAAATATACAACCACGTAATAGGCACATGATAAGTACAAGCCTGAATCCTTGATAACATGTAGCAATGTTTGCAATGCTAAATGTTTAAAAATGAAACAAGCGCAAGTTGTGCAATGTTTACGTATGAAAAAAAATTGTTATTGCGTGTGAGTCTTCAGATATGACACTAAACTGTATCTATTTATTTATCGCAGGCAATCTGATGCTGCTATACCTGTTCTTGGCGCTCTGGTAGGGCTTTCTGCAGTAGCTGTGATCGGTTTGATCCTGGGAATAATTTTCTGCAGAAGAAGAAGTCATACAAACAGTTATGTTAACATCATTCATATGTATGTATGTATGTATGTATGTATGTATGTATGTATGTATGTATGTATGTATGTATGTATGTATGTGTGTATGTATATATATGTATAGGCCTAACATAATCATTAGCACAATCGTGGCTATATAGTATGGAGTAAATTTAGTTATCGAAACCAAGGCCAACAAATAAAATTAAAGCAAAAGGGCTATTGCATACAAAAATTAATATCCAGACTTGTGTGCCAAATGTGTGACTAATCCGTGTTCGTCTCCATAAAAAAAATATATACTTGTTCAAAAATGGAACAAAACAACATAAAGGTTGTAGATTGTTCGGAAATATTATTAATGGTCACGGAAGGTAAATCCTTTGGACAAAGATACCTTATTTAAAACACTTCAGATCCAATTTTGCAAGTTTATGTGCGCAAAGGAGAATTACCTAACACGACTTGTTAACACTATTAACAGAGAAATATACCAAGTGAAGAGCTGTATACATCACGCGTGTATCCAACCTTCTAGAGTAGTACAAATAAAGAAAACATAATAATGATAAAGGTAGGATTGCCACATTACTGTGCGTTGGATGTTACTATATCATGCCTTTTGGTCGACACATGCCTTAGGCTGTGCAAAGTTTCATTGGGTTTACTATCATATTTAAATCTCGTGATGTTTTCATTAATGTATACAATACGACGGGGAAAAAAGGATTCTCCCAGCACTTGTTTGCTGCATGGTTTCCATGAAAATAAAACAAATTCGGCACAGGCTCTGCTACGATTATACGTTGTTGCTTGAGTCTCTTCTTTCTTGACTGCTCCGTCATCTTTATCACTTAAACATATCTTATTGTGGTGGAAATTTTCCTTTATACGCGTCACGTGAATCTTTTGTTGACTCGACATGACAAGTAATTTTATTTTTAAAAAATTATTTTATATGCCTTAGGTATGTTTAGTATATTGATGCTTAAATGTCATGTTATTTGATATAACAACACGTATTTATCAATGTGGTAACCTATTGATGATAGTTTTGTTTGGTAAAGAAAAATATGAATAAAGTAACACCCCCACCCCACAGCCGAAAAATTACAAGCACAATACGTGACATTATAAATGATGTCGAATGCTGGAGTTAGACTATATCGTTTCTTATAACAAAAGATGAGCCATATCCGTTATAAATGTAATAGAATCAAATGTTCTTTTCATTATTTACAAAAAATGCTTCTGAATTGAAACTTCGAATAGTGAACTCTTCTTCGCACCAAGCTACAACCACTATTAAATTCACCTCATTGTTAATTGCATTAATTGGCTTATCATACAAATATCATCGATTCGAGAAAACTAATAATCGAATTCAACAAATGACGTTTTTTTTTACATTTCATAAACTGTTTTTTTCCTTTCTGACCACAAAGGCATGTTCTACTGAGCAATGCAACAAACGTATTTATTGTGTTGCTGCCAAGCTGGTAAAATTGGCATGTCTAAGTAAAGAAACAAAGGGGAGGACTAAAAGTCTTCATGAAAATTGAATTTCTTTGCCTGCGAGGTATTGTAGTTTCCAGTTATTGCCCAAGCTAACAAAACATTTTCTTTTCTTGCCAGTCACTTTGTTATTGCAAGAAAATGAAACGTTAGAAACGACAACTCTAGCTTACTTTCAATTTGACTATTATATTATAACTAAACCTTGCGTAATTGTCATTTGCGTACACAGAACATGTCAGCATCTTCGGACGCCAAAGGTAGAACTTTCATAAATTCTAAATGACATTTTCTTCCAAATGGTTCCCGATGCACTCATACTATACCCATGGATCAATCACTGTAAACGCCAATACAATTATTTGTTAGATCTATTGTTTAAACATCGGCTAAATAGATAAAGTTTCATATATATATATATATATATATATATATATATATATATATATATATATATATATATATATATATATATATATATATGGGGCCCCGAGTCGCCGAGTGGTCTAACTAAAGCGCTCTCCGTTACGGGTCATTGCCATCTCACCTCTGTCTGCGTAGGTTCGAGTCTCGGATTCGGTCAATGTGGGTATGTGAGAAGTTGTTGTTGTTGTAGGGTTTAACGCCATTTTTCAGCACACGATAGGCTATACATGGCGGCCAGTATTAATGGTGGAGGAAGAACCCGGAAAATCCCCTGAAAGAACCACCGACCCTCGAGAAGCTACTGGCAAGCTTTTTCACATACCAACATTGGCTGAATCCGAGACTCGAACCTACGCAGACAGAGGTGAGATGGCAGTGATCCGTAACGGACAGCGCTTTAGACCAATCGGCCTCTCGGGGCCCCCTGGTATGTGAGAAAGCTTGCCAGTAGCTTCTCGATGGTCGGTGGTTCTTTCCGGGGACTTCCAGGGTTCTTCCTCCATCATTCATACTCCCCACCATGTATAGTCTATTGTGTGCTGAAAAATACCGTTAAACCCTACAACAAGAACAATATATATATATATATATATATATATATATATATATATATATACATATATATATATATATATATATATATATATATATATATATATATATATATATATATATATATATATATATATATATATATATATATGTGTGTGTGTGTGTGTGTGTGTGTGTTCGAAAACTTGACTTAAATTCAAATTACAAAGAATGACTTGAAAACTCGAAGAAGAATTTATATAGGCATGCGACAATAATAGCTTTTGCTTTATGGAAAGAACAAACAAATTTGCTTATGATTTATGTTGTGATCCTTGTACATGTTTTGAAGAAGGGCTCGAATTTATGATAATCTCAACAGTTGCTTTCTTATATCGAAGGCTGTTATTGTTTTTGTTGGGTTTAACGCCATTTTTCAGCCCACGATAGGCTATACATGGCAGCCAGTATTAATGGTGGAGAAAGAACCCGGGAAATCCCCAGAAAGAACCACCGACCCACGAGAAGCTACTGACCAGCTTTCTCACGTACCCACATTAGCCGAATCCGAGACTCGAACCCGCTTTAGACCACTCGGTCACTCGGGGCCCCATATATCGAAGGTCGTGTTAGGGATAATTCTTTTAGGATAATGACTATCATAACTATACCAGTCTTCAAGAAGCACATTTTCCCGAACATAGTGCTTCGCTCGTATTACTGACACAGTGTAAAACTGACGAAGTAGTTTTAAGCTATGGCATTCTGATTAAATTGACGGTAAATATGTTTCAATTAATTCTAGAAACGTACACTCCAGCTGAGATTTTGCACTGTCCTGCATAACCCCAGCCCATTTATATGCTTTGCAAATGATACTATTCGCTTTATCAAAAACTTGTTTTGTATATTTCAATATTTGCTTAATTTTATTTTATTGCTTAGTTTTAAAAATAAACAATGATTTTTTTTCTTTTACAAATATAGTCTATCACTGAGATCTTTCAGAAAATAGTGGATGTTTCTGAATCTGTTTAAAACGGACCATATAAATTGTCTTCCTAAGCTAATAATACGTCGGAGCTAAAATTAATCTATTCCGTAACGTATAACATTTGCAAATAACTCTTCACAAATAAAACGAAACCAAAATTACTTAAACACTCCTTTCGACAACATAGGAATGAACAGGGAACGCCCCACTCCTCCTGGAGCGTGTGATGTGCTTCCGACCACAGACAATTAGCGACAAAATGTACACTGATGCAAAATATGTGTATGTATGTTTACTTATCTTTAAACGTGCATCCCTCTCTCCGCTTGTTCTCTCTAACCTTATCTCCCAATCTCTTTTATATTCTAGCAGTGTCTGGTAAGAGTAATTAGCATACATGTGTGAATGGATTGGTTGCATGCTCTCGACGATACGAATACGGATTAAACATAAAGATAACATACGATGTATACACACTTTAGGGGTACATTTATCCTCCAAAGTTTGCAATGTCCTAGGACAAATAATATTAATGTAATAGTCCTATCACGAGGTTTCAGATAGTTGCACGTTTCTTGATACTATTTCTCTAAGTATTCAGAAACCATGAAAAGTAAAGAAATGACTGCTTTTTTAAAAACCGTTTCAGGAAACTATCGTCCCCCAAAGCGTATAATTTCCCAGTGCCAAACTACTTTGTTCAGATCGCAAAACAATGATAGCAAAAATGAGTAGACAATGAAACAGGGACAATTCAGTTTTTATAGCAATATCCCAGGGACTAGAATGAAACGGGGACAATTAAGTTTGTATAGCAATATCAATGGGACTAGTCGATTGTCTATTGAACAATTAATTGGCATCATGAGTAGAGTCCCGGTCAAGTTCAAATCTTCCCCAAAAAGTGCCAGTTTTATTAACAAGATGTAATTACCTCGGTTTGTTTCTTCTACTATCCTCTCCAAGACGAGCTTTGTTTTGCTTCTAACTGTGGCACGCATCTAACGATTGCTGTTGGAGAGAGAGAGAGAGAGAGAGAGAGAGAGAGTCGATGTCTCTGATTGACATGCTCCCCAAATGATTGTGACATTTTCAGAATATTTTACAACTCAGCTTAATTATAGGTAATGCAATGCAGAATCTATTATATGTACTTATTGAGATCGAGTAACCATTTATGTCATTCCGTGCAAAAAATGACACTGAAGAAATGGAACTTAGTTTATATTTGATAATTGTCTTTAATTAACCGCAAACAAGAAAATTAAAAAGTAACAATTAACACGCTACGTTTTCGAATAATATGATTGCACGCAGAAATAACAGCAGACTACACGTAAAATATGAATAGATTATAGCGATAATAATTGCAAAATAATGTTAATATGACTATATAATAATATCACACACACACACACACACACACACACACACACACACACATATATATATATATATATATATATATATATATATATATATATGGATGGCTAGATACATATGGATACAAAAACTCCCTTTCTGTATTTGCTTTCGAACCAAATGCATATACGCTAATCCTGCCACAC
Source organism: Sinohyriopsis cumingii (assembly GCA_028554795.2). Taxonomy (NCBI): domain Eukaryota; kingdom Metazoa; phylum Mollusca; class Bivalvia; order Unionida; family Unionidae; genus Sinohyriopsis; species Sinohyriopsis cumingii. The sequence continues at coordinate 72,627,918 of CM068831.1, read as the reverse complement.
TTTAAGAGCTCAGTGAGTATCTTAAAAGGAGAGGATACAAAAAGTGCTGAATTGAGGGGGCTATTAATATAACAAGACTCATCGATAGAGGAAAACTCCTGAAAAGTACATTACTGAGTAACTTCCTACTGGACCACAAATTTACGGAAATACTACTGTAAAGACGAATATTGTTTATTTTGCAAAGGTATGCTCGAGAACAAATGTCTCAGAAGTTTGACAACCGGAGTTAACTACGATCAGTCAGAAGCTAGGATGTCAGGCCAATAATACAATATCTCTTCTGATATTGAAGATCTGTGCTATTATACATGTTGACGAAACCATTCGTTTTAGAAAGCAAATAAATAATCAACAAAATCAACAGCGAAAATCGCCAACCACTACAACTCGAATGGACTTTCAGTCAAGTCGCTCGTGATGTTACTGATTGAGTCTAACCTAGGTGGACAAGCACGCGCACGTAAAGAACGATACTGGATAATATAAATGCCGGAAGAAGATCTAGTTCTGAAATACGTAAGAATAATTATAGCATAATGAAGGGAACAAAATAACTATCAATACATAACAGCTAAGAGTCCGATGTTGTTTTGGAGATTTTAAAGTTGATATTCACTCAGGTTATAAATAGTGCGTGTATCTCGGATAATTAATATGGAAAAAACACGACCATTAGTTGGTGTATGTTTGCATCTATAATACACACAACGCATCAGATATTACTTAACAGAGGATGCGATTGTATTCCGGTACGGTGCCATTCGTATACCAAGGATCCAATCAAAGTACTAAGATACTTATATGACCGAACAACTCAAAGCAATCAAAATATCAAAGACATACAATAAAAGCTAAATCTCGAAAAATGTGTATGGTTTTATGATGCGTTTATGCTTATTTTGTAATCAGCTAGCCGGATATGGGGATAATGAGGTTATTGTGGCTTAGAATTTAACTGCACCTCATTAGCTCTCAATTCAGTAGGCGCCGCGTTCAATTCATTGGTAGAGAGTTGAAGTGGAAATCCAACAGTCGTGGTTGGATAACAATTAAGGCGTTCGCAAGTGGGGTGGTTCGGTATGTCCTTGAAAAACTCGGTTAGCTCTCATTTATTCTATAGTATATAGCTAATGGTGTGCTTACATCCGTCAAATCTCATAATTATGAAAATTTCTAATGTCAATAGATATATTATTCCATCTCAATTTCAAAATATCGGACATGAGCAAATGTGTTATTTTTGTCTAATTTTAGTATGCCTCGTAATTTAAGAACATTACACTTATCAACTAATTTGACTTTGCAGATGGCACATACTTAACAGCGACCTATGAGGCTCCTCAACGGACTGATAACCCTTCAGGAAGCGAGTTTCCATCTGATGATCGCTTCACTCCTCCAGGATCTTGTTCAGTTGCTCAATCACAGACCAAGATATAACCAAACAAGTATAGTCCTCCATACAACAGCTTTTGCTTCTTATTACTGCAGGATACAGGGGGACAATGTTGATGATATCATACAAATTGTATGTTGTTGACTGGCGCCTTGAAATGGATTCTTTGTATTCTCTGAATTCATAAACCTACATATATTTTCATTCTCTACATTTAGTGGCGAGATATTCTGTCGCAGTTTCCCAAAAAGGTGACATTTTACCCAAAACATATGTTCTCTGTATTTTGACTTTCCTGTCCGAAGGTACTTTCTACGGCAGTATATTTTCTCTGGAGTAATGGATGTCATAAAAATAAAAACATAGCAAAATGGTATAAATAAGTTAGAAAGAAAATTGACGTCATTTGCGTTTCCCCCGTTATGACATGAATGTGTTATCACTGATTAATCATTAAAATAAATATAAAGACGACCTTTTCACAACCTACAAATGATGTAAAGTCAGGTAAAAGTAAAAGCTGACAACTGGATCAATGGAGCGAAACCAGAGAGAGAGAGAGAGAGAGAGAGAGAGAGAGAGATATTGTAAAATGGTATTAAAAATTGTTTTAAATTCAAAACCAGGAGTACTGAGGGTTTAAATACAGTGTGACCGGCTGTACATAGCGTTGTTCAATGGTATTCGACAAACGAGGAAAAACTAATGAAATGATCTGAATTTGTTAAAATTTCTATTCCCGTGACGTACGTGCCCGTCCGGAAACTTTATAAAGGGAGTCAGTCATGGGAGACCATGCTATTGGCTGTCTGATATAAAGGCAGATCCAACTTTTGGTACAGTCCGACAAAATGATTCGTCTTATTCCTACTTGGCAACTCTGTCGAGTACAGTTTTCGCAAAGACTACTGATTGGCCGGGGTTCCAACCCGCAACCTCAAGCATCCGAGGCGGACGCTCTAACAACTTAGGCCACCACAGCAGTATTTATAAGTTTTTGTTGTTATGTTGTTGTTGTAGGGTTTACCGCCATTTTCAGCAAACGATAAGCTATGCATGGCGGTCAGTATTAATGGTGGAGGATGAACCCGGGAAAACCCTAGAAAGAACCACCGACCCACGAGAAGCTAATGGCAAGCTTTCTCACATACCCACATTAGCCGAATCCTTGACTCAAACCCACGCAGACAGAGGTGAGATGGCAGTGATCCTTAATGGAGAGCGCGTTAGACCACTCAGCTACTCGGTGCCCCGTATTTATAGTTTGTCACTTAATACAGTCTTGTCATGCTTTGGAACAAAGACATGTAAAGAAAAGTCACATGGAAGCCTTATCAACAAAGATGTTGGTTGTTCTGACAATTATGGAAATTAAAATTAAGGATGTCGCTGTTTACATAATTAAAAGGTAACTACAAACGGTTCTTTTTCTCTTCCACAAAAGTTGTATTCAAGGTGATTCTGAAATTTCCAATCATATTTGTACTTACTTAGTAAACATAGATTCTAATACTCAGTTGTGCTGGTAGAGGTAAGGCAGTAATATTATGATCACAATGCATCATATCATGTCCAGTAAGGAAGTTCACAAACTTTATTTTTAAAGTGGTACCCATGCTTTCTCATTCGAATGCACAATGTGTGATTTTATGCAAATTATATATATATATAAAATCAAATGAAAAATTTTTTTATTTACGATACACATCTTCACATGCATATTTTACATTTAGAAGTTTTGATTGACCAGCAGTAACATGTACTGATCAGCATAGGGCAAGAATAGTATTAAAAGAAATACGTATTACAATATAATTTGAATTTCTTACAAACGAAATTAATTTCTTTGGCCCCTAACTTATTTATTATTTTCTCTTTTAAACAAAGTAAAATTCCCATTCATGTACCCTTCCCTTTGTTTCAAAACAGCCTGTAGGTTTTAGTGTTTTCACTAAACAGCTTTCCATTGTCGCTTGATATAAATAGTGACGCTGACCTCGGTTTACCATAGTGCTACATTGGTCGATCTTCATTTTGTAATATGAATTAACATCTTGCTGTTTTAAAGCTGAATTTGAAAACGGCAGAAAAGATGATGCGCATGTGACATAATCTTTTGTTTGTATCAAAAGTGAACATTTTACAGACATAGAAAGTACGATTTTCTCTTCGCGTTTACAAACTAATATCGCACTCGTAGGTTAATTTCATTCACTAAAATGGCTGTTATATTTGTTTGCTTGATACACATATTGGAATATATTGTAATGCAATGCTAATGTTGTTAATAGGCAGGTTTGTATCTCCAGTAAGTTTCTTACAATATGATTATTGGTTTTCAGTCATAGATTTAGAACCATGATATATTATTGCAACCCCAAGAAATAATATCGATTATATCATAAACAAAACAAATACACTATTTCGCATCTCAGAAAGGTTTACAGACTTGTAAACTTGTGTACAGTTTGATCTTCAAGATTGTTGCACTTTTATTGAAAGTTAAACAATTACCTTTCCTTCTCATTTTGCTACATATAAAGCGAAATATTCGGTTTGAGTTTGACAACAGCCAATATATTTCTAAACTTGCATAGTGTTGTTTTTTATCTGTTTTGTGTTTCTTAATAACATAATATTTGGTCTATATGTACAAATGCACAGTCACTCTGTAAAAGTTTGAAAACGATAACAAAAATCCAAAGTTTGAAGGGGAAGGTGAGGGGAAGAAAATGAGAGGCAAGTAAAACTTTTAACTCGAATTTGAAAAGAATAATAATAAATTATGTATCTGCTTTTATTTCTATTGGATGATTTTGTAATTCTATCCAGTCAAAGTTAGTTTTACTATCATTAATTTGTACTTGTTCCCTTTACAGGCACTAAACATTAAACAAATCAGCACAGGACATATTAACGATTGCTAGATTTGCTGGTTAGGTCAAGTAAAGCCGATTCATATTCTCCATATGTTACAGTCTTTAAAATGTGCCAGCCTTTCAGACACTGGTATATATGTATACATGTTCCATGTGGGTAGGTAGGCAGCTAGCAGGAAGGCGGATGGTAGATAGGTAGGTAAGTGCGTAGGTATCAGGGTGAACATATATATAATTTCCCCTTCCGATATAATAGATTGTACGCATCCAAAAGAAAGTGCATTAATGATTGGTACTCTCCTAATCTCTGACGATACTATGAAGAGATGAACGAGCAACTTACTTAAGAGATCTTGTTCATATCATGTCTTGATCACTTGGTGAAGAGATACTAATAAAAAATTTCTGTGTTAAACTCAAAACTAAATATGTATATTATAAACCTTTGTTTAACATCTGAAACTCACGACTTCCTCGGATGAAAAAGGGGTCAAAGTTTGTTTCCACGAACAATCGTAGGTCAGAACAGTGGAAAACATTACTTTGGGTAGGACTCGGTTTAAAAACTTGGTACGTGTTTTATGATTTATTTTGTGTATATGTATCTTTTTAAGCAATGGAAAACACATGTACTGGATTGTCATGTTGAAAATGTGCAAAATTATATGTAATATTAAGTTACAGGTTTCGAAAATATTATTTCACTTTAGATGCAAACATTGAATACCAATAAAATTTATCTAAACAACAAGAAGTTTGTGCATTAACGGACACTGTCTTGTATTAATATTTCGCACACGGATGTTACTGATGTGAACTGCAAGATACAACCATAATGCACATATCTAATATAAACCAATACATCTAGCATACGTCATATAAAATACGTACATGACATTGCCCTTGATAAAACGTATAACTTCCTATGAGAGTCGTAACAAATTCCGCATTTATATCTCAATGTAATGTCAATGCGCCTGTTTGCAACGAGGTCTCATGTATGTAAAGCTACTACAAATAACCAATTTTACGCAACATTTGTATTGTTCTCATGTCTATATTCACCTTTGTTTCATAATTATTGTTCGTATCAGGAGAATTGCCTCGCAATTTACTACAAATCCTTTTATAATATCATCGATTTCCGACAGCCCGAATGAAGAATTACGTTCATATAACATCCATAATTAGATAGACAGAAGTAAAATAATTATCATTAAATTGATCGTTCCTTACACACTCAAATAATTACAGCTCTATGAATAATTCATAATCGCAACAAATGCGATAATACGTGCAAGCAAATCGCAAAATACTGCATGCCTTCGATGTGCGTCTGCTAGTACATGTCTGTTTTTGTTGATGTTTAGCTAACTTTGATTTACAGATTGTTGATGTTTAGCTAACTTTGATTTACAGATTGTTGATGTTTAGCTAACTTTGATTTACAGATTGTTGATGTTTAGCTAACTTTGATTTACAGAGCATGCATTACATGACAGGTCTTATTCAGAAGGAAGGCTTATTTCAACAAAACACAAATTAAAAGCAATCCAAACATCAATCCTTCTGCAATCATAGTGGTGGACTTTCTTTGTCTTTCAAACAAAACTGTGGTTTAGTAATAGCCAGTAAACACAGAATCCACTACAGGACAAACCTAATATTGCAATAGCGATCCATTTTTAAATATAAATAATGGTGGCAAATATTAACAGTACTGGGACGGCCTGTTTAAGACACACACAGTAGTGCAAGTTTCATTTTAATAGCGTAAAACTTTGAATCTATACAAAACATCATTAAAAGATCCAGTCAGACATTTTATATTGCACCCATTTTTACCTTATTAGTGCTCTTAGATGTATAAACCGTATCTTATTTTAAATTTAAATTTCTGTCTGTAATATACCACCAATTTGTATTATACATATCACCTGGTAATGTCTTGTCCTACATGATATGAAGCTAGTGATGGCACACTGTTCCTCCATATTTACTATTTGTATATATCGTAATGCAAACCAAACTCATTTTCATTGAATATATGTGTTGCATTTTTAATGAACAATCAAGCCTAGGCCGGCCTTAGGCCTAGTGGGACTCGTTCTCAAAGAGGTCCCGCTTGTTAGTAATTATGAAAAAATATCTATAGAGAGAAAATACGTTTAAAGCGACGAAAGAAAATGTTAAGATCATAATCATATAAAACTTGTTTTAAAGTTTATTTCCAAATGCCGTGCTCACAAAAGGGCACAGCGCGTAAAACTAGGGAGCCCCCACTAAAAATTATCCAAATCGGGTCCATGCGTCTGCTAAGGCCGTTCCTGAATCAAGCAATTTTGATATGAGTACATATGAAAAGATTATTAAATCATCGCAAAAGATTACTGATATTTACACGACATCTGTTATACTTTGAATCGAACTAAGTACGTGAAACTGATTTCAGCGGATCCTGAAGGTCTGCTATTTTATGGTACATATAAAAAGGCGCTATGTAAAAATATATTGCCTTCGACCAACGGTAAGTTGAAAGGCTGGTAAGACACGCTTGATCGAAAAGAGGTTTCGAGGAGGGCGATATTATATATATATATGCTCTCCTTTGCTCGGAATATCACATCATTGATTTTATAAGGTTCCAATAGTTTAACCATACTTTTATTATTTAATGAATTTATGCAATTTTACGTTCTAAAGAAACATATTGATTGAGCGTAGAAATATAATTAAAATGGCTTAAATATGTTTCTTTGCATTTTCCTTTATGTGGAATATTGCAGAAAAGGTTCCTCTCACAAAGAAGTTTCCTACAAAAACATATGATGTCATGTACACAAATGGCGACCATCAGGATCCACTACAATTAGATCATATGCTTTTCTCGGTGAAACTTGCAATATAAATAGTGTACAAATATCGAAAATAATCGTGTGCGATAATGTTTTTAAATATCTTATTGACTCTTGTCAAGGAACCGTTGATCATTGCGTCTGTATACGATAAATGTATCAAACATTACTAATTAAAGAGTCATTATAAGTGAGCTTTGCACGGAATACTACCTGGTACGTTGACTTGCCGAATGTGTAATTTAAAAGACCTGGAAAGTTGGTTTAGAAAGTAGGGTAACATTGAATTGTACCTTTTTGTCACAATTGACATCAAACTACGCCAAAGGATAAACTTTATTGGAAACGTATCCCGATCTGCTCTCTCTGTCTCTCTGTCTCCCTCTCTCTGTCTGCCTGCCTGCCTTTGTCTGTGTGTCTGTCTGTCTGACTCGCTCTCTCTCTTTCTTTATATATATATATATATATATATAACGAATTACGCTCGGGTATGGACAGTTATGGGATGTGTGATTGGGTCTACAATTTCCCGCCAGATTTGTCGTGTAACGCGCTGTCAAGGGCCAATATATTTAAAGCTTTTAATCACGTGTTCTGCCCAGCCAATCGCAATACTCTCGCTCTGGCAACGCGCGGAGGAATTCTCTCTGATAGGGACTGCGGCGACAGTTGAGCCAATTTCCTTATTGGGTGCGGACGTGTTTCCTTTTTTCTGTAGAAATTTTACCCCACGTCCACCCCATAATACCTCCCTGTATATAATTGTTATATGCTATATTATTGCTATGATATGCTTGTTTATTGTTGTTGTTTTGTTTTTCTTTCTTTATTTGTTGTTATATTTTACTTTCTCCATTTATTCGGTTTTTAGGCTGTTGCATCCGTAGTTATCTCTTCCAAGGTTATACGGCTTCTACAGTATCTTTGTATTATAATACCGCTCGTCTCAGTGTTCCATTTGTTAGCACCTTTACTTGATATGTTTTGTTCAAAGTTACATTGCTGTAAATACATAGTTTAGATGGAGTCTGCTCAGTACGTAACAATCATGTTTACGGCGGTTGCAGTCTCAAAAAATGTCTGTATTATATACTATATCTCATTGTTCAATTTCTTAGCACGTTTACGCTATAGACTTTGTCCACATAATTATGTTATGCTGTAAATACATAGCAAATATTTGGTTCACTAAGATCATTTATGTTCAATACAAAGTCACGAAAGTGGCCAGCATCAAACACAACGTTTGTCTTTGTTTTAATTATGTACCCATATACTTTGACTTTGTAATATTTGCACGACTGACCTAGGGTATTCTGTCATTTCACTCTCTATCTTCCTCTTGGCTCTATCGATGTCGGAAAGAGTAGGCTGGTGCAGGTATATTTCATTTTACAATCTCGTCAAACAAGTTAATAATACAAACCATCGTTCTCATTCACTTTCGTTCTGACAATAACTTCCACCCCTCTTATACATGTGCATGAACACATCACACACACACACACACACACATATATATATATATATATATATATATATATATATATATATATATATATATATATATATATATATATATATAAAGGCCGCCTTTAGATGGTAAAAGGACTAGAGTAAATTGTAAATGAGTCCTTCCACGTATCATTTCACTTTTTACAATTTTTCTTTACATTTACTAGCTATTTTGTTATGGACATTGAACGCCTTGCATGCGTGATAACTTCCAAGTCAATGTCCAAAACATCCTTTGTAATAAACTGGAAGATAACGTAATTCGAAACGCACACAATGAATAGAAGGAAGGTCATGAGTAATTCGTCATACATTTAAAATATGTACGCTGTGTGTTTCGTTTCATTGTGTTGGTTTGGTTTGACCATGTTATTGTCAAGAGAAGAGGACTACTGAGGAACTGAAGCAGTAATATATTAATGAATGATTGTCGACAATGCTTGAAAATTCTTGCAGTTTGTATATCATTTAATATACGTGAAGAAAGCACACAAAAACAATACCATAAAAATCATGAATATTGCCTTAACCAAACCCATGAAGCAATAATGTCACAGGGACATACTTTAATAACCTTATAGTATACAATACTATGATATAATTCATTTTCTTGCTCATATTATTTCTCGGGCATGGTTCGTACTGTATCATAACTGATCAATTATCATAAAAACATAGCACGTAATTTAAATAAAATTATCGAGGGTTTAATATATTTCTCGAAATTTATCCTCTCATCGATAATTTGAATTTGCATAAGGCCAGAACATAACTTCCTATTTCATTATTGAATCATGAAGATGTTAAACATAACGCACATAGTTTAGGTTAAATATTATACAGATGAAAATCTTGTCATTTGCAGATTATAGCAAATCCTCAAATTTAAGGAAGTCTTAAAGTCCTATTGATCGACAACGATACTGTATTTAAAACAAACTTTAATTATTACAACCATAACATATGTGTATTAGCATATGACTTAATTTGAATGTTCATAAAAATATACAAAATGTATTATATTCAATCAAACACGAGGAATGATAATTATACATATCTAATTTTAGGAATGAGAAATTTAAATTTTCATTATCTATTATCAGATGTTTAGGGTTAAAAATATTTTTTTAACTTCCAATGCACTCCGATGACTTCGATACAAAGAATGAACGATAGTAATGGAACAGTTCAACTTTTCCGTTACAGTGCTAACTTTTAGGATGTCATGTTGAAGCATTATCTTGCTTCTACTGTATAGAAGTACCCCATCTAATGACACTGGTGATGCGCAAATCTGATATTACCTGAAATATTCTTAGCATGTTTTTTTTATTATAATTTTTTAATGTTTTTCTAATTTCGTGTTGTTTGTTTTTGTAATAATATTATTATGTTTCTTATCTTATAGGTATTGTCTAATGATGTAAAGCGCTTAGAGCTTCTAAAGATTAGGCGCTATACAAAGTTCTCATTATTATCATTATTATTATTATTACTATTATTATTATTATTATTATTATTATTATACAAATAACCGTTCTTACACTGTCATTATCATACTACACTACTAACAACATGGAAAGTTCCTTCCGGACATGTTTACAAATTTCTTCCGTGACAAAGTACAAACCATTAGAGATACGCTTGACACCACACTTTCAATTGACTCGTCGTCACCATACAGTTGGGATACGGAATTTGAACGGCAACCATTAGCAGCATTTGAACCTGTCTCTATGGATTTCGTACGTACAATCCTGATGAACAGTGCATCAAAGTCATATGAACTTTATCCAATTCCAACATCACTGCTGATTGAGTGCTTAGATCCAGTATTGCTTTGACTAACTGATGTTATTAATACCTCTATCTCATCCGGGGAATTTCCATCATTGTTCAAAACTGCCATTGCAAAGCCTTTGCTGAAGAAACCAACACTAGACCATAACAATTTAAAGAACTACCGCCCAGTTTCTAATCACCCATTCATATAAACAATCTTAGAAAAGGTTGTTCTATCCCAGCTTGTATCTGATTTAAATTCAAACAGTCGTTTTAGCAATGTACAATATGCATATCGCCCTTGCCACAGTACTGAAAATACTCTTCTAAGAGTAGTTAATGACATTCTATCTGCGTTGGATAGCGGAAAGATTATTGTCCTCACCCTCCTTCATTTGTCTGGAGCATTTTACACAATAGACCATGATATATTACTTCACCGTCTCCAGCATGTATTTGGCATTCGTGATACAGCCTTACTGTGGTTCAAGTCCTACTTGGTCAACATGACACAAATTGTATCTGCAAATGGAATACACTCCAGCCCAGTTGATCTATGTTGTGGTGTTCCACAGGGGTCTGTTCTTGGACCTATTCTCTTCATTCTGTACACTCAGTCGCTCTCAAGTGTTATATATCATCATCCAGTTGTATGCTGATGATACCCCAATATACAAATCTAGCCACCCAACTGAAGTTGATGCTACCATCCAAGGTGTAGAGAGGTGCATTTCTGATGTGAAATCACGGATGACATGTAGCAAGCTGCAGATGAATGATGATAAAACTGAGGCCATTCTGATCACAACACAAAGACTTTCTCATTCGCATCCTTTACCTCAAACAATAAATATCAGAAACACCAACATTAAATTCACACAATCAGTACGAAACCTATGTGTCATTCTGGACAGTACTCTTACATTCCACCAGCATATCAAGAACATATGGAAGGCTTCATATCTTGAGCTGAGATGCATCAGCTCAATTCGCAAATATCTTTCAGTTGATGCCACTAAAACACTTGTGTGTTCATTAGTACTTTCAAGACTGGGTTATTGTAACTTAATTATGTCTGGTTCATCTCAATATCTGCTCTAGAAACTTCAAAAAGTTCAAAACACAGCTGCTCGGATGATACGTAGAGTACCACAATCAGAGCACACCTCCCCACTGCTCTGTACTCTACACTGGCTATCCAGAATCAAACAAATAATTTGTTCTCTGTGGTACGTTTCACTGTCGGACCCTAGTCCAACATACCTATCCGACCTCACCCAGGTGTACACACCAGCATGATGCTTACGCTCCTCTTCTGACAATCGTATACTCATTATTCCCACTATGAAAACAAAGTCATATGGACAGCGTTCCTTTTCATACCAGGGCCAGCAACGTGGAATGAATTGCCACTGAACTTAGACGCAAAGACACAGTGATCGCATTCAAGATTACTCACTTATTTCGAGTGCAAGAACAAACCTAAAGACCTAATAATGTTTCCTACCATAAATATTCTCAGCGTGTTTTGTTTAATGTTTTCTAAATGCATGGTGTTTGTTTTTGTTATCATATCATTATATGTTTTGTTTATGTTATAGGTGTTGTCTAATGCTGTAAAGCGCTTAGAGCTTCTAAAGATTATGCGCTATACAAAGTCCTTATTATTATTATTATTATTATTATTATTATCTTAACCTGGCTATAACTGGAAAAATATACATTAGTTAGTTTCTAATGTTTAGTCTTATACATCATTCACGCATGTACATGTCTTTTAAAACACTCCCTATCTTTACCAAACTACTTAAGTTTAAAATTTAATTTGATGATTCAGTTCAATGTTTATTATTGCATATATCGTACAACATCTACCTTTTACTACTATTTTGTAAATACTCTTGGTGCCTTTTGAATCTTTCAAAATAATATATGTTGTTGGAATTTATTTTAACAATACTATATACTTAGAAATACAATGCATAACATATAAGTGACACGCTTTGTAAGCTGAAATGTACAGAATTAACCATGGTGACCTACTCCTCTTTCGACAACAAATAAATCAACACAGAAAAACCCACTCATCAAGAGACTTGTTGAATCACCCAAATCACTGGTCATTTGGTATAAATTGCTAATTTGACGCCAACTTTGGCTGAGTCACTTGTATCCTATTCTGTGTTTACGCCTCTTTCACTCTCCCCCTCTATCATTTCAGCTGCATATATTTCCTATTGTATCGTCTAAAAGCTTTGGTTTGATTGGTCCTTTGTGTAATAAATAATAACGTGCTATATTTTTCTTTAAAATTACAGCTAAGGATCCGAGTTTCTGACCATGCCAAATCTTAATTTGTTTGGATGCAATTCAAATACTCGTCTTTTAAGCTTCAATTTACTTTTAAAAAATAAGGATTATTATATATATTCATTACATATAAATCGGTACATACAATAATAGGCATTTTGATCGCCACATTCACCACATTTACTGTAACTAAATCTAAAGTGGGTTTACGTTTGTCCTAACATATATATCACTGTAATAAAACATGCCAACTCTACATTAAAAGTCGTCAACTTCGGTGATAGGCCCAAGACAGCTAGGTGAAAGGAACTGGTCAGAAGGTTATTGCCCGACAAGAAGTTAAACATCTAGACCCTCGATGAGACCCGGCACTAGGAGAACAGTGAACTCAAGATAGATATACAACATAAGTACATTCATTTCCCCCAAATATTTGACAAACCAAATTTGATCTGTGTTTCAGAAAACTATACCTTTCTCCACACCTTTTTTCGTAAACGTTCCAAATTTAGACAAAATAGAAAGCAGTTATTATAAACGGAATGGAAAATTACTGTCCAGCATGATTCATAATTTAACAGTGATGAAACCGATCTGACTTAAAGTTTTTCAAAATGACTTTAGCTTTTTTCATATTAGTACATCTTTCTTTTGGATGGTATACTAATTTCTCGTTAAGTCAAAACATCTATTGTAGCAGTAGTATTCTTCAGATACCGCATACTTAAAATAGACCTCGTTTCCTTCTCGTTGACATTATAATTATTCATAAGTGAATTTCCATCTTATAAAATCCTTTTACCATCATGTTCTTGTTTAAACGATTGAAGATAAAGCAACATTTATTTCACAGGTATTCAGAAAACGAGAATAAGCCTCCATGGATATAGCCTGACGTAACAATAATGTGAGTCCCAGTTTGAAAATGAACGAATTCGCTCAAGGAAAAGTCCTAACAAACATTTAATAAAGACTGGTTGTTAGCGGCATCCTTGTATTAACAGTTATGGTAATTCTTTATTGTTGACATGTACTAATTTCAGAGAGTTATCATTATACATCTTGATGTTATTTGAAAAGTAGTTTCATATCGATTCTTTGCATTCCTGAAGAGATACGGACTTTGGTCCTCGTGTTCTATATGTAAGAGTGTGATATCCGGACGCCTTCGACATTTGAATCAAACGTCTGAACCTTTTTAATGTTTTATCAGAGCATCTTCTGCTTTCATGTGAAAGGCATATTTACGAAAGAAATATGGTGTCCGAAGTAACAAACCTATTATCAGTTCACCAAGCAACGCGGATAAACTAGATTAAAATCCAATAGAATACAAAAGCGTACTTCACGGATGTAATATGTGACTACAATTTACAGTCACCTGCCTTGCATTTCTGTCAGCACACGATAGGCTATGCATGGCGGCCAGTATTAATGGTGGAGGAAGAACCCGGGAAAACCCCAGAAAGAACCACCGACCCACGAGAAACTACTGGCAAGCTTTCTCACATACCCACATTGGCCGAATCCTAGACTCGAACCCACGCAGACAGAGGTGATATGGCAGTGATCCGTAACGGAGAGCGCTTTAGACCACTCGGCCACTCGGGGCCCCAGAAAGAGAGATAATTTAAAGTCAAACAGACCAAGAGAGAGAGAGAGAGTTTAGAAGTCAAATTGACCAAGCGAGAGAGAGAGAGAGAGAGAGAGAGAGAGAGAGAGAGAGAGAGAGAGAGAGAGAGTTTAAAGGTCAAACCAAGCAAGCGAGAGAGAGACAGACAGACAGACAGAGACAGTGATAGAGACAGACAGAGAGGGGGTATGGTCGGTAATGCTGTTATTAAAGCAGAATAATGACTTGGATCAGCTATACATATAATAAAATATATTAATGATCTCTTGTTGGCTCGTCATTTCGCCTAAGTTCTACTACACAATTTTGCCCTTACGATCATATCTTCCTTACTTTAAAATCCACATGCGGATACGTGTACGTGATTGATCGGTTTGTGTTGGTAATAACATTGAATGAGTCTAGGCTTATATTTCTTCAAAGCCATATTGTGGATGCTGACAATTAAGATCCATATCTACCGCGGTTATAAATTGCTCAGAATGTCTCCCCACATCTTCTGGAAAAGAGATTGTATGGGTTTGAAAGGAAATACTATAATAAAGTTGCTCATGCGTGTACGTCGTCATGGTATATTTCATTCTCTCTCTCTCTCTCTCTCTCTTTCTCTCTCTCTCTCTCTCTCTCTCTCTCTCTCTCAACGATTTTAGGAGGGTAAAACTATTCATCAAAGTGCATAACAAAACAAAAGCCAAAACAATAAATAAAACAAACAACAAACTGTCATTAAGTACTGAAAAAGATATGCATTGAAATAATATGAAGATCGCTAAAATAACGAAATACTGGCATATATTAAAAAAATGCCAAACTGTTCAACATTTTCTACTTATATGCATTTTGAGTTTCATATTAATTGATGGACTGAATGATTTGACCTTTTATACGTTTGTGTGATTAATTGACAAAATACATTATAACATTTAGTTGACCGTTCCGGTGGCCTAGAGGTTAGAGCGTCAGCCTCGGTTCCCGGCCTGGTGTCAGGATAATGTTACTGGGTGGGACATCATGCTACATGTCTGTGGCATGATGCCCCAGTGCTAGACATCACTATAAACTGCCACATGGCAGACATCGTAGCAATATGACTGAACATTTTGTAAAGCTACGTTAAAAATCCAAATCAGATCACACACATTTCGTTAGTAATGTCCCAGTGCAACCTGCATGCACAAACTCATGAGCAGCCAGCTATTATATTTTACTCCTGGACCTAGAAAATCTGTTTTATATATAAGAACGCTATTAGAAACCATGGAAATCGTGCCAAGGAGTTCTGAAATTCATAAATTACCAAAGAGGTTATTTGAACCATAGGAAAATGAAGAAACAAAGCAGTCTGAAACTAAATAAAAAGTGGACAGCAATTATAGCTATCTATATTGTTGTGCCATACATGCTAACAAGGATAAACTGTTTATGGGCCTTTACAGGAACATAACATAGACTGGTAGGCACTTGGACCTATGGTACTCCCATTTTATAGGCGTAGATTAACATTTGCTCTTTTGACCGCCAATCCATTCATTTATTCATTCATCGTTCCCTTTATCCATTGTTCCCTTTATCCATCGTTTTCTTTATCCATCGTTCTCTTTATCCATCGTTCCCTTTATCCATCGTTCCATTTATCCATCGTTCCCTTTATCCATCGTTCAATTTATGATTTCATACTTGTCCACAATTATGTCGGTGTACAACAACCTCCCATCGGTAACATCGTGGTGTAATTGCAAGTAAAGACGGATTACACATACAGACATTCATATATTCAGGTCGAGAGAAAGACAAAGATTTCCATGCAGAAAGGCTCACATTTTAGACAAACACGCTGATATACATATTGTTTTGAGAGACGAACTCTTAAAAGGTGCATATTTAGAGACACAAATAACTCACATTCATTAGTAGTATATTCCGCCTAAAATATTTCAGAAATACACAAGCATACCCATATATACAAATATATATATGCCCTGTTGCTAATATTACCCGTTGTTGTTTCGTTAAATAAAAGCGTCGTTGATATGAATCTGTAGATGTAAACGATATCTAGTCGTTCATAGACTTCGTTATTCATAATACCAGATCCCATTATATGGTGTTAAAAGATTGCTTGACCTTTAGGCGGCCAACCAAGTAATTCGAAACGTTAGCATTTCAAACCATCTAGAATACATGATATTCTCGGTCCACACGCCCGATAAAAGCTATAGTCAAAGTTTAGGACAATTAGGAGACTATCAATGTATTAATGCTGACTATGATATGAAATAATTTAACCCGCATATAATATTTTTCTTTGAAATTTAAAAATGCAAGTATCTGAGACGGCTAATTTGGCCTAAGTGGTTAGAGTGTCCGTCTCGGATGCGGGGGGTTGCGGATTCCAACCCCGGCTTAGTCATACCAGAGACTTATAAAAATGGTACAGCGGCATGCTGTTCCATTGCTATATATCACTCTAAGCTTCCACACTGTAGATATCTTAGTGACATAAATGCAAAATAGTTAAAACTACGTTAAAAGTCCAGATAACACACTCACACAAACACGCAAGCATCTGATGTGAGAAACAATAAATCTAAGTTAATTTTGCAAGAATAATTTGATCAAATATAATTGGATGAATACACATACATGATGCATTATACTCTGTAAATCCCCCTCTTACCACCTTCCCTCCACCCATAAGACGAGCATGTTAGAACCCATGCTCTCTACCTTGTCCGTGTTTTAGAAGGGTGATTTTAATATCACGATAGCAGTTAGGTTGTGATTTAGTGCAACTAAAGTGCCATGCTAACTGCGTAACAGTGATTTGCAGCAACGGAAAATATCAAGGACAGTCCGGATATTAGGCTTTAGAAATGTATCTGGTGTAAATACAACAATATCGTGTTTCAGACATTTTAGCTTGTACTGTTATTTGATGTGCTGATTCATCGTACTGCAAGGAAAAGGTATGTGTAGATTGGTGTAAAATTACAATCTGGGTATCGTCATGTGTAGAATGTTGGTGAAGATCTTATGAATTAAATTATTACAAGTATGCCAGCTCTGAAGCGTGTTAGATTAGCGGAAAGACATATAGACAGACAGACAGAAGACAGACAGGCAGAGAGAGAGAGAGAGAGAGAGACATATGTTTACACTGGATTCCTGAGCGTACTTATTGTATATCCATTAATACATTATTTCCATATATAAATATAATTCTGTATTTTTAACAAAAGACAAATACAATATGCCTGACTTAACATTGAATATCCTACTATTACGAGTTACGCAATTCACCAACTTAAACGTGGTGACTACTTTCTCACCATCTACAAAATCCATCGAACTGTTGACATTATCCTATGCTTTTGTGATTTTTTTCTGAGCGAAATGATATTTATCTGTAGGCGGCTACAGCCCTAGTTTCACGCCACACCTTTCGTAAGGTGAAGTAAGTCGATTTATGAAAAATGCCCAAGATCTACCATATGCTTAATATGGCCGACCATTCTGGTCAGAGACTGACAAATGTAATTTGAATGTACCCTTCCAACAAGACTACAGACGACTTAAGAAATATCTGTCAAGAAAAGGGGCAATGGGCTCCAGCGTTTGCACAGCGACTGGGCAAAGTGACCTATGTGGCTGGAGAAAAGAGAGACAAAGGTAAAGATGCCGATTATCATTGTCATAATAAAAGACATTAGTCCAGAGAGCGTCCAAATAAAGAGGAAAATATATATGCGATGAAACTTCAGAAGAACAAGAAGGCGAATCGAAAGAAACAGAAGAAGAAGAAGAAGAAGAAGAAGAAGAAGAACCCAATCATGCAAAGACATCTACAGCAAATTATGCAGACAAAACAGCAAAAGAAACCATACAGGTGAAGAAAGTGAGTACAAGAAGAAGCATTTTGTGATCTGTTTATAACAATCTACTGTTGTGATGTGTTTTTACGAGTTCGATGTAATTTCATGTAAAAGGGATATATGCCTTCAAGGAAATAAAATGTGCATTGGCTTGTTATTGAAATAGGGCGGTAACAAACCCACTCTTTCCTTCTCCCTGTTTTACATACACGCTTACACACTCAGTTACACGTCTTCATACACAGAGATTGCGACTTTTGTTGCTTGCTCCTATCGTGTTGCCCTGTAAGATCTTTTCTCTCAATGTTTTAGAAACACGCACACATGAGCTTGCAACATAATGATATAGAGTTAAATCATAATTTATTTGTTCGGCCTCAAATACATAAAGGTCGTGGTTAGGGAATGTTACTCATTTGGAAGGGTGGCCGAGTGGTCTAAAGCGCAATCCGTTACGGATCACTGCCAGCTCACCTCTGTCTGCGTGGGTTCGAGTCTCGGATACGGCCAATGTGGGTACGTGAGAAAGCTTGCCAGTAGTGTGTCGGTGGTTCTTTCCGGGGTTTACCCGGGTTCTTCCTCCACCATTAATACTGGCCGCCATGTATCGTGTGCTGATAAATGACGTTAAACCCCACAACAACAACAACAACAACTCATTTAGAAAGAAAATAGAGCAAACTCACGGTTTACCAATAAAGAAATGCCTTTACCTTCATTTTAAAATTCGTTAGGTTTTATCCATTGGAAGATCAATAGGAACAATACAATACATAGTTCATATTTTGCCTTACGTACTGAGTCTAGAGCAAAAGAAATGTAATTATTTTAAGGGATATTATTGTAGTAGTGTATGATCTTGTGTCGTTATAATTTTGTTAAACGGCAGCCGTTTAAGTCGTGTTTCCGTGTTGTACTGGGAGATAATGTACCACCACTCACATAATTTTATTCGTATATTTCTGGGACAAAGTACAGCCACTCACAATTTTGTCTCCAAAATAGGGTCAACATGCTACAGGTGGACCGAATCGGGCTAGATTGAGGGCTAATGAGTCAATGGGCTTAATGTCTGTCACACACGTATCAATTTTAGTGAACACATTTAACATATAAGACTGACCTTCCCATGTTTAGAAAAGATTACAAAAGAGACAAGTGTTTCTTTAGACATTATCTCTCCCTCTCCCTCCACTACACCCTATTTAAAGCAAGACTTCCCTGGTGTATTTCATTTTCAGAGCAAACCAAAATAACATTTTCTGCCATTCACACGTGTCGCTATAACAAACAGACTCATCCAGTGAAAACTTTTACTACAAAATATTGTATTTCCATTCGAGTGCAGACCATCACCTCATGCTTCACTGTTACAACGAAGCTATGATCAACACTGGGTCTTTGTTATCTTTACCTTTAGCTCTTTATTATGTTGACCCTCATATCGTTTGGCTCTCATTTATCATTCTATGTTACTTACTCGCCGTGCTACTAATTACTATTCCAACTACTACTTCTAATTGCTACTAATATATCTAGATAAAAAGAAATAGTGGCAAAGTGACATGTTTTCTGTTGCACTGAATTATCATCATTAACAATATCAAAGTTATCATCATAACAATATGTTAAAAGCTATATGAAAATCGGATTGCTCTTTAGTAACTAGTTCATTTTTTATTGCATTTATAACCACTGGAGTGAGTCATATCGCTTGTGTCTAGGTAGCTAACTCAATACTGATAAATTTGTATGAAGTTGTTTACTTTAGTAAACTATTGTACAATACAGTACATAACCTCCTTCGCAAATAGTTAACGGCCTTATTCACTGCAGTCCAGTTAGTTGTTTTGTATAGTGCAACATCTTGTACACTAACGTGCAACAAGTGGTGCAACTTTTAGTGCACTAGTCCACGTCGAGAGAATAAGTTTTACTTATGTATAGATATACTGATCTCATTGTCAAGACGAACGACGTAAATAAAAAACAATTTGTGCTTGTATAGTTCTAGCCTTAATACCTAATATATTTTCCAGATGTTTTTGTTTCGTTTTATCCGTATTTGTTATTAGTAACTAATGCGAGATGTTGTTTGTACCATAATGAAGCTGTAGGTAAACACATATTTTACTTATGTTTTTAATTTTGTAGTTTTTTTTTTTTACGTCCACATTGCAAAACGGATTTCTAGACATCAATTGCATAAAGTTCATCTGGTATGTAATGTTTGCTTTTCGCAACGATTTTATTGACAGAAATAATATCTCGAAGATCCGGTGCATTTTGAAAGCGTGTCAAACGATAACTAACTTATCTAAATAATAAAAATAACAGCGGCAATAACATCAAAAACAAAGATGATACTCGACTACCTTTAGAACTTAACGGAACATTCATTAAGATCATTCGAAAAGCCACAACAGAGTATCACCCGGGCTGAACCGATACAGAAAGTAAACGACAACATTATAGTCAGGCACCGATATTCACCCATTCGGAATTCTCGCTTCTTTCCATGATGCTGACCTTAACATGGGTCACAGTTTTGTTACTGAGCCGTTAAAATATTGTTTATAGTTACTGTATACTTAAGTTTGAAATATATAGACTTAATGGCGAAAGCGAAATAATTTTCACATCTTTGCAAAGATTCATATATTCTTTGAATTCGCCTTTGGCTCTATAATATGTTGACCTTATTTAACAGAGGGCATCTCGTTTGGCTCTCACATGGCATACTCTGTTTCTTACTACTAGTATCACTATAACCACAATAGCTACTACTTCTACTGATAATAATTTGACTAGACAGAAAATGTGAGTCAAAGTGCAATCTTTTCTGTTGCAATGGATTATCATCATCATCATCAACAACATTATCAAAGTCATCGTTATATATATATATATATATATATATATATATATATATATATATATATATATATATATATATATATATATATATATATATACACATATACGTACGTAGGCTAGAGTTAATCTCTTACTCAAGGTTACCGTGATCAGAGAGACGATCCGGCATCTTGAATCGATACAGGTGTTAGATAGAGCGACTTTACACCTAGGTGTAACAGATGTGTTCTAGGATCAAAGAAACTGAGTGAGACCGGGGCGTGTTCTACATCTGTCTACACAATGACAGACAGCGCGAAGAACAAAGTAGAAGAATACAGAGATGAGAAGATTACAAGGACAGGTGGAATGCTATCTCACACTACAAATCAAATGATGCGATAGGCTACCACAGGGTCGACTGAATGGAGAGTACTTGGGTAATTTTAATCATCTGATTATTGAATTGTCGTTAAATTATTAGTTGAATTTCAAATTTTAGTAAATTCCATCATTTAACCGTCGGCATTGCCAACTTGGGGCTCGGAGATTTACATCTTTCGTTCAGTAATTTAACTTCCAACCAAAATGGAGTCTTTGTGGGTCTTCTATATTAATTAAAAAATATTGGAAGCACTCCATCGCATACCAACCTCAGTGACGACATAACAATCTATCACGCCACTCCTGGCGGCTTCGTCCGGGATCTGAATTAGATATAAAATTTATCTTTACGACCTAAAGTTTTATTTGTAATGGGTATTAGTGAACACTTGTGAGATAGTTTCCATCCTGTGTATTTTAAATTTTATGATTTTTTAACTTGTGTATGTTATAGTTTGACATTTGCATGTTTGGTAGATTTCGGTTACTTGCGGTAATTGTGAAGCAAATATCGGGCAAAACATCTTACCTGACCAAAGTTAGTTATTGTCAATAGGTAGTATTGGGTTAGGAACGTGTACCATTTCCTAATTGTTTAGTAAGTCTAGACAAGGTATCACTTACTGTTAGCATCATCACAAAATGGCTACCGAAAGACACACGAATAACAAATATTACTGAATGTGCTCGGAAGATCTAGGGTACGAGGTTGATCGCATAGTATCGTTCATAGAGGAGATAATCCAAAAATGGAGGGCTGAAAAAGCAGCCAAATAAAGGCCCAGAAGGAGCTGACAAGGATGGCCGAAAATGCAGCCGAAGGAAAGAAAGAACTGGAGCTGTACAAGATATCAGCGGACAATTTGAGAAATTCGCGTGCGTCCATAAAATTCCCGAGTAAAATTGTGCGATTAAAGTCTCAGCCTTTTTATAAGGTGCGACTCGCGAAGTTTACTATAACGTAGCTGTAGAAGAAGCTGCTGACTACAACGTGCTCAAGACGGCCCTTCTTTAGCATTATCAGATAAACGCTTAAACGTACCGCAATGTTTTCGGAACTCAACGAAAACGTTAGCGGAAACCAACTCTCAATTCCACTCATGTATTCGAGGGTTATCTGAGAGGTGGATATAGAAGGCAGAGTTCGAACGATCGTACGACGGGCTACGCGTGAATATACTCAGTGAGCATGTCCTGAGTACTTACCGTCACGAGTTTACAGTGCAACGGACTCTCGATGAGATCGGCAGCATTGCGGAGAGATACGAGTAGGCACATTCGAAGAGCGAAGGTTCCGGTGGTACGGACCTACCCCAGACCACTGAGTCACGCCGTGTGGTTGAAGGAGAGCTTGATATTTGTAACCGTCAGGACGACCGGAAGGTTTGAGGGGGATCTACAGGCAAGGATGCTATTCATAGACCAGGAAGGTCCTCACCCACGAAAACTAGTCTTGCAGGTGGGCAAAGGACGCCGAAGTGCTACAACTGCAAGCTTCCGGGGCATTTTGCAAGAGACTGTCCCAAGGGCAGACAGACCCAAGCGAATGCCGTCGCTAGGAAGGAGGTCGAGCCGGAGGAAAGCTGTAAACTAGCAAACCTTGCAACCGCAACTGCCAACGGAGAAGGTGCCACCCTCTTGTAATACACTGGATGTAGCGTTCCCGTCCTTGTTGACAAGAAGTATGTTAAGCCGAAGAACTACACAGGGGAGGTAACTCCAGTACGCGAACAACGCGCGTACCTCGTTGCCAGTGGCTGTCATTGACGTTGATGTAACGTATGTGTAGGGGAAAATTGAAGCTGCGTGAGTGGATGGATCATCACATGACGTCATACCGGATGTGGTTATGTGTTACTAGAGCTGAACCCCGAAACATGCACACCGATGCCGGTAAGTGCTGTGAAAACCAGGTCCAAGAGTCGACAGATGAAACCGACGCTGATGGAAGTTACGTCGCCACCGGTCAGTATCGTAATTCCGGTGGAATTGAGGAAGCTCAAGCAGGAAGATGCAACTCTGTCGCAGTTGCATAACTACGCTGCAGAAGGAACGGAGAAAGAAGCTCAGAATGGCGCGTTGAAGTTCGTATGCAAGAATGGGACCCAGTTTTTCAACGAAAGGAAAGGACATTAACACTTCAAGCAAGTCTCCGTGTCAAAGGAGAAGATTTGTGAAATGTTGAAACGCGAGCATGAAAGTATCATGATAGGACACATGGTAATTGCCAAGACGCCTGATCGTCTTCTCAATGAATTATACTTGTCAGGGGTCTAAGAAGATGTTAAGCAGTTTTGTCTCTCCTGTTACATGTGTCTGATAATGGCACCAAGAACGGATCATCGAGCCATCCCCTTGGAGAGTACACCGCTTATCGATGAACCATATCGACGCGTCGCGAATGATTTGATCGGACCTCTACAATCCGCTTCGGCACAAAATATATCATGATATTTCAACGGTCGTAGATTTCGCTGCACACTATCTGGAGATTGCCGCGTCGCGTACGGCAGTCGGAACCTGTCTGCTAAGGAGAATAACTACTCGGTATCGGAGTGGATATGCCTCAGAATGATATTCGGGATATCACGGTTCGAGCGGTACTTATACGGGCAAAAGTTCATATTGGAGACCGACCATAAACGCCTCGCCTATCTCGCGATTTCATGAGTAGGAGCGCTGAATTGGCATAGCTTGCTCTGTAGATGACCATATGTTGTGTTTATATTCGTGACCGTACTCAGCGTGTAGCTTCGCTATGATTGTGTTTCTTTTATTGCGTATAGTAACGAACATTTACATTTTTAGCAATTTAGGGGGAACGAAATCCCAATTTTGTTCTCAACCACGGTGGTGTCACTTTTGCTCATCTCAGTCCGTAAATCATGTATAAACTATGGTATTAGTACAAGCCGTGTTTGATGTCTGAATATATCCTCAGGCTAGAGTTAATCTCTTACGCAAGGTTACCGTGACCAGAGAGAAGATCCGGCATCTTTAATATGCACAGGCGTTAGATTGTGCGACTTCCCACCTAGTGTTACAGCTTTGTCCTAAGATCAGACTAACCGCGAGTGAACGGGGAGTGTTCTAAGTCCGCCCCCCACGTGGACAGACCTCAGAAGGACATTGTCCGCTAAGTTTGATTGGATCGAATCAAATAGACATCCAATCTGAATTGAGACGGAGGGTGTGGTACAAATTTCGATCCGAATTATAACTTATAACAAGCAAAAATTTAGTTTCGCCTAGAAAGATGGATGAACAATATAGGGTTACTCCAAGAGAGCAACTCGTAAGTTCTGTGGAAAGACAAAGCTTTGTAAAGGTCAGTAAGTTATTTGCTCGATTTTTCAGAATATCACGGCATTGTAATTGTAATTAGGTGTACTATGTATACTTAATTAATATGATAGTTTAGTACGTATCATTATTTTTGTAGTGTTTACTTTACATGCGTATTTGAGAAACGAGTTTGAATATTATGTAGATAATTATGCAGAGTGTTAGCTTGTGGTCAAAATTAATTTTTTCATTCGCTAAAAGGTTACTTTGTATCAAACTAATGCGTTTATTCATGTGATATGTTACAATTTTCATCCGCTTAAATTGTGAATTTGGAACATGGTTGAAGTGTGTAAGATTAGTTAACATGGATGTATGGATATTTGAATATTTATGTACTTTTTATGAGATGTAACGTAAAGAAAGGCGTATGATTGCTGTGATATTGTTTAGTATAATGCGTTTATGAATATGCACTGATGTGACGCCATTTATTTATGTATTTATTTGAAGTACCTGATACGGCGCTGTTATTGCGACGTTGTTTAACATGCAATAACGCTTGAGCATTTCGATGTGAATGAATGCGTGACCGAATAAATTTAATAGCCGTTATCTGATGATAGACTGGGTGTAGTGTGAAATTAGAGGGCTTATGGAAATATTGTACCATCCTTCTGTTTTCACAGGAAGCTATTTGGGGGACAGGACTTCTGGTTCAGTGAGTCCGGAGAATCTAAGTGAGGAGACGGAAGTAAGATTAGCAGAGCAGTCGGAGTCGGCAAGTCTAGTGGGTAGAGAGTCGAGAAGGAGGAGGACAATGAGTCGAGGAGGAGAGTCGGTGAAGAGGAGGAATTTGGAGAAAGTCGGGTGGAAGATGAGGAATAGGAGGAATAGGATAGTAGAATACACATATGAGTACGCTACAAGGACAGGTGAAAAGCTGTCGCACACTACTCATCAAATGATGCGTAGGCTCTCACAGGGTCGAGCCGAAGGATAGTACTTGGGAAATGTTAATCATTTGATTATTGAATAGTCATTAAATTGTTAGAATTTGTATTTCACATTTTTGTATTTTCAGTCATTTAACTGCTGACTGGGGGCTCGGAGCTTTACATCAGTCTTTCACTAATTTAACTTCCAACCAAAATCGAGCCCGGGTGGGACTTCTATAATAATTTAAATACATATTGGAATCACCGCACCCCACAGCAAAAACAGTGACGGCATAACAAGTCGTCATCCATTCATTTATCCATTTTTCCATGTATCATTTCATTCTTATAATCACACATTTCTGTGTAAAACAGCCACCCAACTGTAATATTGTGGTGCTGTTGTTGTTGTTGTTGTTGTTGCAGGGTTTAACGCCATTTTTCAGCACAAGATAGGCTATACATGGCGGCCAGTATTAATGGTGGAGCAATTGAATGTCAGGACAAATTGAATATACAGACAGACATATATACAGACATGGGGATGGAAAGAAATTCTCGTGCAGAAAGGCTGATACTTTAGACAGATACGCTGACATACAAATCGATGGAGGAACGAACTCTTAAAACATGTATATCTAACGAACAAATATGTGACTTTCATTAGTACTGGATTACGCCTAAACTATTTCACCCACCCACCACCACCCACACACAGAGACAGACAGACATTTATATGTGTGTGTGTGTGTGTGTGTGTGTGTGTGTGTGTTTGTGTGTGTGTGTGTGAGAGAGAGAGAGAAAAAAAAAGAAAGAATACATTTGAATGAATCAGTGGCACTGATTATAGGGGCGCGGTTAAAATGTATTTGGAAACAAATAGCAACTACTTACTTTGGTTTGTTGCACGGCTTCAACATTTGAGGCAGATACAGTGCTATATATTTTTGTTCATTGTTAAGATGTTTCTAATTGTATAAGGTCTTGAGCCATACTCTGAAATTATGTAAAGAAAGGAAGAAATAAAGAAATGATGAAGTGATGGATGAATACTTGTACAAAACAATTTCAAGTTAAAGTAGTAAAAATGCAAATTCGAAAAGCTTGGTAAAAGGAAATTAAGTACTCCGCGCTAATGCATGTACAGTAGAAAAAAATATTTAGATCGTCACATAAACAAGGCGAAATTGCATTGTTTATTTGACTCGTCCAAACCCGACTGCGTACACTTCCATTGTTCCTTCCTGATAAAAGGGATGGTTAACATGTTAAATATCTGGTGGTATTGGATTGGACGTTTTTTTTTGAAATTTACTATGAAAGTGATTATAGGGTCATATTTACTATACAACCAATATATGTAATTTCAAATTTGTATGCGTGACGTGTACTTTGCGTAATTAAAATTTCCATTAAAGAAACATTGCTGTCATTGTTAGTCATGGATATATTGTATCCATTTTAGCTTTGCTGAAAGGTTAATACAAACTACGCATGCCCTGAACATAAACAGTGTTATCATGGAGGAAGAACAAAGGTAAATATTCAAACTTGTCTCCACTCCTATCAGATTAAAGAAAAATGTATTGTAATGTAACTCTGACAAAATATTATAGGAACAACGAACGAAAAAGTTAACCAAAACAATTATTCTAAAAAGATATACACCGGGACACAATGTACATAGCCTTACACGACACGATATAAACCCAAATGCTGAAGCTATACATTCAGATAACTAATGCACAATTTCACTTTGTGATACCATACTGACGTTGACATATACAATTAATCTAGTTTGGTATTCGCCATCACTTATATGCTTTTAATTAAAAGATACGTGTGGATTATGTAGCCATAAGAATTGTCAACATTCCTAAATTCACAGTTTAAGATTCAAATCACACAGTCCAAAATGCAAATGCTTTGATTGGATGAGTCGTCTGGCTCCTTCACCATCTTCTCGATTGTGTCGCTATGACGTTATCCTCGTTGCCAGCTATGCTACTTAAATGCTCAATATGTGGCCCCGTTGTTAGCTACGTTGCCCTGTTTCCATCAATGTTGACTTTTAGCCATATATGGGGCTATGATGTCACTCATGTTTTCCTTGTTCAGAATGGAGGCCATGTTGACAGCTACGGCGCCCATTTACCAGCTTTGAGGCTATGCTCTCAGCTAAAATTATACCAAACTAGACGTCATGCTATATTAAATAGGTGTCCGTACTAATAACCAAGTATATACATCGGATAAATCATACCACCAATATAAAATAAACACACTTCAGTTAACGGTAAAATTTAATATAACGATGTTAAACATTTAACTGACTATTGTTCAAACCTCAAACACGATATAGTTTACCGGATGTGAAAATATCAAAAATAAAACTGAAAGAGTACATCCACACGAGACTTTTGAATGTACGAATACAATTAAAATATAATATAGCAATAATGTAAAGCAAATTAGTCCTTAACTCTTTTGCTGTAGTAAAACTGTTTGTAAAGTGGACACTACATGACTAGATCTTGGAACCATTGTTCCTTCATATTGAATACGCATCCGATAAATAATACAGAAACAAGTGTCAGACACAAGGTTAAAAGTACCCGTGCACATCATTAAATATTGGTATCTCGCTGCTAACGATTTAAAACGAGATGTAACTATTACTCAATATTTCGTTACTCGGGGTAAAAACAACAAAACTACCATAGATAACAATGTACGCGTCAACAAAATTCACTACGTATAATAGTTATAATATATCAAACAATATTTCTCTCTTGCCCTATTCCGTGACGCTTAAATTTCGTTAACGTCATCACCAGATGTCGACAATACCACAGTTCGTTCATCCTGGTTCCAGAACAAAGCCGGGCAACATTGGTGATGATACGCTGGCAATGGTTTCGTAGTATTTTGTGAACTCTATGAACATTCTGCAAACGATTTTGAAACAACATTACAAAATTGTTTGAAATAGAATATTTAGGCGTAGCGAGTTATATCGCGTACTGACAAACGGCATAACAAAAGAAAGAACCTATGAACTTCAAGTCCTTAGAATGCCATAAGTTGTTATAAGATGACGATATTAAAGACATTATCTAGTCACTTAATTAAAAAGAAAGTCATTATTCACTTAATTGAAAAGTCATTAAGTACATAACTTTCTCGGTCATATTGAGCTCAAGTATACACCCCGATAACGATTCTGGCTCCATTATGGAACTAAGTAATAAAAAGCACTACAGTTAAAAGTAGCTGACACATCATTTACGGTTTACATGAAATATGTGTGCTTCACCTATTGCTTCTTATACATTGAATTATGTGCTAGGGTAACATGAGAAAGTGTAAAACACTTTAGAAAACATTATCTCTCATCTGGATATGAAGCCAGAGCGGGTGGATTCCAATTTGTGATGGTGTTAATGCCTCGTGGCATAAGCGACAACATGGAAGGAAATGCATGGGGATAATGATGTCTTGCTGAAGACATTTTCTGCATGGGACAAGCCTCGCTCATTTAGGGATAAAGCATTGTCCCCTTGTATTTATGAAAATTATAAATAACTGCATTAATGTTCTTGCACATCATCTACAGAGAACATGATTATGGTAATTAGTATCATTTGAATAAGAGGATTATTGGTGCGGAAGATGACTATTGTCAGTCCGCACACTGCACATGTAAGACTTGTTCAAGTTAAAGGCGATTGTGCTCTTCTCACTAGAGAGTGTTACTCGTATTCCTACAAATGCTTCAGTGACTGATGTATTTTATTACCTATTCTTCCCAACTGCAATATAGTTTGCGACACCATTTAAACAAATAAAGGAGATGTACCTTTACTCACTCTGCAGCTAAGTAAAGAAAATTATGACTGAGGACATATATGTGACGTCATCAAGCTACCAAGATGAAATCCAGAGCCATAAACTGGTGTGTGTTAAGTAAGAGTACACTTTCACAAATTTAGCAGTAGATGGAATGCATTCACCTTAACTTTAACTTTGGAAACTGTAACGAAATCTTTCTTTCAACATTTCTTAATTTTCTGAGAAGGAACCAATAAATCTTTCAACCTGACTGATAACATTTGTAAATACGTTTCAAACAGTATTCTACTCTACAAGATATTCACATAATCTCAAATATGAACTATTAAGATTCAAAATAATCTTATGAACACATCTA
Source organism: Sinohyriopsis cumingii (assembly GCA_028554795.2). NCBI lineage: Eukaryota > Metazoa > Mollusca > Bivalvia > Unionida > Unionidae > Sinohyriopsis > Sinohyriopsis cumingii. The sequence goes on along the minus strand of CM068831.1, from coordinate 72,598,000 downwards.
AGATTCAAAATAATCATATGAACACAACTAAGATTCAAAATAATCTTATGAACACAACTAAGGTTCAAAATAATCTTATGAACACAACTAAGGTTCAAAATAATCTTATGAACACAACTAAGATTCAAAATAATCTTATGAACACAAAAATGCAAATGGAACAATAATTGAACCAAACGTATGCTTCTAGACCCCTTGTACAGTCGCACGATTCCTTGGGTTGGCCCACACTCTTATCGGCCGCTCGCACCCTTTATGGATCCACCACATGTACAGTCATACGTATACGCACGTACAGACAGCATACAGCACCCTTTTTAATTTGCTACGTCTACGTCCGTGGCACAGACTTACGTACATACATACATACGTATCGACAGCAAAGAAGCCTTAAATACTCTGGAAACTCCAGACAGCTCTAAACAACTTTAGACAGCTTCAGACATCTCTAGTAAACTCTAGTCAGCTCTAGTCATAGTCACAGTCACAATCCCAGCGAAGTCACAATCCCAGCGACAGTCACAATCAGCTACAATAAAACCAAATTGGTCATAATATTAGTTTCTGTAAAATCTCTAGATATATGCTAATACATTAGCCTCTAATAGTGACTTGTAATTCAAAGTTCAAATCTGCGTTGTAATAAATGCATTATTACGCGATAGGACATTACAAACCGAATAAGCTTCGCATATCAAATGAAATGTAAATTTAACACTTACCCTGACGGCTGGAGAACAATGGAGAGCGTACACTCCTTGACGTGATCCAAAGAAATCGATCTTACTTAAATCCATAAGAAAGTGAGCAAAAGTCGGTAAAATATCCGTGCATATCATGTTATTAATGTTCCTTCGTCAGAAGTAATTTCTGGCGAGGTACATGTTAATATAGTCGCTTACCTGGAAAAACACGTATTCACCCTACATAGCGTTGTACGCATGTACAACGAGAAATGGTCAAATAGTTCTAAGGCAAAACCAAGTTATTTTTTTCCTACTTCTGTGACACATACACGTTTTATACTCTACTGTTTTAATATAGAAATAATGTTTGATCATGACTGCATTGAATATTGAATCCTATATTGATATCATGATGTGTGCCCGCACAATTGTGTGTGTGTGTGTGATTTGAATTTTTAACGTGGTTTTAACAAGTTTTAGTGATATCACTACGTTGTCTGCAGTGTGGCAGTTTATACCGATGTCTAGCACTGGGGCATCATGCCGCAGACATGTAGCGTGATGTCCTACCTAGTCACATTATCCTGACACCATTTCGAGCAGTCACTAACCTGTTAATGTTGAGCGCTAAGCGAGCCATCTGCTAGATTCATTCTTATAAGTCTTTGGTATGACTGGTGTAGGGTGTTGCACCTTGAGACCCTCAACATTCGAGGTGGACACTCTAACCACTTAGGCCACCTGAGTGGTTCATATATTTTTGTGATAATTCTTTGAATGTATGGAAACGACACGCGTTTTTTTTTAAGACATATTCGCTCATTATTTACACATGCCATTTTTGGTGACAAGAAAAATACAAAATATGTCTTAATTTACCAGCAAAGTATTTTTCATTATAGTCATTTGCATTCCGAGTAAATAAAATCCATATTATGTATGCAAATACAATAACGATGTAACGATTAATGACATTATTAGCATGGAAGGATCATCTTCGGTTTTCTGCCTTACTGAATGGAACACATGCGATACAAATCAGGTACGAAAAATTGAGTTGATATAGAGGTTCAAACGTTTGCTGTTTTTTCATTGTTGCTGAGTTTAATCTTAAGAATATCAGGAGCATTATCAACGATGACATCAACAGGAGTATTTGGACATTCCTGTTTGCATTCTTCGATGACCTCATCAAGACTAATCCGCGACAGTGTTGGTAAACAAACCGAAGTCTGCGCCCGATATGATATAATTGCTTCACTGACCGTCAACGATATTAATACGCTACTGTCAAGCATATATCGTAATAACAATATTGGCGACCAACATTTTTCTGAAAAATGTCTACTAAACCAAATATAACAGCACGGATGAAGATTCTTAGCGAATTCAAACGACACTGCACGAGCGAATCCTGTCAGGTCAAACTCAGGTAACGATCAATTAATTGATACTCTTACTATCTCATGACAAGGATGTCCAAACCGCGCAAAATATTCAGCACACTCGCCCATCCCGAGAAAACTTCCGGATAACATTCGACCATATCTACCAAAATGACATCCTTGTGGTTATATTCGGTATTCCACAAACCGCCATGTCCATATTCAATACAACTTAACTGAACATCTTCGAGGAACTCAGCGCGTGTTGGTCTCCATGAAATTGTCTCTCTCGCGGCGTGGGCAGCAACTGACGGGACTTTAAAACAATTAGTTAATAATTGCTCAGTATTTTCTGATTATCTTTCCGCGAGTTTTCTCATTGCGCGTTGGAGAGATTCCTTACGATATAAATCGCCGTTGAGTCTTACAAATTGATCGTATTCTCCATCTTCGGAACTCTTAAACAACCATACTGACACTGGATCGTTTTATCTATCTGGTTAATAAAATCAAACATATTTTCCCCAGAGAAAAAATTTCACAACAGGATCTCGTGGAAATATTATTACTGCGTTAGTCCAAGCGTGAGCGTTATGATCAATAATATCAATTGGCGTCCCTCTCGATTTATTCGGCGATTCATAAAAGACCTCTCCGGTTAACGTTTTTGCAATTATTGAAAATTTTAATTTACTTGATAACTCAGCGACATCGTTTATTGACGCTCCGGTATCCTTGACCGATTCAGACCACTTGGTTATTTTGTCACGTCGCAGATCAGTTAAACCGTTTCCACGTTTCGCATTTGTAAAATATTCCATTACTCGCTCTGCTACACAATTCAACGATGAAAATCTCATCGGGGCAAGATCATTAATGTTAGGTCTATAATTTAGTTGATAAATTCCATAAATAACCGCGGTCACAGGATACGACCGAGCGTAATATGGTCTGTCAATCCCAGTTAACATTCCTGGTTTGGAATCTTTACTTAACACAGCAGTTTTTCCATTAGCAAGGACAGAATCACGTTTGTCACGAATAATCCACGTATCGGAATCTGCTTGCACAATAAACTTTATTCTGAAAATATATTTCTGATGAAGGTAATCGATAATCGTTTTCGCACGTGTATCGTTCATTGTAGCATCAATGACAGAGTACTTGTTCGAGCCATCGCGTATAATTTTGAATGTCCACCATGTTTGAGATGCTCCACCATCACGAAATTCTTTTTGGCATTCCTGATAATATTAATCAGATCAGTCAGAGCTCGCCTCCGCAAGTCAGGGGTTAGTCTGTCAAGATCGAATCTTGAAGCATTCCAAGGCTTGATTGCAGATAATCTCTCAAACTCATCCATATTATATTTCAGACATGTATTTAGATAAAAATATTATATATAATGAATCAGTGTAAATGGTTTATGATGGGATCTGCAACTCCTTGTGGCAAATCATGTGTAAACGAATTCTGCTGGCAACATTCACAATGTGTTCGTAATAGCAGTTTAGGTCCAAAGCCTTGTTTACGGTGTGGTGTCGGAGTGCGAGGACAAACACAGCTACGTGTGCAGTGCTGTGGTAAACGGTATAGAGAACTGAAGCGTTATTAGGATTAAAAAATAATGACAGTGACAGAGCTATAAAGTGTGTAGAAGATTATCTAGCTAAGTTTTCAGACAAATTATAATTTAGACAAATACATTATATATAAATGGACTAAAAATAATTTGTCAGACATCCCATTATCAAGAATTATGAAGCGTCTCGTGATGGTACCATCAGACATTATAGGATAAAAAAACCACTTGGTGTAGTTGATAATGCTGGTTATCCAAGGTTCAGCGTTGGGGAAAGAAATATGTCAGTCATCGTTTCGTGTACGAGTGTTTCTTTGGAGAGATCAAAGACGGTCTTGTAATCGATCATATTGACGGAAAACCTCAGAACAATTCCCTACACAACCTCCAGCTTATTACACAAAGTGAAAATTCAGCACGAGGAGGGACTGGGAAATTCATAAAGATTCATAGAACGATTAAATCTTTAAATGTATCGACAGGCGAAGAGATGATATTTCAGTCAATAAATTCAGCTGGCAGGTATTTTGGTATCTGTATGCCTTCAGTCAAACGTGTTACAGATAAAATATGCAAATCCGAATTCTCTTAAAATTACAAACAAAAAAATCATTTCTTAATATCATTAAGAGAGATAACCGTATAGTATTTACTAACTACTTATTTTTTTCTTCAAAAATTCCCATTTACATATTACTTCTTTTTCGACCTAAAACAAGGGAGATAATTCTGTAACGTAGCTTTTTCCGTAGTTGTAGTCGTAATTAACTATCTTCATCGTAGTTAATTAGTTAACTATCTACGTTGTAATTAATAACATAAAGAGGTATTTATGGTTTCTAACTTACAAACAGAAAAAAATAACTGCGGTTACATTGCACAACAGTGAGTTATTTTTAGATCCGTTGCAGAAATATACAGTGTATTTTTTCGGTTATTTGATGAAACAGTCTTAGGTATGAACTAATGTAACTGTTATTTTATCAGTGCAGAAATTAGTGATTTTACTTAGTACTGTCTGTATTACACTTCCCATAGGGTAACTACATAAGAATTTTTAAATCATATACCAGTAGATTGGAACCATGTTGCAGTGGTAGGATTGCTAATTCTCGTTCTGGGGGTCAGTGGTTCGAATGTTGTAACGGGCACATTGTTGACGGTACCGATTAATAGGGTTTTTCGATATAGTGGGGGCGCCAGCAAGCCCGTGTACATTTCTCATCACGTCAAATACGTGGTGAGTGCGTTTTACACTACCACGGAATTTGATCTTGGGGGAGGTGTACGCGCGCTCAATATTCTAACATTGTTTCGCTGGGGCGCCCCCAAAATAAACTGTAGCGTGGATAGAAAAGCTCTAAGTTACATGAGTACCCACAAAAAAAAACATTCTGAAAGAATGTTGGCCACAAAGAAGCGGTCATAGGAATGCAAGAAAGGTCTCAAACAAAGACAAATATCTTTAAAAAAAACAAAAGTCTCAAACAAAAACAAATATCTCCTATGAAAGACACACAGGCCCATGAATGATATCCGCTCATCATGCTACTGTTTATTTTTGGTCTAACAAAATTTTCTTTTAAATATATAATTACGAAAATATCAATGATGTACTTTCTGCTATTAAAAAATTAGAACTCGACGGCATAAATATATCCGATGAATTAAATCCGGAATAAAATTAATTCTGATTTTGAAACGTTGCAAGAAGCTAAAGACGAAGGAAGATATATTTTACCATCTCAATATTGATTTATAAAGAAGATTCAGACGGCTATGTGTCAATCACTAGCCACAGTAGAAGAAATGCATATAAAATAATTTGTTTCATTTTCTCGTGCAATCGAAAAAATTAGGTCAGAATTATCTCCTGAATATGAAGCAAAGAAGATAATTAATACTCGTGTGAGGCAACTAAGAAAACTTATTTCAGATCGTGAAACGAAAGTTAGAAACCTTGATCGTGGAAATGAAAGTGAAAGTATGTCCCGGACTGTTAGGAGAATTATTATTTTTTCCTTACCACAGACAGATTTCAGCAAAATATTATATTTTTTTCTTCACTGAAATGTTAGTTTTGCACGATTTTGACTACCAAAATACCCTATCAAAATTAGCAAGTCGAATGATTTTCATGATTTTTACTAGTCAACACCCGATCAAAATTAGCAAATCGAATGATTTCCATGATTTTTACTAGTAAACACCCTATCAGAATTAGCAAATCAGTCGATGTGCACAAAATATATAAAAATAAAATATTTTTACTGTTGCCCGTGCACTAAAATAAAATTATTGTACTTTTTTGTGAAATCAGTCGATTTACACGATTTTGACTACCTAAACACCCTATCACAATTAGCAAATCGAATGATTTCCATGATTTTTCTACCTAAATACCCTTCAGAATTGAGAAATCAGTCGATTTACACGATTTTAACTACCTAAATACTCTTCAGAATTGAGAAATCCTACAAATTTTCAGTAAAAAATAAATTTCTTATGAAATCTGAGCGACAGCTGGGGTCTAGTCCATTTGTCAATCCGCTTGTTGACTTTATCCTTGATTTTATCTACGGGAATGGAGAATTATTTTTATTTTACGATTGGAAATCCCTGAAAATCGTAGATTTTTACGATCTCACAAGTAAATTAATATTTGCAGTCTCATTTCTCAAATGCAGCAAGTGGCCCAATTAGTCTGTTAGTTTGAAATTTATTCTTGATAACAGTGAATTATGACATCGTAGATAGACCGGATTGATCGGTTCTTATACAATAAAAAATCAGGGTGGTTCTATCGGGGTGAATCAATAAAGAATAAATCCTTGCTGCGCTTGATTTGATATTGTTGTGTCCGTGCTGTAGCTGTTATCAATTACATCACACACAAGATTAACCGCGACCACTGGGGTTATATTTACGATTTCCGTAGATACATGTCGGCCGTGCCCCTGTGGATTATTGTTGTGCCGGAGAATAGTTGCCGGTGGAAGCGTTTCTTTGTACTGTGTAAGTATATCAGGAAAGAACTCATCGATGATATCATTGACTGATTTTTTTTAACTCTGCTGCATTATACCCGTGATATTTGAAATTTACCAGACCAACTTCTGTTAGTTTGTACGCGTTTAAAAATCGTTGTTTATAAAGATTTATGCCGTCAGTCTAATTATTATTGCCTGGATTAATCGCTGGTGAAGATATTCCATATCGGATACAAGCTGATTTAATATTTCTATTGGTCTGATGATTTTTTCGCGTGAACTTGTTATATCAAAAAGATGTTCTTGGAAATTTTGCCGTAGTTTTTCTTGTCGTGTTTTATGTTCATGATTAATTTCTTCAAAATATTGAATAATCTGACCTAAGTGAATATATATGCTTGAAGTTTTCCCCCGTCACCACGGTCATAAAAAGCTCCCAATTTATACGGTCTTCATCATAGAAGTCAAAATCACTACCTAACGTTGCATTTTTTTATGTTAAGTAAATGTGGTTTGTTACGTGGGGTAGTTTCATGATATGATTTATTGTCTGTGACATAATCAGACTTTCGGTTCAGATGGTATCGGTTTCTCAGGTGGTGGAATTTCAGGCCATCATAATACTGATCTGATCGAACTCTGATATATATCCACTGCGTAGTCGGGGGAGTTTAACTCGACTGCAGATGACATCGTTGGTTCGTGAGCTGTTATTGCTATTTTGGATTCTTTCCCGGTGATATTTTTTATTCGACGTTGTAATTCCTCATTGATTTCTTCGATTTGATAGTATCCGGTTGGTATTCCAACAACGTTCCAGTCGGGTGTACCATCAGGTCGTTTTTTATTTGCAAACACAAACGAATTATTTGCTGGTAATCCACCAAATGATTTTGATCTAATATTTGGCCAGCTGTGATATACTCGCAACTGTCCTAACGCGATCTCGCTTACCGGAATCGCAGTTGGAAAATTGATACTGAATTTAGGCTTGGTTGAGCTTATTTTTATCATCGGGGCTTTTACAGGACTTGTATTTTGGCAATCTGCTGAAGTAGTTCTGTCATTGTAATTTATTATTTTTGTTTTCAAATCGTGGACTTGTTTGTATGTGTTTGTCATCATCGTGAATTCGGAATCTGATATTGTTTCGTCGTTGAGGTTTGATGATATCAGCGACGCTAATTTCGAGTACGTGTTCGTGGCTGTGTTTAGCCGAGTGACATAATCGTGTAGTTTTGTGCTCGTGCACGTGGATATCTTTTTCGCGATAATATTAAAAACACCTGCGATTGCAGCCGATGATGAAACGCATATTGTTAATGCAATTGCAGTTGTTACTAGTGTCAGCGCTGATAATATTACTCCGGTGGACGCAACTAACGTGGATACCGAGTATAATGCAACGACAAGGATGACTGCTCGTCGCTTATATTTTTTTACTTTTGTTGTATACTGGTTGATGATTTTTCTTAACTCTGATTGCCATTCGCGTACTTGATCGTATCTATATTGTTGTGCATCTAATGTTGTTGCTGACGCTGTCATTGACTTCGTCAGTGCTATTATTATTTTACGCAGTAACCAATTGAAATGTTTCAGCAACAAATTCCAGACACCACCAGTAAGATGTTGCGGTTAATTTCTTATCAGCTGCTTCCATAATAAATGTTTTTTCGGTTCCGCTATTTAATATGATAGACACAACCCCGGACAACTTATCAGTTGAATGACGCCATGGATACGATGCGAATATCTCGAATTTTGCAGCACTGAACACAGACAGCCTCTACACACCAGTGACTGTTGCGGTATATTTGATAATATTATGTTGCTTTGACTGTGTTGCGAACAAGGATGATACCGTGTATACGATGTTAGTAATATGCCCGGGAGTAACTCCGGGTGGGATTTTAATCAGACTAGTTTTGTTAAGAATCTCAGGAATTCCACTTACGACATCTTCGAGTGTTTTCTTGATCGTGTTAATGTTAGTTTTGATATCAGAGAGTTTTGCGTCATCGATGAGCGAAGTACCAAATAATTCCTCTGCCCTTTCATTACTTTTTCTAAAGTTTCTACGGAGATTTGTAAACGCGCTTACGTGAACGTCATATTCGGCCCGCAAACGTGGATACTTTACCATCTACGGTGCTGTAGTTAACGTCCACATATTTTGTCGTCGCGGCATCTTCATCAGATGTTGGATCCGCTAACACCAATATTTTATTTTTTTCATGTTGAGTTCACCTGTCATTGCGTCACCGGTATTTTTTAAGCGATTAGCAACACTTGCTAAGATTTCATCTGTGATGGTTGTAAATGACCTAATTGAGTCTTTGATTTTTCATCTGTCAGTAAACACAGGGATGTTATCCGTGACCGCACCGAGTACTCGTCGAGCTATGTCATTCCACTTAATGTTACTCGTTTTCAAAACGCCGTATTTATCCTGAAAAACAACAATCTCATCTGGACCAACCCCGGACAAGTTCATGAGATCATTATGATCGTCTTTTGTCACATAGTTTGATAAATCTACGCAGTCGCGTTTTTTGCCTTTACTTTCGAGAGATCTTCCGTCATTATCAACCATTATTACCTTTAAGAGCTTTTTAAAATGTTAAATTTATCCGCAGTATACTCGTGCACGACTTTGTGAGGTGGCTTGGTTGATTTTGATAACGCGTCAAGTACATTAATTACTTCACGGCCACATATTGGTGGATCAGTTAATGTTTGTGTTGGTAACGTTGAATACCAGACTGGAATGGGAATGCTTTGTACCTATTTTAGAAATTCAACTGGCGGTGTTAATCCATACGAATCGAAATAAACAATTCCACGTGAATGTATCGCTTAAGCAACCCAATGAGTTCCTGGACCATCGCTGTTATCGAGATAAATAATTCCAGTTTCGTTGGTGCTCGGTTGGCTCGATAACTGATCTCGCATAAAAACACCTCTGAATTTTTTATATTTAATTGTTTAGGAGCATCGAGTAAATCAAAATTTGACATCGGTGCAAAACCGCTCGTTTTCAAAACCGTTTGGGATACCATGAGAGCGGAGTTCCTGGAAGTCTTAGACCCGCCCCGTATTGTTCCACTGGTAATCTTAGACGACCCGGCTGAGGCATATTTGACTTTTTTGGACGCCTTGTTGGATTTTGTGTCCGTGCTGATCTTTTTTTAAGCTTTCCGTGTGTAATATTCCTTTTCCAGTTGCTTTCTTTAATGCCATTCCAGCAGCGGTTCCATCGGCACCTAACGCGGCTGCTTTTCAACAGCTGGGGCAGCAGCAATTAAGGCTGGTATTGCTGCGAGAAGTGGAAATATACCACCGGTTTTAATCATGTCTTTGATGGCACTTGGAGCGAAATCAAGTTGAACTCCCGTTTTCGCTTGCTGAGCTTTATAGACATGTTTTAGTTGAGTTTAAGTTAGGGATAACTTGTTTGGACCACCACTAGCAATTTGATCTCGCCTTAGTTGTTTTTTTGTCCCGGTTGCTCTCGAGTTTTTTTATTTTAATTTTTTCACCTGACCGGGAGTCAGAGTGACATTAACGTGACTATATGACGTTTTTATAATAATACGGTTGGTCTGATTGTCTACATGTTTTTCACTGGTGCATCAATGACTCTCATTCGCCCACCAACACCTTCAAGTAACATTGATTTGTCGCTGAGTATAACAGCAATTATTCTGTAATTAACACCACCTGAGTTTACGCTAGCTCCAAAATGTATATCAACGACGGATTGCTTAACTAAATGAAGATGTTCCAGCGAAAAGTAATAAATCGGATACAACGATCTAAAATCTAACTATGATATTTGCAAACCATTATCAATATTTTGATCACGTCCCATAAATGTCATCAAACGATGATAAACACGAGCAACATAATTATCTTCAAAATTCAATAATATATCTTCAGATGGTTCTTGATGTCCGTTTATTCTTAAAGATACTTCAGAGACACCAAGTTTGTCAAATACCATTGGATTTCTTTCTTGATTGTCTAATCGTGCAGCATCTCGAAATGCAACAAAGACATGTCTTGGTACAGAAACACCCTGATGTGATGATATATGCCATGTAAATAAACCGTCAACGGGATTTTGATTACTGTCGGTAGTTGTTGTTAACCACGATAATATTGATTTTCCTCCTTGATTCATAAAAGAAAGTAGCCGCTGTTCTTCAGCGAGTGATGGAGTCATTACCGGCATCCACAATGAGAGTTTAAATAATATAACTTTACCGTCAGTGGTCGAGTAGTTCGTTGTTGCTTCGATTTGTTTACATCTTGTTTAAATTTTAGATATCCTGGATCTTTCATATTAACAAGCGAATCTTTAGAAGCAAAATATAATAAAGGAAGCCAATTTTCAAGGTTTACTTTTCAACAAATATTTTTCTCTAGAACTATAATGATGCGCAGCAATATTAATTAATTTACCTCGGTTAGTAAAAGTATCAAGAGCTTCGCCGGTAAATATTTCTGCAGGTGATGATTTGGAAGCCTCACGTTGAGAATCGGGTTGAGATTTTTGTCGTTCTATTTGTTGCAGAGGTGGAGGAAGTTGATAAGACTCTTGCTTAGGTGGCGAATAGGGAGGTGATGGCTGTTAAGGTTGTGATGTGTATTCATCATAAAGTCTTCGTATTTTATTGGAAAAACTCACAAATCTTGGATCATCATGTTTAGCCTGTTTTTGTTGTAATATACACGATATATCCATTTTATAAAATTGTCATCGTTTACGGTAACATATTTTGATTTTATAATTTCACCTTTTCGATCTAGACTTGCTAATGTTTCAGCAGGTAAATTCTCTTCTTTTATTTCTTTAAGTTGCTTAATAACACCTTCCTTAAATTTTGCAATCAGTTCAATATTTTCTTTTACTGGTTTGGGTTTAGGCGCAAGCACCTTCCTTTTCAAGTCGGCGAATTCAGTACGAATTTTGCTGATGCCTTCAAGTATTTCTTCACCGACGGGAGGAGGCTGAGCTGCAGCTATATCAGTTGGAAGTTCTCGTAAAATATTTTTTGTTTGTTTAGTTCTCGCTGCTATTTTTCAGTTCCTTTTGCTATTTTTTCAGGTTTGTTTTGATACTGGAAGAATACCCTTCTTCCTCTCCTCCTCATCATTAATATCTCCCCATATAGCTTTTTCAGTAACCGCTGTGATGGGTTTAAATAACTATTCTGTACCCGTAGCAAATTCAACTTGTGCTTCTTGACGTTCTTGAAGTTTTTGTCTTACAGAATCACGAACAGGAAGAAATTTTTTGATTGCTTCTAGACGCTCTCGAGCTAATCTAGTGGTATATGCTTCTCCGATGTTTGCCATTATTGATATAATAATGATTTGATTTATAGCAGCAGAGAGGGCGCTGCCTCAGACTTGACACCGACGCGATGGCGTATTTTTCTGCGATCAGAAAATCTTATCAGCGATAGGCTGGGTAAGTCAATTAGAGTTTATTAAGTTCGTTGATAGGGTTGTCTCATACCCGGGTACTGAGACAATCGCGATTTTGTTTTGCGATTTCAAGAAGGCTTATTTTGCGAGAAGGAGAGTGAACCAATTACAGTCTGTTCGCCCTCTCTGCTGCTCCTCGTGATAATTGGATACATTGACAACAACATTCGATTTTTTCACAAACTAGCATAAAACATATCTCAGGTATTTTTCATGGTCGTGCGTAAAGTGTTGACTTCCATTTAATATAAAGTACGTTTTAAGAAAGTTTGGACTGAATAATAAGCTTTTCATTGACGGACTCTGTAATGCAGGAATCCACAATTATTATCGCGGGTGTGTTGGCAGGGGCTGGAGGGGAGGGGGCGGTTTTTATGTAACACAGAATCCACCCTGCTTACAAGCGTGGTTTATATGTTAACTTAAAGAAGTAAATAGACTGACTTCTGATCTCAGTAGAATGTGAACATAAACCGGCCTCCCAACTGACAGAACTATATTCCACAATAACATTTTACACAGTAAATACGAGATGCAAATCCGAGGCAAAAAGAAATGTGTTTACGTCTTCTTTACAGTCTGCTGCTCCAAATCAAATACTGCAAATATGCGGTAGCACACAGATTACAGTAAATTTATGAATTTCTGCATCTAATAATCATATTTCACATGAAAATTGCAACAAATTAATGTTTGGTTGTGTAAGTATCATTTAAGCGTAAGCATATACTCTAGACTTACTGTGTACAGGATCAAACTTTGTGACATCACACGCAATGATCAGTCTGTTTTGAAAAATGATTTGGTCGTTATAAAATGTTCTGTTTGTTGGATCAGAGGCTTGTTGTTCCAATTATAGTTTGTAAAAAAGTATAATTTGCTATTGTTAGTTCAACTTTAATTGGAATTATATTGTATGCACAACAAATGAAATTTGCAACATCTTCTCAGAATGAACGAAATTTCTTGTTCTTCTCTCTATCAAGATAATTGCCACTGAAATAAAAACTATGTGATAAAAATAAATATTTAATATTAATAAAGCCGCAAAAGCTGGACACTATTGAACTCGATTCACAAATGTAATATTAAACAATTACCCGTTTGAGATTCTCTATATAAACTAACTTTTGATAGCATAAATATATAATCTTCCTGTAAACGAATATTTGTAGTTCTCTTATTACGTTGAAGTATGCACTCTATCTCTTTCGCTGTAAAACCATGTTTTGTTAATTACAGCAATGGTTATTGATGTGAATTCAGATGCAAGTAATGTATTATTTAAAAGTATTTAGCCTAACGAAACCTTTCACAGGAAGAACTTCAGCATATTATTGACTATGTCTCTGAGGGACAATTCATGACTGCAACACCGACTAGCAGAATAAATCAATTAATACAAATTCATTATAGCAAAGTCATCACCAGTTCGCTGATTTACGAGTACAAATTGGACACAGTTTTAATTTTTGTTTCAGGTTCATTCACTACAAGAGTCTCCAGGAACACACAAAAGAACCCAAATGTATCTGAAACTAAACAAAAATAAAAATGCATGAACGAAAAACTATTTTAACAGCTATAATTAGTAATATAAAGTGTGCAGTGATCAAATTTTCGACAATATAGATAAAGAGTTATCATTGTCATAGTAAACCCTGTCTCTCTCTTTCTGTCTCTGTCTGTCTGTCATCCAAACTATAATGCTCTAGTATATCTGATGACGTTATTGAGGATATCCATCTTTGCTTATCTTGATCTCCAACACTGTCTCTATATCTCTCTCTTATTTCAGCGACTACATTCAGATTGTTGCATACGTAAGAAAACATTTCATCATCAAACAACTTTGAAGCGAAATGCACAGTTTTTCATTACATTATTCTCATCATATCTTCTTAACCTATTATCAGTTTTGCCAATATTCGAGTCGATAGACGTTAAGGGCATAACTTTTAAATCCCCCCAAACAGGAATTGCCACAGTTTACCATAGAGAACGTCAGAAATATCAAAATTGTTCACCCCTAACAATCATTTGGAAAATAGTTTATGATGTTTTTCAATTATTATTTTAGCATTTCATGCTTTATTCAAAGTTTACGTATTTCGGTCTAATTCCATATTTCGGAGGTCTTTCATACGTTTCATCTTGTTAGAGCAAACCATATGACGATAAGTATTCAGTCAACAGACAGGCAAATAGGCTATATTTATGGGACAAGTCGACGGGAAGCCAGTCATTCCAAGCCGGCCATCTGAATCGAACGAATATCTGACCTTCGACAATACACAATGCAACGTGATTTAGAACAAATACGTATTTATTCTCAATATATGTTTCCGTTTTTAGATAATTGGTAAAAACACAATGCACTCGAGATCATACAGATTCTCAATTAACCTATTATATTCTCATATTACTGGGCTGGATAATGTTGTGCACACTTGTCTAAACATGTACATTATTTCCCTTAGGGATTAATAAGGTAGGCATTATGGTTCTTTTGAAAATCACCGGTCTATTTGCTGATGAAAAATTGGGTATTACCGGTTGTAATAAAATTGTCCTACAAGACGTTACACGTATATGGAAGAATGATATCATTGGCTTTGATTGACTGGAACGTCAGGTTCTTTCCAAGAATGTTGAGTATTCAATAACAACTATACCCTCCTTTATTACATTCATTTCGCGTTGATTACTGCTGATTCGTGTAGGTCCATGTTCAAACAGGCTGTCAACCGTTAGGGAATTTGAAAATACAAAGACAGGTTTGTATGCATACATGGAAAGATATGTATGCGTAGACAATGTAAACGTTATGGTACATAAAAATACCCACGCATTGATAAATATTGCAATTTGTATAAATACGACTTCCTATGATGATCTGTAAACGCCTTAACGCATACATGGTAACATTGGCTGCATTGTTCTTTCTTCAAATGTTTCTTCCTCTCTGTCTCCAATACCAGCTGATTGATTATATTATGTCTGATATCCATTAAACATGTATGTCCCATTGGCCATGTACTTAACGTAAATTATATTCCTGTCAGTACTTGCGTCTGAATGTCGGTCCGCGTCAACAAGTCACTAGTATTATTTCATTTCCAGCATACAATATCATCTGGGCTTATATTTAAGAATACCTTTGCTAAACTGTATACAAAAAAGTATCTCAAACATTCTGATATTCTGATGCGTTTGATGTATATTATCATGATGATGTCATACACATATGATACCTTTATGTGGTCAAATCTTAGTAAAATTATATTGAAATATATTTATTTCTTGTAGCTCACGTTTTGTAGTATCTATCTAGTTTTGTATATGCGCACCTTTGCGAATTTCTTGTGAATATAAATGAACGAATGTTTCTTTTTCATTTGGGTTCGTCTCTCCGTGTGTCGATCGATTATCCTTGAAACCAGAACTCCATCTACACAAGCTAGGAGCGATCGTGTTCAGATATTAAATGGTATGTTTAACAATATAAGTAGATAACAGTGAATTCTTCAGATTGTGGGTACAGTCCACGAGAATGTGACGTGGGGGAGGGTTCTCAATTGTAATTTGATCATAAGTGCATGTCACATTAACTCTGTTGCATTTTAAACTCTCTCTCTCTCTCTCTCTCTATATATATATATATATATATGTGTGTGTGTGTGTGTGTGTGTGTGTGTTATAATGTCTGGCTTTAGTTGAATTTAAGAAAAGCATAACACAGTACATTTAGTAGAAGATGAATTCAAAGATAATTATTTCTATACACATTCAAATATGATCTAGCTTTAACAAAACCTCGTTTACCTACAGCTTCGTTCCACTTCACTGGGCATTTATAATGGAGGCTTCCATGTTTACTTCCAAGCATTCGAGGATTTCGCTGATGACAGAAAACATAGTGTGGATGAAACAACAATAAGAAAAAGAAAACCTTTTTCTTATATTCAGCGGTTAAATTGTTGAGGCACATTTTATATAATGGCTATCGTGTGGGGTATATGCCCACTAGTTGCTATGACAGTAGCGTGCTTCGCCCTACTCAGTACAGGAGACACGGTTCCAAATATAGTTGAAATTCCAGGCGATGTCATGGTGGCTGGAATTTTCTCGATTCAGGAATCCAAGAATGGGATATGTTCCAATGTTGACTTACGATCTGTCATGAACGTTGAAGCCATAAGGTGGTACTTTGATAATTTAAATTCCAGTGCAAGTCTTCCATTTCGAATAGGTAAGCATGCAAGTGTATTTATCATGATCAGTCATTAATATAAAGCTTCGAGCTGCAGTCATCTACATATGATAAGAGTTTTTACTGCGTACCATGCATGATGGTTTCATATTTTGGACAGAAAGAAAACATAACGAAAAAGAACTTTCGGTTTAACTTATTAATCAACAAAGTTACACAACAGAATATAAAGCATTGTACACCAGTTGACAGTATGGTCCTTTCTGCTGTACCAGCTGGAGATGGATATAATAAACTACAATGAAATTGCAAAATTTCCCATCAGACATTACTGAACCACGGATCATATTTGGAAATATTTTAAGCCCTATTTCCTAAAATCCAAAATTACGTATATTGGCATACCATGTTAGTATTCGAATTTATGCTACACACGACTTATAAAAATGAATGTTGTGTTTAAAAGTATATATTTGTTTTTACAAAAGTCACGAATTAATAATTTGCATTTACCATTTTACACAATTTGAATTTAAATTTGATCACTTTTTTGTTGCGTCAATGGTTCATTTGGTAGACACGTTGAACTACCCAGACTTATAAACAAATACAAAACATAACTGATATATTTTTATTTGTGAAAGGGTTACTTGCCTATAAAACGTGTGGAATTCAGGGCAAAGGCACTGAGAGCATGGTTGATATTAT
This sequence comes from Sinohyriopsis cumingii, assembly GCA_028554795.2. NCBI lineage: Eukaryota > Metazoa > Mollusca > Bivalvia > Unionida > Unionidae > Sinohyriopsis > Sinohyriopsis cumingii. The sequence continues at coordinate 72,580,940 of CM068831.1, read as the reverse complement.
CTCCAGGAGTCGTATTGCACGGGATTCAAATGGCGTCAACCACTCGTACATAGTGGGTGAGTATAGGTTCTCGTCAATATGTAACTCTTGGCATTCATTATAATCTTAATTATAGCCTATCCGCTTGGAGAAATATGGAAAAATGGGAGTGGGGGTATTCCGTATCGTAAACTTTGTGAATCACATCTACAGTAATATCAATAGTGAATTCGAGTAATCCACTATTCCCGACATAATAAAGTGTCATTCCATTGAGATAGTATTATCTAAAAAGGTTTATATCGACTTCATCGAGATGTCAGTTTCTTGCGCTTCTGTTACCTTGTAGTACAAAGGACTGAAAATACAAATACTGGATTTACCATTACTTTCATTTTCGGAGACAATGTTAAGCATTCATGCATCATATGTTTAGATATGGCTTAGTAATATCAATAATAATATATACTTATAGTGAATGCAAATTTGCTGTATAAATATGCAAAGTATGATCTACACAGTTCGCTCTCATGGACAATATTTCTTTCAGATTTGACTAAAAATAAGAAATAAATTTATTTCTCCTATAGTACGATCCAGCGATGAATTAACAGGCTTTACACATACCACACCAGCATGATGTTATAGTGAATTTAAAATTAGACTTGTAGGCGATCTTACAGAAAACTCAATAAACAGTACATAGCAACACTCTGTAACCTTTATGATGGAGATGGTATTTAAAAGCTCAATATATCAACATTAAAGTTGCATCTTGGTTACCGGTCCACTGGCCGAGTGGTAAGAGCGTCCTCCTCGGATGATGGAAGTCGAACCCGGACCGAGTCGTACCAAAGACATAAAAATGATACTCACAGCTGCCTCACTAGGCGCTCAGCGTTAAGTGGTTGGTGCTAGGATTGGCCGGCCTGGTGTCAGGATAATGTGACTGGGTGGGACATAATGTTACATTTCTGCGGCATGAAACTCCAGTGCTATATATCACTACAAACTGAAAAAATTGCCGACATCATAGCGATCTGACTGCAAAATTGTTAAAGCTACGTAAAATTCAAATGGTTGTTTTAGTTGCATGCATATTCGGTGTGTTTGTTTTCTTCTTAAGTGGAAATGTACATTTTTGTTTCAATGTCTATTTTAGCTCCGTGTAAGAATGATTTATATCAGAGGACAATGACATAGCCGGTATGCAGGATTTCAATAGAACGGATGTGCCCAATCATATTAGACTGTCTTTGTTTCCATCATTGTAAAGAAAGATTAGACGAATCAGGTGTATGATTACACGGCAAAAAATATATCACGGAAACAATGCTGCCGTTAAGATTATATTTTCTGCATGGACTATATATCTGCCATGTTCCCTTCTTAGCATGCGCGAATCAGCGAATTTCGCTTAATTGAGGAGCACCGTTCGTGTGTGACATGAAACCTTGACTCCAATATGTAATTGCTCTAAGGAGTGATAATATCTTCCCGTTTGTCGAACTGAACTGTTCCTATCAAGAAATAAGAGACATGCCTTAATGATGTATGCAGTTAAAAAGAAGTGATAGCTGTAACCTGACCAAAATGATGCTTAAACTATTGCTCTTGTATAAATTAAAAGAGTGTCTATAAACTGGGTCAGAATATCAATGTTCATACAGAGCTTGATGCAAGTTATATTAATACCTTTAAAGACTCTAAAATGACTGACTGAATTTATCACACAGCTTGTGTCCTTCTAAATGTTCTTGACCACCTCCTTAAAATAGTACCATCCTCAGTCATCACCTTAATGGTATATATATATATATATATATATATATATATATATATATATATATATATATATATATATATACATCACTTGCTTTAGACATCTTGCATCAGGTCATATAACTCCAAAGGAATAATTATTAGACGAAGATTAGTAGAAGTGAAATAGTTATTGGTGCCATATTATCGCCAAATGCCATTTATAGCTAATCGTGCATTGTTTCCAATATGATCAATACAACGAGCTTTGTCTCATTTTTATTTCTTTCCGTTGCTAAGTGATGACTGAGAATGGTACTATTTTAAGGAGGTGGTCTAAAGCAAGATGTCTAAAGCAAGTGATTGATATATATATATATATATATATATATATATATATATATATATATATATATATATATATATATATATACATATCATTGCAGGAGTTATCGGTCCTGAATCGAGTTCTCAAGCGGAAGTAGTATCCTACGGAATCAGCTCCTTACATCCTGACTATCAGCTTCTTCAAATCGGATTCTCCACTACAGCAGGGAATTTAGGCGATAACAATCGTTATCCTAACTTCTATCGAGTTATTCCTAATGACACGATAGAAGTCAAGGTAGGAAAAGTAATAATGTAAATGAGTCATTGATCTCGATTTAACCTGCAGCGTCCCTAAAACAGTATAACAAATGGGAAAGGAAATTAAATATAATGCCCCAAAACATTCGTCAGTTAGACTTTTACCTAACAGTTACCCTCCAATCCTCACATGGATGAACACGTTGAGGTAAAAGGTCTACTGTTGTAGGTATTAGGGGCGGCTCAAAAAGTCAACGGTGAGAGATGTTGGCCTCTACGTTTGCTAGAATAGGAATGATTTATCGAATCGAAAGCTATTTTATCGTGGATTGTATTTGTATTTGAGCGCATATGATTGAACATGTACATGTCTGAAGGCTCTCCTGGAGATGCTCCACTCCGGCATGCGTAAAGCCTTGAGATTGTTCGCGACGAAAATGACAGTTATTGTCGATTCCATGTCCTCACAGCGAATAATCGACCATTCTCTTGGCATCCGTCCGTCTACGGGAGACGATGGCATAGCTCCAAAGTACGCTTTTGCTTATCCTTCTTTTTAGCTCTCTTTTCAGCTTGTTTTATTCTTCTCTTTTCCTCTGCGTTTTGAACTCCCTGCCTGACAGCTAGGCGCCAGATGGAACGGTTGTTTGCACAGCTCTCCCAGTCGTTGACATTGATGTTTGCTGTCTTCATATCCTTCTCGCAAACATCTTTGTAGCGCAGATGTGGTCGTCCAGTTGGTCGTGCACCTTCTGCTAACTCCCCATATAACAGGTCCTTGGGAATGCGACCTGGATCCATTCTCTTGACATGGCCGAGCCAGCGAAGGCGCCTCTCGCTGAGTATGGAGAACATGCTGTTCATGTTGGCGCGTTCTAGAACCTCTGTGTTGGGTACTTTGTCCTGCCACTGGATGTGCAGAATGCGCCGCAGACATCTCAGGTGGAAGCTGTTGAGTTTCCTCTCGTGTCTTGCATAGGTGGTCCATGTTTCGCTGCTATAGAGAAGTGAGCTGAGCACGCAGGCTTGGTAGACACGCAGTTTGGTCTTCTCTGTGAGGTTGGGGTTGTTCCAGACCCTCTGGTTAAGTCTGGCCATCACTGCTGCTGCCTTGGCAATTCTGCCGCCCACCTCAGAATCAATGGAGAGTGAGCTGGAGATGTTAGACCCGAGGTATGTGAAGTTCTCGACAACTTCCAAATTGTACCCATCGATGGAGACAGAGGGAGGGGAGTCTGTGTCCTGTGCCATGACATTCGTTTTCTTCAAACTGATGGTCAGTCCAAATTCCTTACAAGCATGGGAGAGTCGGCATACCAGCTGCTGAAGTCCATCTTCCGTGTGTGATGTCAAGGCTGCATCGTCGGCAAAGAGCAATTCACGGATGAGTACCTCTGTGACTTTAGTCTTAGCACGGAGACGGGCGATGTTGAACAGATGGTAAAGAGCGTCGGTGCAAGGACACAGCCTTGTTTGACTTCGCTAACGACTGGGAATGCTTCAGAAGTTGCGCCACTGAAGCACACTGTGCTGTGCATGTTCTCGTGGAACGACATAATGACAGCAAGCAGACGTGGGGGGCAGCCGATCTTCTGCAGGAGTCTGAAGAGTCCACTCCGACTAACCATGTCAAACGCCTTCGTCAGGTCTATGAAGGCAATGTAGAGGGGCATCTGCTGCTCGCGACACTTCTCCTGCAGCTGACGTTATGAGAAGATCATGTCTACAGTTGACCTGCCGGCTCGAGATCCACACTGGGACTCTGGGTAGACACGGGAGGCTAGGATCTGCAAGCGCGCCAAGGCAACACGGGCGAAAGCCTTTCCGACGATGCTGAGGAGGGAGATGCCCCGATAGTTGTTGCAGTCGCTATGGTCTCCTTTGTTTTTGTACAAATTGACGATGTTGGCGTCACGCATGTCCTGTGGGATGTATCCCTGTTCCCAGCAAAGGCAGAGGAGTGTGTGTAGGGGCTGGAGCAGTGCTGGTTTTCCGCTCTTGAGGACTTCAGGCGGAATGCCGTCGCTTCCAGGAGCCTTCCAACAGGCAAGGCAATCGATGGCTTTTCCGAGCTTTTCCAGGGTGGGCTGTGTGTCTAGCTCCTCCATGACAGGCAGGTCTGGAATGGCGTCCAGGGCAGTTCCAGTGACATTGTTTTGGGTTGCATATAGCTCGAGATAGTGCTCAACCCATCGCTGCAGTTGTTTCCCCTGGTCTGTGATGACTTCGCCCGTCTTGGACTTGAGGGGGGGGGGGCGGTCTTGTAGTGGGGGGGGGCTGTCGCCTGTTTGATACCCTCATACATTCCTCTTGTATCCCCGATGTCAGCAGCTGTCTGTATACTGTTGCAAAGGTTCAGCCAGTAGGTGTTGCCACAGCGGCGGGCGGTCTTCTGGGCGTTATTCCTTGCAATCCCGAGGGCTTGTAGTGTTCTGGGGCTAGGTGCAGCCTTGTATGCCAGGAGGGCTTTCCTCTTTGCCTCAGTAACGGGCTCCATCTCCTCCCAGTTTGCCTCATATCAGTCGACATTCTTTCGCTCCCTCTTCCCGTAAGCTGTGATGGCTGAATTGTACACAGAGTCACGGATATGGGACCACTTGGAGTCAATGGTGTCATCAGGTGTCACTTTGGTGAGGGCTTCCTTCAGTTTGCTGATGAACTGCTGTGTTTTCTCTGGGTTGCTTGCACAGCAGGTGTTGATACGTGGGTGAGCCTTCTTCTTGGCGTGGTGCAGCTTCTTGGGTAATATTCGCACCTTGCTGGCCACGAGGGAATGGTCCGTGTCACAATCGGCACTGTGGTAGCTGCGACAGTTATTGTCGATTCCATGTCCTCACAGCGAATAATCGACCATTAGCATATGATTATTTGAATATCCCCAGCAATCGTGGCCTAGCAGACACTGACGTGCATGGGAAAGTAAATACAATTCATACAGAGTCCGCCGTAGGGTATCGTTTTGTACCTTTTTGTTCTGCCAGTCGGCGTTGATGTTCATGTAGATTTCATGCCTCAGGTGGACGTATGCCTCGATGATGGTACCGTGTTACGTGCGATAGCGGATAGTTAATTGAGACAAAGATATTTCTCGACTTATAGAGGACATGGAACCGGTAATCGCTCTGTGTCCTGTACGGCAGTATGGCTGCCATGAAATAATAGTGAGCACTGACACAGTAGCACATGCTTGCTCACCAGGTCGTGAGGTTGTCAATAGCTTTGCCGATGTGCGATCTCGCCGTAGTAGAATGGAGTGCCTGGCAGGTATTTCGCGTCACTATTGAAGCGGGTCGCCTGTGGCGATACCGTCCAAACAATGAATGTTATTCTGACAGCTAGAGCGAGAGCTTGGACTGCTTCCAGTGAAACAATGAAATCGTGGAGACACAACGTACTGGCCTCGCTAATACAACATATCGGCGTTCTTCGACAAACACAAACGTGTGACCTCCAACGTTGAAATCATCGTGGATGTCATCTCAGATTGGTGATAAAATGTGACCACGATCAAGAAAAGCATAGAGGACTAAATTACAGGTCTACTTATTACATTTAACCCTCAGCTGGGCAGAAGACATTTAGCGTGGCAAACGCCAACTGGACCTTCTAGCATAAGACGGACTAGTCCTCTTTCGACCATTACAGAATTCTATTCTGCCGCGCTAGGTGGGTCCCAACTAACGTCGAGAGGCTTTACATATATTTTGAGGACATCAACATCGCTGTTAAGCCACTTAATGGAAACCTCAGCCCTCTTTTCAAGATGTTTTAGTTAGGAGACCAAAAGTATGACGAGTTAAGTTATCTATCTTAATCATCTCTCCGATGGTACAACCTTACTAAAGTGGGACTCAATTAGCCTGTTATATTGAACCTTGAGAGATATATTTTAGGGACATCAACATCGCTGTTAACCTGTTGGACTGATCAAAGCTATAATGAGTTATGTCTCTTAATCATTTATTCCTATGTTACAACCCTGTAAAACTCTTGATTCATTCTGTCGTTTTTGACATACAGGAAAATCAGTCTTTACCGAATATGTCACTGGTTGGGGCTGATTATCAATACGCCTCTGTAGGATCTTTGGCCGATGATGCAAGGACCCATCTGCCACTCATTGGTGAGTCAGGAAGAGGGTGTCAAGATGGGTAGATGTAAGAATACATACGTTGGACCCCTCTTGTTACCATTATGTTGTTCTCATCCGCAGGCATCCTACGAGGAGCTTGAGTAGTTGCTAACACTTAAAGTGCCCGCTAGGAAACCTGAGGCATCGGAGTAAATTCATCTGGTGGCGTTCTCCGACCATTGTATCGAGGATGACGTGTCTCCGTCCACACCAGCTGATCTCCATTACTAGATTCGGATGAGTGTCGAGAAAATGTTCAATAAGCCCGGCAACTGCATCACTTGAAAGTATAACATTTAGAGGACTAACTTCAATGGGTATCGCTCGCCCCAAAAGAATGGATCAGCAAACTTCTACATTGGCTTTGTAGATTTCCCCTACCCAGACATTGAAAGCAGCCCCGCCTTGGATGAGTTTCCTCAATATAAACGAGAACAAAATAGTAGTTGTAGCGGTTAATGGCGGATATTGGCGATCCTTTGATGCAGCAAGATAGGCATATGTCGGTTGCCCACACAAACAAGAACACTCGCAAGCAAAGATAACGTTGGCGAAATGCCTACATTTGCCAACAAAATGGCATTTGCATGGGTGGTCAGTGCTGTAGAAATTATTAAAGTCATCTTGAACATCAATACAAATACAGTCATGGCGTGAGGTAACATGTCTGCGACCAAGATGAGAACACCAAAATATGGGTGTAGCAAATGCCCTGTTGGTTCGAAAAAACACACACACCTACAAAAGCCAAGCAAACTCGTGGGCTTGTGGGATCATGTGGACCAACAAGACATTGCTGCTAAGGGTTTATTTTTATTCTAGAGGGGACTACAATAGGGAAATTGTCACTGTGTCTTGATTTACCTTGCAAGCATAAAACGATGTGGCGCGAACCTGCTCTATCTGTTTTTTTGGTCGCAGCATATTGTCGAAACAGATGATGATTGGGATGCCTCTTATTATGGGAAGTAAATAAAATAGTAATCTTCCCAAAAGGAGGGACGATGCAAATATGATATGCTTTCAATATCAGAGTGTATATATCAATTTAAATTTTTATATATCTAATTACATCACTTGGTCACGAAATCAAAGTTAGTTACTATACTGGCGTATTAGACGGGCTCAGTCCGTAACAAATATTCGATGCACATCAGGATTTGGTTCTGTTCAATCGAAGATATCACTTTAACGAAATAATAAAACTTTGTGAAATAATCGTTACTTGAATCTGCTTGTATTGTATTTTTCTTTTGTCAGTAAAGTTTATATATTTGCAAATCTGACAGTCGATCTGTCTGTCGATCTGTCTGTCTGTATGCATGAATGCATGTATGTATGTATGTATGTATGTATGTATGTATGTATGTATGTATGTATGTATGTATGTATGCATGCATGTATGTATGTATGTATGTATGTATGTATGTGTGTGTGTTTGTGTGTGTATGTATGTTTGTATGTATGTATGAATACAGAGGAAAAGTTCTACACCATAATGTGGGTCGAGACCATTACATTGACTCACATATTTAGAAGTGACTGAAATTGTGGGTTAAATTCCTGGTAGTTTCGAAAAATAGATAACATTTTCTCTTCTGGAATTAAATAATTCAAGATTACAATTCAAAAGTTTTTTTTTTTATTGCAGGTCATGGCAAAGGCCATTGAAAAGCTTGGATGGACAAGATTTGCCATAGTTTATGAATCAGAAAAGTATGCTAAAGACAGTGCTTATGCTTTGAAAGCAGTGATCGATGAGATGGGAATATGCGTGCCTTTCCTCAAAGCTTTAAATGTTACTTCATCCGGAGACATCAACCAATATGAATTATTGAATGTGGTCGATGACATAATAATAAGATCTAGTCCACCTATTAATGGTGTTGTTTTCTTCGGTACCGTAGATACAGCACAATTGATTATGATCACAGCTAATTCAAAACAAATTGCGTCACTTCCTATATTTTTTATGTCTGAAGGCATTGAACTTAGTACAAAAGTGTTTTATGACAGAAACATCTTGATATCGAAAGCTCTAGGTTCGTATGCCGTCAGCAGCCCATTCAAGAAGGTTACCGAGTTTCATTCGTACTGGACCAGTCTCTTTCGAAATACGAGCAAGCTTCTTGAGAAGTCGCAGTCTAACCCATGGCTATTAGACGCGTTTGAGAAGGTATCCAATTGCAGACCATCTTCCGTTAAATTTTGCAATGGATTAACAGATATTCAGATAGCAAATGCCTCTATTGTTTATTCGGTCTTCACGCGTTACGGCCTGTTAGCTGCCCACGCCATTTCACGAACTCTAGTCTCCGTTGTAAAAACAAGTTGCGACGGTAAAGAACAGATCTGTCATACTTTTCTGGAATCATTCAAACCAAGGATGATGTCGGAGCGATTGAAAACCATAACGTTCGATACAGAAAAAGATTTTGGATGGGGAGTTCCGTCGTTATCTGACAGGTTTTCATTCAACAGTTCAGGAGAGGTTGTCTTCCTCAGTGACACGCCAATATACGAGTTGTACAATTTCCAAAAAGGAAACCAGACCAGTAATATCGTCGACTTTGAAAAGGTATCCACCGATTGTTTAAACCATTCATCTCCACCACACTCTATACAGTCGAAATAGATCACAAGTTTTGAAAGGGAATAATTTTTAACTTTCCGATCAATCTTGAAGTTGTGATTATTGTTTTAATAATGACCTTATTAAAAAAAGTAATAACAACTTCAAGATTAACCATATGATGTGTCCTACAAGAACTTCTAAAGGGGTATGAGGATAGTGTATACGGTCCGTCAGAATGTACGTATATATGTAATGTTCTCGAAATATTTCACAACAAATAAAGTCAATTTTTGCTTAGATGATTATCATAAGGTCTTAAATTGTGAGATAAATTTGGATTGTTGTCAAGCCTACATATTAAGGATATTTCAAGGGGATATTTGTGAATTTTCATAAATTTTAAATGATGCTCGAGATATACGTTTCACATGTCTGAGAATTGGCATATGCGATGTATGGCACATGTATGAACATGTGTTAGAATGTAACCGATGGATAAAGTGTTTGAGCCTATTGCGACCTCTAGAACCTTGCAATCTGGATCATAACATATAGCTATTTCAAATCCCCACTTTTAATCAAATATAACCTTAAAGAAGATACAAAGTTAAATGTGCATCTTACTTTATCCTGTGATCCACCCCTACCCCTACAGAATTGGCTCTTATGTCGTACACTTGAAATCCGACTATATAATTGGATATACAGGTAATGAGCCAGAAAAGACAGATATCGACATTTAAATATCCTTGATTATTTGACAAATCATTTCCCAGCAGGGACTTAGCGATGAATGTTTCAGTCTTGATTTATATATCTTTTTAAAGGACATGAAAAGACATGTAAATATATCTACCTTACATTCTCTAGCTAAATCATTACAGTCATTGGCATACCCAAGAATTTCAAACTTATATGTCGAGGTCAAAGCAGGACGAGTCGAAATACGAGTTGTACAAAGACATAATTTTGCATTACATTGATAACACTGTATGATATGGCTCTATAAACGCGAACCTATCGCGTTTAGCAATATCTGTTTATAGGCTCTTTCAGACTGCAGAACTATTCAAACTGCAGAAACAGTTAACACTCTTTATGTATCAATAATGGCATTAATCGACTACTATTTGATGTCGATGTGGAAATTCAGTTTTTTTAAGGTCAATTATCAGGTAGTAGGAAATGTTTAGTTTCAATATTTTGATGGCTTTCCTAATTTCCTCGCCCAAGTTGTGTTGATTCAGCAACTTAAAAGCTAAATAATTTCTGATGTTTCGTATGCGATTGTGGTTAGATTTATCGTACGTGTACGTGTACACACACGTAGCTGTACTATGAGGTCTAAACAGGCCCAGTGTAATACTTTAACGATTTGGTATTTCAGTAAATTACTCGTTTGACCCTGGTCGCCTAGCAACATATAATGCTGTACATTCATGTAGCGTCCGTTGCTATCTCGTGAGTGTCCCGTACGTATAAATCGGAAGTAGACAAAATGTGGAGCTTATTATCTAATATATCGGAAAGTGAAACAGTCCAGTTATTTTGAATAAACAAAATGTAATAAAATACAAGACACATGCCTTGCAAACGTGTGTGTGTATGGGGGGGGGGGGGGCGGGCTCTTGGACATGAAACATTATCTTTTTAATCCATAATTAATATCAAAACGCTCACAATAACTATGTTTCCTTCAAGATTGTTTCTTTTTTCGTTGTATATTAAAGTATTTCCCCTCATGTTAGCAGATTGGTACCTTTAAGAACGAAGATCTAGAGCTGAAGACAGACACAATTCGAGATTACGACAAGAATCAGCAAGAACTGTTATGGCCTAACATACGTAGAGCTGAATGTCTAAATGGCTATACTTGCAAAGAATGTATAAGACGGGATATACCAGACCGTATGATACACCTACCAGGAGATCTTTACGTCGTTGCATTGCTGCCAGTACATGATAAAAATGGTGCTTTAGGTTGCGACGGAATAAGAGTGACCAATGGTTATCAGCTGGTAGAGGCATTTAAATATGCTGTGGAAAAAATTAATACTGATGGTGCATACTCATCTAGTTTTGGCCGCAACATACGTATTGGATTACTTATCTTGAATTCCTGCAACAGTGGTCTTGTTGTCAAACGAAAAATTCTTGAAATCCATTCAAAGGGTGTTACTAAAGGACAAAGTACAATTGATATAAACAAACGTGTTATTGGCTACGTAGGGGCCCTTGGAAGTTCGGTTAGTATAGCGTCCGCTCAAGTCTTAACTCAACTCGGATACGTGCAAGTAAGTTATGCGTCTACGAGCTCACAACTGAGTAATAGAAATGAGTTTCCGTATTTCATGCGAGTGGTAACACCCGATAACAAACAAGCCGATGTCATGGTGGAGCTGATAAAACAACTGAACTCAGAGTATGTACAGCTCATCTACAGCGACGAAACATACGGCCTGGGTGGCAGAGATTCGTTACTTGCAGCGACAAAAGGAAAGAAAGTTTGCATTGTTCAACCCCCTATAAGTTTAAAAGATTCTACCGATGAAAACTTTTCTGGATTTTACGAAAGACTTCGGCAAAATCCTCAGGCAAAAATTGTAATTGTTTTCTTGAGATCTCATTTGTCAGTTTTATTAATGAGCACTCTTTCGACACAGATGAAGAAAGGGGAATTCATTTTCATTGGGTCAGAAGCTTGGGGTAAAAACGGCGATATCCTCAAACAAGGTAACCCAGCTAATTTAATTGGCTCATTCACGGTTACAATGGAAATGTCCAGTAAAGAAGTGCTCGTGAATAACATAAAAGGCTTGTTTCCAGAGAGAAATGGAAGCACTCCGTGGATGCAAGATTACCTTGAAAGTAAACTTTCTTGTCATTTTAACTGGAGCTATAACAGAGCCCAGACGACCCTGTGCACACAAGATAAAGTAAAAACGTTGGGGCCAGATGGCTGGGTAATGTTTGCTGCAAATGCAGCAATATCCCTACTCACTGGGGCCGCTAATTTTTTCAAATCGAAATGCTTCACATGGACTGGAGAATTGTGCAACGACTATATTTCTAATCCAATTGGATTAGTTCAGGAAATCAAAAAAGTTGTACTCGATATGCAAGGAACAGAAATAAAAGTTAAAGTCTTCGATTCAAATGGAGACGGAAATATTGGGTACACAATTTATAACATTCAACAGAATGATGAGAACATCAATTATGAGAAAGTGAGTCTTTTAATTTAGTATGTTCTACAAAAGAAACTTGTATACAGTGTATTTACTTGATAAAATCACTTATTGCCATGGTAAACTACTGTAGCGATTTGTTCATCGTTTGTGTTTTGAATGAGCAATACAATTAAAATACAGTAAATCTAATTGGTACTATCCAAATGCAGTCAAACTGATGTACACTATACAAATGCTGTAAACTGATTCAAACTGTTCAAATGCAGTTACGCTGCTTAAACGACTTAGCGCTAATGTGATATATTTGACATTCAAGCTTTTCTCAGTCTAACGTGTTCGTAGTATATGGAGTAATGCTTAACATAGTAATCCAAGAGGGCATTCAAGTAATTGATTCTATTTCGAGTGAACATCATCTGAGTTACTGAAAATGTATTGTATATCTAAATGAATGTTGATATCTGTTATTAAAATTCATCACACATGCATTTTATTTAAATAAAACGTTCTCTTAATATATGCAGGTAGGCCAGTATCTGTTGGATGCTGGTGTGACGTTCGACAAAAAGAAACTTCAATATCCAAATGGTGTTCCGGTGGAGTCACCATGTCCAAACACGCAGGCGTGTGAAGCATGCTTTTCCGATGGTTCCCCTGGTCCAACAGCGGCCCTTAAGTATCTAATCTTACGCCTATGCAACCTTGCTTATATAATCATTTCTCATTCTCTACACTTTGCATCATATGGCGTATATAGTCAATATTTAAATGAAATAATAGACCACAGGGTGCCCGCTGAATCAGGTGCTCTGAAAATGACAATAATGAACGAAGCAGAAGATTGGACAAACCTCCATCGCATGTTGTTCCTAGTTAAGTTCGATCGTTGTAATTTGTACACTGCGGTTTCCCTCCGGATTTGATTCCGAACAATTAAGAGGTTTTGTATGTCATGTTACCAAAAATGTTGGTTGTGTTGGTCTTACATGCTTTGAATGAATATTTTACCGCCAGAGATATACAATAAATACGGACATATGTGATTTGTAGTTTATTTGGTCCTGGGAAACCTATACCTTATCTCTCAACATACTTTAACACTGAAAAAGACATGTTTGGGCGAGGGGCATAGCTAATTAGCACTTTAGTGACATTCTTACGTTGCATTATATATCGTTGAATGAATACATCATCACTAAAATACATTGGCGTAACCAAGCGTGTGAAACAGTAGAAATCTAAAACGTAACAGTGGATGATAGGGGTCATGCATACTATATACAGACATGTATTTAACGTTTCATGCCATTAAAATAAAAAACATTCATTGATCAATTTACTGTGAGTGGTAGAACCTTCACTGGATCATCTTTAGCTGTATGTAATAGCCGCGCTGACTGGTTACATTATTCCTATATAAATTAGTCTTTGTTGTGGTTAATATTTAAGGGTGTTGTAAAAATTGTTTCAAAAGGAATAATTCTCTTGCAAATCACAAAGTGTTGAGCAAGAACAACATATGTCACAATTCTTCATATTTGTTGCTTACACATTATTGATTAAGTGTGCATGTTCAGCTTGATTCAGTTGGTGAGACATGTTCGTTTTTAGCTTTAAACGCACTAAAATGAATAAACTTAACGTAGGGTATGTATACATGTTTTAAGAGTTTGTAACCCCAAGATGTTATAGGCTACAATTCTTTGGTTTGCAATAAACATATATATAATGAAAATAGAAAAAGAAGAAACACTGTCAAAATATCAATCATGACTAATAGTTATTTCGTGTATTGCAAAATGAATTTCCTTTAGGGTTGTTGTTGTTGTTGTTGTTGTTGGGTTTAACGCCATTTTTCAGCACACGTTAGGCTATACATGGCGGCCAGTATTAATGGTGGAGGAAGAACCCGGGAAAATCCCGGAAAGATCCACCGACCCTCGAGAAGCTACTGACAAGCTTTCTCACATATCCACATTGGCCGAATCCGAGACTCGAACCTACGCAGACAGAGGTGAGATGGCAGTGATCCGTAACGGAGAGCGCATTAGACCACTCGGCAATTTCCTTTAGGTGTGGTTATGGGACTATAATTGGACAATTATTAACATATAGTGTTAAATAAAATAATATTGTCTCAATGCTTTTCAAGCTAATTATAAGAATATTGTCCATCTATTCGGCCAAACCAGCGCGCTGCAATATAAACAAAACAATATGGTTCTAGTCAGTCCGTCTGAGGGTACATGCTTTTAGGTATTGTTGTCTCTTGTATATAGCGAGACATGATCTCGGCTTCTTCTATTAGAAACCTTGTGCGTGTGAATGAAATATATATTTTTTAAAATAGTTATATCTACCTCCAACATGGCTGACGGCTACATTTCCTATTACTGCAGATTTGTGCAAGCATTTATTGTTCATTTTCATGTTTTACATCAGAAGTTTACTTGCACATCCTTAGGATATATTTGTACCGATTCAAAATATGATTTATAAATAGTGAACTTCGTCGTTTGCATCGCATATTGAAGTGTATACCGAATTGTAGACAATATATGTGCAAATGCAGGACAGGTACGTTGGTCATGCAATACCTTCATCATTTTTACCTGTTACCAACTAAGCTAGAAATTGCCCATATGTCAACACATACTACACATCCCCAAAATGTGCACCTAAACGAAGATTGGGAATAGGTGAAAAAGAATGTAGGATCCAATATTTGATGACTTCCATTCATATGAAAATGTTCTGATTTTGTTACCAATGTTAACTTCGATACTTAGTATAATCTTATTCGAACGAGTGTATACGTTGCTTTGAATCTTGCATCTACACAAGCTACACGATCTTTTCTTTTTATTTTACAAATTTATGTTTCAAACAACATGTTTATGATAGTGTTCGTGGACGAAAGCTCTTTAAATTGAGCCTTTTGAAGGAAATGGGCAATACAAATTCTAATAATGTCGGCCAATGTCTTCATTTTTTTGCTTTTCAAACACCAAGATAAATCCCTAACATCACGTCTGTGAAGTTTTCCTTTCGACACTTCAAAGACGGCGTTTATCCACATTTCTGCTGTCTCTAAATTAATTAATCGCATGTTCTAGGAATATTCGATATTTAAACTTGATTTCTTAACTCAAGATTAGTAAAACGAAACAACGTCATTTTTGGGATCTTTGCTCAGTTCTTTCCGCGACTGTGTTATGTAGTTCACTTTATGGCCAGAGAGGAAGGAACCGGCTACAGTCCACAAAACATACAACCACGTAATAGGCACATGATGAGTACATGCCTTAATCCTTGATAACATGTAGCAATGTGTGCAGTGCTAATGTTTCAAAATGAAATAAGCGCGAGCTGTGTAATGTGTACATAAACAAAATTTTGTTATAGTGTGTGTGTCTTCAGGTGTGACACTAAACTGTATCTATTTATTTATCGCAGGCAATCTGATGCCACTATACCTGTACTTGGCGCTTTGGTAGGGCTTTTTGGAGCAGCTATGATCGGTTTGATCCTGGGAATAATTTTCTGCAGAAGAAGAGGTCATGCAAACAGTTATGTTAACATCATTCATATGTATGTATGTATGTATGTATGTATGCATGTATGTATGCACGCACTTACGCACGCACGCACGTACGTACGTACCTATGTTTATATGTATGTATGTATGTATGTATGCATGCGTATGTATGTATGGATGCATGTATGACTGTATACATATGCCTAACAGAATATTAATTAGCACAGTCGTGGCTATATTGAATGCTGTAAATTTAGTTATCGGAACCATGGGCTAAAACACAAATCAAATGGGATATTGCCTTAAATTACACATATGGACCCGTTTGCCAGATTTGTATTTAATGCGAGTTCGGCTTCTTAATGAAAAACAAAAAACAATACTTGTTCAAAAATGGAAAAAAAAACAACATAGAGGGTTGTAGATTGTTTAGAAATAGTAGTAATGTTCAGAGAACGTAAATCTAATGGACAAAGATACTTTTTTTAAAAACATTTCAGACACAATTTTGCAAGTGTATGTAAGCTGAGGATAACTAACTAAAAAGACCTGTTAAAACTATTAATATAAAACTGTGAAAAGTGAAGAGCTATACACGAACCGCGTAATTTAACACCTGTGCGTGGTAGGATTGCCACATTACTGTGTAATAGATATGGCTATATTGTTCCTGTTGATCTGCACGTGACTAATACTGTGGTAAGTTCTAATTATTGGGATTATAATTATAGTTGATTTCTTGATTACTGCGAAGTATAACTTTAGGTAACTAATACAATATATTTTGGCAAAAATATAGTTTTGTCGACCTGCCAAAGTTATATCCATGAATGGAATTGAACTAAGGATTCTCCCAGTGATTGCTTGCTTCATGGTTTTCATGAAAACAAAGGAAAATTCGGCACAAGCTCTGCCTATGAAAAGACGTTGTTGCTTCAGTCTATGTCTTTGTTTACTGCTCTAACACTTAAATGTATCTGTGTATGATGGATATTTTCCTGTATGCTCGTAACATGAATCTTTCATTCAGTCGACACGACAACTACACTTTTGTAATGAATGTTGTTGTATATGCCTAATGTATATTTGGTATATTGATGCTTAAAGGTAATTTCATTTGATATTACATGATGTATCTAACAATGTGGAAATCTATTAAGGACAGTTTCGTTTGGTAAAGTAAAAAGAAAGGATAAACCCTCAAAATACAAACACAATACGTAACAATTATAATGATGGCGAATGTTGAAATTAAACTATATCGTTTATTATATCAAAAGATGAAACATATCCGTTAATGAGGAAGCAGAATCAAATGTTCCTTTCATCATATATCAAACTTGCTACTAAACTGAAGCTTTGAAGAGTTAAGTAACTCTTCTTCGCACCAAATTACCACCACCACCATTACGTTAAATTCTCCTCAATCATAATTGCATGTATTGGTTTTTTATATAAACAACAGCGATCTGAGAAAGCTATTGATGATTGATGAACTAAACGAATGCAATAAATTACAGTTTTAACATTGCGTAAACCTCTCTTCCCTATCTGACAATAAAAACAAGTTTTTCTGAGCGATGCATCACAAAGGTTTATTGCGTTGCTGCCAAAGTGGTAAAACTGGCTTGACTTAGTAAAGAAGCAATGGTGATAAGTAAAAATCTTCATGCAAATATGTCCTAAGCATGTGATGTATTGTAGTTTACATATATTGCTCAAGTTCACAAAACGTTTGCTTTTTTGGCAAATAACATAGTTGGTACACGAAAATGAAAGTTTGAAATGCCCAATCTAGCTTAATCTCAATGTAATCAATATTGTGTACCCCAAGCTTGCGTAATTGTCATTTGCATACACCGAACGTGTCAGTATCTTTGGTCACCAAAGGGTGAACATTCATAAATTCTAAAATACACATTTTCCAAGAGATCCATCATGGGTTAGTGTTTACTTTGTTGTCCTTGCCCATGTTTTGAAGAAATGCTTGAGTTAATGATAATTTCGACTGTTTCGAACGAGAACTCTTCTTAATATCTAAGTTCGTGTTAGGGATAATTCTTTGACAAATACGGTCATCATAATTATAGAAGTTTTTAAGAAAGCGCATTTTCTCGAATCATATTGCTTTTCTCGTATTATTGGTACTGTATACACCTGCTGAACTGGTTGAAAATATGACGTGTGATTGAAATAAGGTAAATTTGTTTCAATTAATTCTTGAAACGTACTTGCTTGTACGTACTTATCATGCTTAACCCCAGTCCATTTATAGTTTTTCCAAATGATAGTATTCACTTTATCAAGCACTTTTTGTATATTTTAATATTTCTTTAATTTTATTTATTACTTAGGTTTTGAAACATATATTTGTTATCTTTACAAATATAGGTTTATCATTTAGATTGCATAGGTGATCTTTTAGGAAATAGTGGAGATTTCTGAATCCCACTATCTCTTATATGCAAACACTGTTTGGTACGTTTCTGAATCCCACTCTCTCTTATATGCAAACACTGTCTGGTATGAGTGATGGACATACATGTGTGCATTGACTGGTTACATGCTCTCGACACAGGAGTCGCGAAAAAGGGTTAAACATAAAGATAACATAAGATGTATAGACTATATTTATTTATCCAATGTTTGCACAAATTGTATAAATGTATTAGTTGTTTAGCGTGAATTAGATTCACGTTCCTTGATACCCTTCTCTATGTTTTGAAAAACCAGAAAACGTAGAGGAAAAGACTGCTATTTTTAAACCATCACAGGAAACCATTGTTCCTCAGAACGTATAATTTCCCAGTGTCAGACTACTTTTTTTCAGATGACAAAACAATAAAGCAAACATGTGTTGACAATGAAATCGGGACAATTCAGCTTGTAATGCAATATCCATGGGACTAGTCGATTTTCTATAGGACAGTTGGCATCGAGAGTTGCGTCCAGGTCAAGTTCAAATCTTCAAATCAAAACGTCCCAGTTTTATTCGCAATATGTAATTAGCTCGTTTTTTTCTTCTTCTACCACCCTCTTCAAGACGAGCTTATATTGCCTCTAACCGTGAAACGCATCTAACGTTTGATGTTAGTAATGTTCCAGTATGGCTCGCTGAAATGTGACTTCCAATCATAAGAGAAAGGCACACTCTCAGAGACAGTGGCTGTATTTAGCAAAGCGGAAAACACAGTACTGTTTCATCAGAAATAAATACAAATGCGTACAAATGTAGCTAGTGATGATTTTACCTAAATTGCCTGCATTATACTAAACAAAAGCTTAATTAATTTATTCTATATTTATATATACACGTGTCATATGCAAGAGTAATTTTATATACAAAAAACAAGAGAATAACCGTGTCTGAAATGCATTAACCATTTTTTTTCATTTTAAAAAGTAAAGATTATAAATATTATATTACTGGCATGACCCGCTATGACATTGTACCCTATATTATTGTATAATGAATCGATTACTCTTGGCTAGCAAAGATCGGGATATGTATCAATTGGAAGTTAATAGGCTAATTAAAGAAACTTTCGATCTACATAAATATTAATATTTTACTGATGAAATCTGCTCATCTGATGACGGAAAGGAAGCAAATTGGAATTATAAGGATTAAATGATCATGATTTTGTATTTTCAATGTGTAAATTTTACCTAATCACTCACAAAGATAACAGAAACTCCTTCGGACTTTATTGACTTTGTGAAAGATTAAGTAAAATGTACAGATAGATAAATACGTAACCGCAACCACGATCTTTAATTCTATATATATATATATATATATATATATATATATATATATATATATATATATATATATATATATATATAACTGTTCTGGTCTGTTATTAACATGCTCGGTAAATGATTATGACATTCTGAGAATATTATACAAATCAACTTAATTATAGATAATATAATGCATAAATAGTATAAAAAAGATAAGTATGATATCTAAATATTGAGATTAAATAACCGTCAATGTCCTTCCTTGCGAGAATGCCATTACAAATCTGAAACGTTTTTATATTTGATAATTTTCTATCATTTTCTGCAAAGAAGCGAAATTAAATAGTAACATTTGACACGCCAAGTATTCTAATAATCCGAGATTGCACTCAGAAATGACAGCAGGCTGTACGTAAAGCATGTCTACATTATTATGATAATAGTAAAAATAAAATGATAATAATAGTAATATATAATAATATAATAAAAGTAAATAATAAAACGTACACAAATGCCTTTATATGCACATAATTATATGCAGTGAGAAATATTTGGAGAAGGTCAACATTCTAAACGTCGACAACTTGGGTGTTTTAACAGTTCAGCTGGATCTAATAATCAAACGTTAATCGGTCCGATATCTTACACAATAAAATCTCATAATTACAAAAATCTCTTATGTGAGATAGTTTCAATAGATGTAATATTCCATCTCAATTTCAAAATATCGGACATGAGCAAGTGTGACCTTTTTGTATATTTTTCGTATACCTCAAAATTTAAGAACATTCCAATTATCAACTAATTTGATTTTGCAGATAGCACATATTTAACAGCGACCTATGAGGCTTCTCAACGTACTGATAACCCTTCAGGAAGCGAGTTTCCATCTGATGATCGCTTCACTCCTCCAGGATCTTGTTCAGTTGCTCCATCACAAGCCAAGATATAACCAAACAAGTATAGTCCTCCATACAACAGCTTTTGATTCTTATTACTGCAGGATACAGGGGGACAATGTTGATGATATCATACAAATTGTATGTTGTGAACAGGCGCCTTTAAATGGATTCTATGAATTCTTTCAATTCATAAACCTGCGTATATTTCCGTTCTCTACATTTAGTGGCGAGATATCCTGTCACAGTTTCTCAAACGTTTGGCATTTTAACCAACACATATGAAATGTTGCGGATAATCGTTCTCTGTATTTTGACTTTCCTTTCACAGTTACTTTCTACGGAAGTATATAGTCTCTTGAGTAATGGACGTTACCAAACATTAGCAAAGGGTATAAATAATTTAGAAAGAAAATTGGCCCCATTTGCTTTTATCATTTTATTTATATGAAGGTTTTCTCGCTCATTATACATTAAAATTAACCTAAAGACGACCTTCCCACTACCTACAAATGATTTAAAATCAAGTAAAAGTAAAAAGCTGACGACACGATCAATGGAACGAAACCAGAGAGAGAGAGAGAGAGAGAGGGCGATTGTAAAATTGTATTAAAAATTGTGTTAAAGTCAAACCCATGAGGAAAAACTAATGAAAGGATTTGAAGTTTCTTAATTTCTATTTCAGTGACGGACGTGCCCGTCCGGAAACTTTATAAAGGGAGTCAGTCATGGGAGACCATACTAGTGGCTGTCTGATATAAAGGCAGATCCAACTGTTGGTCCAGTCCGACACTGTATGATTCGTGTTTTTCTTAACTGGGCGACTCTGTCGGGTATAGGTCACGGAAAGACTACTGCTTGATGCTGAATAAGAGCGGTGTACGCAAGTAGCGTTAGGTTTAAGTCTGGTCAGAGCAGAGTAGTGGTTAAAACTATACGTTACAGACAGTATTTGTTTCATTTTACTTGTAAATTCAATCATGCTATTACATTCCTGTTTTGTTATCTCCCGTCTATCTGTGTGTCTCTCTGTATATGTGCCATACATGCATGCACGCACAGTAGCATGCTGATATCAACATTAACATACATATCCGATTTCAACATCTTATGCTATGATGCTATTATAATCGGGTCTAACTGTGTGTGTGTATGTGTGTGACTTGGAATTTTAACGTAGCTTTAACAATCTTTCAGTCATATCGCTACGATGTCAGTAGTGTTGCAGTTTATAGTGATGTCTATTACTAGGACATCATGTCGCAGACATTTAGCAAGATGCCTCACCCAGTCACATTATCCTGACACCAGGCCGACCAGTCATACCTTATATATGTAAAATCATATCAAAAAAATTTTGTTATCGCTGATACACATCTTCACATGCATATTTTATATTTAGAAGTTTTAGCAAGGCAAGCACTCGTCAAGGTTCTCTACGGTTTCTTATTTAGAAAAGCAGACACTGTATATAACATAACCACATTAAAGTGTACATACGTATTACATGATTTTGCCGTGTTACATAATTTTGTTTTACTCGAAGGAGAAGGTCATAGGTAAACCTTTATCCAAATGTAGACCGTGATCGAATTTCGTGGGATTGATATTAGATTGAGTTAATGTATGCACACCCTGACCGTCTCTTTTGACAACTTATCTGAAGAAAAATATGCTGTTAATATATCAGTGAATGAAACCAAATAACTTTATGTTATGGACAAAGATATGGAAATGCATAGTTTCTAACAAATAAAATTTGAAAACATGCATACATGATTTTAAAATGTTGTCTCCTGAGCAAACATTATTACGTTTAGTTCATTAACTAAAATACCTCTCCGATTTTATGGGATTAAGCCACCTTCCTATTACGGTATCTACTTATATAAAATCGTCATTTGTGTTTCTACACGTGTGAATGTGTGTGATTTGGAGTTTTAGCGTGGCTTTAACATTGTTCAGTCATATCTATCCTATGTCTGCAGTGTAGCGGTTTATTGTGAGGTCTAGCTCTGGGCATCATGCCGCAGACATCTAGCAGGATGTCCCAACCAGTAACATTATCCTGACACCAGACCGACTGTACTACCACTAACCTTTTAATGCCGAGCATCTAGCGAGGTAGCTGTTAGTACCATCTTTATAAGTCGTTGGTATGTTTTATACATGTAAACAAAATAATGCTGTGAATATATCTAGGTAAAATATGAACATTTAATTGAAATCTTAAAGGATTGGGTGATGCCAAGTTATATAGATAATATTGTTATGATTACCCAAGTTGATGGACGAAATCATTAGCATAGGATGTCATTTTGGTACATGTCATAGTCTAAGCTGTCTGTGGACTATAGCGACGCGATGTGAAATCCTTTGTTAACAGTGCCATATGCTTAATAATATTTGTCTGTATGGCGTGAGATGTAACTTCATTACATGATGGGTCTGTTTGGCCTCTAACAGGAAATTCTGTATTAAAGTAGGTTTAAAACTCTGGATCAGTTTTGACTTCTAATCAGAAATGTAATGTTGAAAATGGTCGATGTTTTAACCCATATTGGTTGCTATGGGTAATAAACTGAATTTAATTATGAGATAGTAATTTCGACTCTAACACAAACTTAGCACGGATATAGACTTTGGATTATAATAGCAATTCATCATTGACATTTTAATACTTAGTTTATCACATATGAAATTTGGATTCTTATCGGAAATGTAATGTTGAAAAGATTCGTAACTTTTACACCCATATTTTTGCTATGGGTCATATATCGAATTTAATATTGAGATAGCAGTTTCAAGTCTAACACAACCCTAAAACGGAAATAGCCCTTGGATTCTAATAGCATTAACCATTGAGGCTATACTATTTAGTTTTGCATATATGATACTCAAAGCTCGAAGAAGAAGTGAACACGGTGTTGCCATTCTGGCCTCCAACATGAATGTAACTTCACTTCGATAGAATAATGTCGCTTTGATGTATATACAAAATTAGTATTTTAGTATAAAAGTGCCTCTTTTGTACAGCGGATGAGGAAAGGACTACATAAATGGAAGAATTCGAAAGAGAAGTTGAAAAATCGATCCCACAGTGGTTTTTTGGTGTAGAGAGTGTTTAAAGTACCCCTAATATGACTGTTTGAGAATGAGGAGTGCGTTCAAGGGAATACAGAAAGTTAAATGTGTTAACACTAAATGCAATGTTTACGCTAAACATAATAGCCAATACCCAGTACTTACTAATCATTACACCATCATACTTTCCAATACTCAAATAACACTTTAAATATTAACCCGCGCCCGGTATTGATTGACAAGCAGTCACATGTACTGATCAGCATAGGGCAAGAATTGTATTTTAAAAAATACGTATTACAATATAATTTGAATTTCTTACAAACGAAATTAATTTATTGGTCCCCTACCTTATTTATTATTTTCTCTTGTAAACAAAGTAAAATTCCCAGTCCTGTACCATTCCCTTTGCTTCAAATCACCCTGTAGGTTTTTTTTCTTCACTAAACGGCTTTCCATTGTTGCTTGATATACATAATGAATATTTCCTCTGTTTACCATGATGTTACATGTGTAGTTCTACATTTCATAAGGTGAGTTGAAATATTGCTGTTTTGACGCTAAATTCGAAAACGGCACATCTTGAGCGTCTGACAGAATGGTTTGTTTGTGTCGAAACCCAAAACATTACAGACATAGAAGGTACAGTTTTCTGTACGTACTTAAAACCTAAGATCGCACTCGTAGGTTAATTTCATTCACTAAAATGGCTGTTTTATTTGTTTGCTTGATACACATATTGGAATAAATTGTAATGCAATGTTGTTTTAAGGCAGATTTGTATCTTCAGTAAATTTCTTACAATATGATCATTCGTGTTCAGTCCTAGATTTAGGACCATGCTATATTATTGCAACCCCAAGAAATAATATCCATTATATAATAAACAAAAGAAAAACATTATTTCGATTCTCAGAAAGGTTCACAGACTGATCAGCAGCAATGTCGCAACTTTGTTGAAAGTTAAACCATTCCTTCCCTTCTCGTTTCGCTACAGAGAAAGTAAAATATTCTGTTTGAGTTTGAAAACAGTAGAAATATTGTTGAACTTATATATTGTGGTTTTTATCTGTTTTGTGCTTCTTAAGAACAGTGTGTTTGGTCTATCTGTACAAATGCAGAGTCACTCTGTAAGAGATGTGAGAGGCAGATACAACTTTTAAATTTGAAAAGGAGAAAAATAAATTATGTATCTGCTTTTATTTCGATCGGTTGGTTTTTGTAGTTTTACCCAGTCAAAGTTAGTGTTACTATCATCAATTTTTAAGCGTTCCCTTACCAGCTATTACAAATTAAGACTATTAATACAGGATATATTAACGATTGCTAGATTTGCTGGTTAGGTCAAGTAAAGCCGGTTCATATTCTCCATATGTTACAGTCTTTAAAATTGTCCAGCCTTTCAGACACTGGTATGTATGTATGTATACAGGTTCCAAGTGGGTAGGTAGGCAGCTGAGCAGGCTAGCTGGAGGTAGGTAAGTGGGTAAGTACGTATGTATCAGGGCGAACTGATAGATAATTTACCCGTCCGATAGGGGAGATTTTACGCATCCGAAAGAACGTGTATTAATAAATGGTACTCTCCAAATAAATGCTGACAAGATGAAGGGATGAACACACACACACACACACACACACTATCATATTTTAGCATGTCTGGATCTCTTGGTGAAGAGATACTAGCAAACTAAACTAAAATCAAACTAAATATGTCTATCACAAACCTTTGTGTATATGTATGGGTGTGTTTGAATTTGGTGTGAATACAGGATATGCATACAATTACACACCGACGTACTGGGAAAAGATCATGAACTGACTACTTCCTTGGATGAAAAAGTGGTCGTCAAAGTTTCCTTCCACGAACAATCGTAGGTCAGATCAATGTACAACTCATGATTTTGGGTAGGGCTCCGTTCAGAACTTGGTATGTGCTCTGTGATTTTTGTGTGTCTATCTTTCAATTCACTGGAATAAACATGTACTGTATTTTCAAGCAGAAAATGTGGAAAATATATGTGTTATTAAGTTACAGGTTTCGAATAGTATTATCTCACTTTCGATCCAAACATTGAATACCAATAACTTATCTAAACTACAAGGTGAAGTTTGTGCATTAAAGTGTACTGTCTTGTAATAATATTTCACACACGGGTGTTATTAATGTGAACTGCAAGATACAACCATAATGCACATATTTAATATAAACCAATACATCTACCGTACTTCACACAAAACACGTACAGGACATTGCCGTTGAAAAAACGTAAAAAATTCCTTCGAGAATCGTAAGAAATTGAGCATTTATCATATCTGAATGTAATGTCATTGTGCCTGTTTGCAGTGAGGTGTCACGTATGTGAAGCTACTGCTTAGAACCCATGTTATGCAACATTGTTATTGTTCTATGGACTATATTCGCCGTTGTATCATAATTATTGTTCGTACAAATCATGTTATAACAGCATCGATTTCCTACAACCGGAATTTGGAATTACCTTCCTATAACATCAATAATTAGATATAAGTTGAATACTTATCATCAGAATGATCATTCCCTACACGCTCGAATACTTACAGCTCTATGGATCATTTCATCATTGCAATTACAACACCTGCAATAATACGTGCAAGCAAATCGCAACATGCTGCATGTCTTCGATGTGCGTGTACTAGTACATGTCTGCTTTTACTGATGTTTAGCTGACATTGATATACAGAGCATGCATTACATGACAGGTCTTATTCTGAAGGAAGGCTTATTTCAACAAAACACAAATCATAAAGAAACCAAACACCAATACTTATGCTATCACAGTGGTGGACTTTCTTTGTCTTTCAAATAAAACTGCGTTTTAGTAATAGTCAATACACACAGAATCCTCTACAGGACAAACCTAATATAGCAATAGCGATCCATTTTTAAATATAAACAATGGTGGCAAATCCTAACATGACTGGGACGGCCAGCTTAAGACACACACAATAGTGCAAGTTTCATTTTAATAGCGTGACATAATGAATCTATACCAATTATTATCAAACGTTTTATATTGCACCCAAACTAGCTTTATTAGTGATTTTAGGTGTATGAACCTTAACTTATTTCAAATTCAAATTTTTGCCTTTAATAATCGAGCAATTTGTATTATAGATAACACCAGGTCATTTCTTGTCATACATTATATTAAGATAGTGATGACATAATGTTCCTCCATATTTTCTATTTGTATATATCGCAATACAAACCAAACTCACTTCATTGAATACTTGTTTTGCTTATTTAATGAACAGTCACAACCGGGCCGGCCATAGGTTGATTGTGCCTCGCTCTCAAAGGAGTCCCGGGTGTCAATAATTAAACCAAAATATATCTATAGAGAGAACATAATTTTGAAGCGATTAAAGAAAATTTTAAATTCAATATCGTACAAAACTTGTTTTAAAGTTGCTGTTTTTTTCTTCGTGTGCCGTTGTCACAAAGGGCTCGGCGCGTAAATCCAAGGGTCCCCCACCAAAAGTATCCAGACCGGGGCCCATAAATTTCCTACGATCGTTCCCGAGTCAAGCAATTTTGATAAGAGTACAGAATATACAATTATTACATAATTGCAAAAGATAACAATCTGATATGTACACGACATATGTTTTAAGTTTGATTTGAACGAAGTAGATGAAACTGATTTCAGTGGATCTTGAAAGTCTGTTATTTTATGGTACATATAAAACGGCGCTATGGAAAACTCTATTGCCTTAGACCAATGTTGATATGCATATTTGTGACTTTATGCAATTTTACCTTCTAAAGTAATACAATATTGATTGAACGTAGGAATGTAACTAAAATGGTTTCAACGTGTTTCCTTACAGTTTCCTTTATATCGACTATTGCTGGAAAGATTCATCTCACTATGAAATTTTCCACAACAATATATAATGTGATGTACAAAAATGGCGACCATCAGGATCCGCTAAATTTAGCTCATATTCTTTACTCGGTAAACTTACAATATAGATCGTATATAGATCGTGTACAGTGTAGATGTACGGAAATTACTCTTGTGCGATAATGTTTTACAATATTTTATTGACATTTTGTTGAATAAAAGTTATTTCATAATCCACTGAAAAAGCATTAAATCTATACAATGAAATTAAATTCGGTTTGCATTGTAAAAATACAAATCTTGTAAAATGGAGGAACCGTTTATCATGGCGACTATATACGGTAATTGTATTAAACATTACTAATTAAAGAGTCATTTTAAGTAAGTTATATACGGAATACGAATGGTGATGCTAACACTGCTTAAAATGTTTTCACTTTTGCTTAACAACAGCAATAGTAGATACCAAACAACTTTTCATGGTACGTTGAATTGCCGAATGTGTAATTTAAAAGACCTGCAAAGTAGGTTTGGAAGGTAGAGTAAAATTAAATTTTGTCTTTTTCTCACAATTGACATCAAACCATGCCAAAGGAAAAACATGACTGGGAACGTATTCCGATCTGCTACCCCCCCCCCTCTCTCTCTCTCTCTCTCTCTCTCTCTCTCTCTCTCTATATATATATATATATATATATATATATATAATTGGAAAAGAGTCCTTCCAAGTGTCATGTCACTGTCTATACATGCATGTCCTGTCAATGATCGGTTTGATCACTGTACTTCACCTTTCAAATATCGAACGTCAAGGATATTATATCAGCCGTAAGTGATATTAGCTATGCATAGAGGCTTCAGTTCGGTTGAATTAGATATGTGGTGGCTCTTATATTTATAGGTTTTACTATACTAGTAGTTTGGAGTTGAGAGTGATATACAACACGTTCTAAATAGCCCACAAAAATTGCATTTATTACTGCTTACAAAACACTGCCTCTGCTAATAGTTCCTCCTTTACAACTTTAACTCACAGCAAGTGTTTATTCTGTAGAATTACATGCATGTTTGTGCAAATAACATTTCCCGTTTCGAATTATGTACCCTTATCTTCCTTTTCTAAAAAGAAAATTTTACTTACGAATTCTCTTGTATATACATTTTTAAATATATGATATGATCAATTCATTGTTATAATATAAAACAACATTCCTTATTAATGATCAATGTTCATGTCATCAACGTTTTGATACCTTAAAAATACGTTATGTACAATAAGGGATATATTGTTTTCAGTCCAACGTGGGATGGTAAAATATAATCCTAAGATATTACGCTTTCTACGCCTTTTTAAGGAAATGCGCCCTGGCGAATATGGAAGAAGTAGCTTTTCGCCACTGACGAACTGTAGGGGTAATACATTGAAATGATGCAATTGCGACACATTGTAAAGTTTTATGTATTATTTTATCAAATCTAGACACAGTCAGTTTGACCATTCAACAGTGAATAATCCACAGCACGCAATAAATTATGAGAGAGACAACCACACAGTCAGTCCTCAATTTTGCTTTCTGATTTAAGCGGGTATACTATCTCAGTTTGAAGGGACTAGCACATACTTTAGGCATGCGTGATAAGTTCCAAGTCAATGAGCAGCAGGGGGGGCGAATCCGACATTTTGTCCAATCGTTATTTTGCTTAATTATTACTTCTGCACTCAGCGGATCCGGTGTAGTCAGCGCCTGGTAAAAAAAAAACGACGACGACGTCGTGGGGGTCGTCCAATCGTTATTTTGCTTTAATTAATACTTTCTGCGCGCCGATCCCAGCGTCGTCAGCGTCCGGTAAACACAGCGACGACCGCGTCGATGTCATTTTCCCCCCTGCTGCTAAGGGGCTATTTACAATGATCTTACAAACAGAGTGATCACTAACTCCTCCTCTTGTAGATCAATTAGGTTATTTGACTGATCGGTAAGTCTAAAATTAATTCTCGTTAAAAACCGATTATGGCATCGCATATAGACCGGATTAATCGGGCTCTCAACGATTAAGAATCCGGGAGGGGCTGTTGGTGAAAATGAATAAAGGATATACCCCTGTTGAGCTTGATTTGATTGCTTGGTATCTACCTGGTAACTCCCTTCGATAACATCGCACACTAGATTGATTGCTATCACCGATGCGATATTTACGTTGTATGGAGCAATATGCCTACCACCATCTCCGTTATCGTGTCTGAGGATAATTGATGGACCGAGAAAATCATTAAGAGACTTTCTTAGTTCTGGCGCGTTGTATCCTGGAAACTTGAAATCGGGTAAATCGGCTTCTGTGATATTATACTCGGTTAGGAATTTTTGTTTATTATCATCGCTGTTATCGGATATTATTTTAACGATTCGTTCATTGATATATTCCATGTCTGATATAAGTTGATTTAACACCTCAACGTGTTTTCGTGCTTTTGTTTTCCGTAGTTGTTCTAGTTGCAATTGGTAATTACGATTAATCTCGATAAAAAACTATCGATATCATTTAAAATAACTGTAAATATGACGATCGATTCAGGAGTTTTGTCATACCGAAAATACCACTGCATGGCATTCCTGTTTTGAAATATAAACCAACTGGGTAATAACGTGTTTTTCATAATAGACAATTTATCTTGATAACTGGGATTAATTTCATGATACGATTGCGCATTCGTGTGCAAGTCCGCGGGGATTTCATTAGGTGGATTCATGGGCCAACCTAGTATGGTTCTTATTGAACTGTTATAAATATCAACCATATACCCGGGTGTGCTTATTTCAATCGTCGACGATAACGTCGGTTCATGAACCGTAATAGCGATTTTTGATTCTTTTCCTGTGATCGATTTTATCCTGCGTTGAAATTCTTTATTGATTTGTTCTACTTGGTATGACCCAGTTGGTATTGTAACCTCATTCCAGTCTGGGGTCCCATCGGGTTTATTTGTCCATGCAAAAACCAGCGAGTTATTAGGTTGTTGTCCGTTAAATGCTTCCGCTCGGATATTAGGCCAACTGTGATATATTCGCAATTTTGCCAGCGCTATTTCCTTCACTGGAATCGGAGAAGGGAAGTTTACACTGAATTCTGGCTTCGTTGATGTTATCGATATCATATTTGTTTGTACCGGAGTGGTGTTCTCCGCGATCCGTTGAAGTAATTGCAACCCTTCGGGGTTCAGCGACATTATTATTATTCGCTGTTTCTAGTGTTTAATTTCAACACCGAATATTAACAACCTGCTTGTTTTCAGGAGAATGTTTTAAGCCCATTGAAGTGGTTTCAGGAGAATGTTTTAAGCCCATTGAAGTGGTTTCAGGAGAATGTTTTAAGCCCATTGAAGTGGTTTCAGGAGAATGTTTTAAGCCAATAGAAGTGGTTTCAGCCACGTGGTTTCCAGCTTCCAGTTGAAAATCCTCAATTTTTGACATCGCGGAGTCATACAACTGGACCATCGTGGAGAATTCAACATCGGATATAAACGAATTATCTATCGCCAACGAGATCAACCCGGATAATTTCGAGTACGCGTCGGATACTATTTGATGTTTTACTGTATACTCGTTGAGTTTTTTCTGAGAACACGATGATATCTTTCTAGTGATTGCGTTGGCGACTTCAGCAATTGTTATCGCCGCGGAGATAGCGATTGGAACAGCGATCGGGGCCATCATGGTCACAGTGGATAAAATAACACCGGTACCGGCTACTATACCTGACACCGAGTACACGACCGCGTCGATGGTGGTTATTTTTCGGCGGTATTTTTTTATTTTTACACGGTATTGTTCGGAAAGCGTTTTCAAATTCGCGGAGAATTCTTTTACGGTATTGAATCGATATTGATGTGACGTCGGTGATACCTCTGATTCAATTACCTTGGTGGCCATTTTTATTTTAAAAGAGCTAGTGTTTTTAATTACTTAGATCCGCTACAAATTCCACATACCATGTAATGTTTATCCTGGCTAAACTTTTATTATCGGTTTTAATTGTAAACGATTCAGTTGCGTCCTTGTCTATAATTGTTGATATTGTATTGTTAAACTCTAATGAATTTGGCAATGATATATTAAAATGCATCCTTGAAACCAGTGTCAATCGATAAATACCCTTGACGGTTGCGGTGATATTTATTATATTCTGTGTAGGAGTCCAGATAAATATTCCATGCTGAATCGTGTAGACTGGGTTGGTGGTGTTTTCATGAGGGATTTTTATTTTTGTCACCTTCAGTAGTCCGTCTTTAATCGCTGCAACATCAGTTTTGATTGTTCCTATTTCCTGTGTATGCGCGTCTACACTCCTTTTGTTCGCTGCAACATTAACGCTGAATGCTTTTATGAGCACTTCATGCGCGTTTACACTCTTTTTGATCGTTTCAACATCAGTTTTGATTGTTTCTATTTCCTGTGTATGCGCGTTTATATTATTTTTGTTCGCTGCAACATTAGTTTTGATTGTTCCTATTTCCTGTATATGAACGTATAACCCCGCTTTGATCGTTTCAACATCAGTTTTGATTGTTTCTATTTCCTGTCCATACGCAGTGATATCATTTATAGTTATTGTAATTTCATCCGGTCTGGTATTTTTTTTACCAAAGAATTTATCAATGGTGTTATCAGCCCTGTTAAAATTTTTTCGTAACGTGTAAAATTGGCCCGACAGCGTTGTAAACTCCGAAATAGTACTTTTTATCCCCACAAGATTCGGTTCGGTTACAGTCGGGGTTCCAAAAAAACTAGCAGTAGTGAGTTGTATATCGGTGACAGACTTTTGTATCCCCTCGAACTGATTTGCTTGCGCGTTAAGTCTATCATACAAATTTTTTAACGAATCCGACATGGTTATATAATTGTCGCCAAGTGTACTTATTTTTCCATTTATCGTCAAGATGGATTCACCTGATTTAAGTCGTCCGTCATCGGTATACAACACGATAGTGTTCTCGGCGGCATCACGCTGTCGTATTAAAACGTCATTCAGCGACACATTACTGGATTTCAGTTTACCCTGGCGGTCTTGAAATACAACTATTTCGCCCGGGTCAACACTGGTTAAATTTAACGTATAAGCGATTTCATCCTCGATTAGTTTTTTTATGTCATCGGTGGCGAGCGTTTCCGTGGATTTTTTCAGCGCCGAAACCGGTCGTCCCCAAATATCAATCATTATTATTGTAAAAAAAACAGTTTTTAATTAACCCGCCGGGCCTCTACGACCCCACTAGTGTATTCGTTTACAACCACATGAGGTGGTTTCCGCGATGATGAAATCGCCGCGAGCACGTTCAATACCTCACGGCCGCATATCGGTGGGTCACTTAATTGTTGTGTTGGCAGCGTGGAATAAAAAACCGGGGCTGAACACGCCCGGATATACCGCATGAACTCGTTTGGCGGGGCTAACCCGTATGAATCAAAATAGACGATCGCACGCGGATCAATTGCGTATGCAACCCAATGAGTTCCCGCTCCGGAGGATTTATCGAGGTTAATTATACCGGTTTCAATATTCCTTGGTTTTGTCGGTAATTGATCCCTCATAAAAACACCTCTGAAGTTTTTTATCGCTAACGCGTTTGCGGCATCTATTAAATCAAAATTAGACATAGGAGTTAATAAACGGTTCCCGGTAGTCTTAGACCCTTCCCCGAGTACCATGAATACGGGGTTCCCGGTAGTCTTAGACCCTTTCCGGCTACGGGTCGTTTTTTTTTTATAGCCTTTCCCGGTTGCCTTCTTCAATGCCATTCCCTCCGCGGTACCAACGGCTCCTAACGCCGCCGCCTTCGCCACTGCTGGGGCCGCCGCGGCAATCAACGCTGGAATCGCAGCTAACAGCGGAAATATCCCACCGGTCTTTTCCATGTTTTTAATCGCTGCGGCTGAAAAATCTATTTGAACACCTTTTTTATTCTTCATCGCATCATTGAAATGTTTTATTTGACGCGCCGTCAACGATATCTTATGATTACCACCTGCCATCTGTGACGGCTTCAGCGTTATTGTGGTTCCACATTGTTTAGCCTACTTTGATCGTAATTTCTTGACTTGACCATCGGTCAACTCTACATCGACAACATTATACGACATTTTTATTGTAAACGCGTTTATGTTTTCAATTACATGTTTTCCACTGGCGCATCAACGATTCTCATTCGTCCACCAACGCCTTCTAGCAGCATTGATTTATCGCTGAGAATGACAGCAACCGCTCTATAATCGGCAATAACGCCGCGAGTTACATTAGCTCGGAAGTGTATATCAACGACGGATTGTCTTGTTAAATCAAGATGTTCCAGCGAAAAGTAATAGATCGGATATAGTTCTTTGAAATCATGTTGTGATATTTGCAAACCAGTGTCGACGTTTTGATCACGACTCATATACGACAGCAACCGATGGTACACGCGTGCAATATGGTTTTGACCGTAATTAAGTTGTATATCTTCAGATGGTTCCTGCTGGCCGTTTATTCTCAGCGAGACGTCAGTAACGCCTAATCGATCAAATATCATATGGCTGGATAGTTGATTATCAACTCTCGTCATATCCTGCAACGCAACAAATATATGACGCGGAGCCGAAATGCCTTGTTGTGATGCCAGGTTCCATGTGAATACACCATTGATATTTGATTGCTTAGTATCTGTTGTTGTTGTTAGCCAACTTAGTAATGATTTTCCTCCCTGCTCCATAAAGGATAGCAATCGTGCCTCTGTGGTAATGGATGGAGTCATTACTGGCATCCACAATAATATTTTAGTTAAAACGACTTTACCAGGGTCATTATTTGGATTCGCAAGATCCGCTGGAATTCTCCAAATTGCATTTCTATCATCACCTTTTCGCACAAGCACCACGGTATGCTTTGCTCCGTAGATAACTTTTCGCACGTTCCTACAAAATCCAAATATATGATGCAGTGGAATCGCGCATGAGAAAGATCTACGCGGCCCTGTTAACATTGATATGCGTGTTGCAGCTCCGATGTTAAAATTAGGATCGCTGTTTATAATCATATTCTCAACATCAGCATCAGCGTTATTAGCATTATTTCTTGGTCGTCTTACCACAAATTGCAAGTTTCCAGCAGTGTTTCTAGTATCCTTTGCAAACATCATAGATGGACCCGCTGATCTTGTATAATCGTCGGAATATCTTGCTAGCCCGATTATTGTTGTAGCCACATCAACATCACGTTCTATTGATTCTCGCCCGTCAATGAGATATTTTGCGCTCTCAAATAGCGCCATTACGCCGTTATTGACTAAGCCAACTTTGGTACCATATGGATACGGTGCTGGTACAGCAGGAGTATCGGCCTCTGTTACAAGTTCTCCTTCGATTTCAATAAACGCTTCACACGGTAAAAAATATTTACTGGTATCATGGACTTGAAGTTCAATTCGCGATCGTATGTTGGGTTGTACTGCATGATAGGAATAAAATTGATAATTACGGACAGAATCATCCTTGTGCACTGGTGCGTCCGTATCAAACGCCGGGTCAGCTGTTCGTTTAAACATTTTATTTAATAATACGCTGATGCATCTAAATCATCGTCGTCGTTTTAAACCACTTCCCGCTATTATGTTTGCGATATCATCTTGATTATTGTTTACCAACGACGCTAGTTTTTCTTCCACGGCGTTATTTATTACTTTACTGACATTTGCAGGCATCACTGTCGTTGATGGCATCACCGGTGGTTTCTGTTTTCTTTTTCGTGAAAATCCTTTGGATTTTACCAACGACATTAGTTTGTCCTTTGCTGCAGAAAACGCCTTTCCGGCAACATCTCCAATAGCACTAATACCCTTATCACGAATAACATCAATAGCCTTCATTCCTAATTGTTTGGCTAACGGCGCTACTTCTGGAGCCATTCTTGTAAATAACCCCGCAATGGTGCTACCGAGACCGTCTCCGTACCACGCGCGGTATACGGGCAATCGTGAGTTTACCACGTAGACGCTGACTGGTTTATCATGGTTGTAGTGTATAATCATCTTTATTATAAAAAACACCAGTGTTTTCCAATTAGTGGTTGGTCAATCGCTGTAATGACCGTGGTCCACGAGTTCGTCTATGAGCGTTCGATATGCATTAATGTCCATGATACCACCGGCAAATAACCGTCTGCAAATATCAGCGGCCTCATTGATTATTTCCGGAGAGTTATTTCCGGCTCGTTTTCCTCCGATTAGTATTTCTAGCCGTGATATATCACTGAGAACACTACCAGGACAAGCGTTTTCAACTAGACCACTACCACTTGGATACCCCTCTCCGCTTGTTTTTTTAGAACCAGCTTTTTTTTGACGTTCTTGCAGTTGTATATCATAATTATCAATTCCTTTTTTAAATTCTTTATATCCCAATTCTTTTGTATCCAAGCGATCAATCTCTTTATTCGTTTTATACAACCAATTAACCCAGTCATCTCGTTTTATATTACTGTTTTTATACTCGTCTTTTAAAAAGTCTTTTCTTGAATGATAGCTTTGAGAGGCAAAATTACCAAAAATCCTATACTCGTCGGATTTCAGTAATTGAAATTGTTTTATTTGTGCTATAGCCTTTTCAGTGAGTTTATCTATAAAGGAAACCCCTCTTTGAGTGGAAATTTTTTGAAGTTCACCAACATCACCCTGTTCAACAACGGGTTCAGAATCATCAATATCAGCTAATCGTTCATACTCTCGTTGGGTTTTTATATCACTGGAAAGTTGTTTTATCCGTTGCTGTGTTTGTTCTGTCTCTGCTGCTATCTTTTCAAGTACAGGAAGAAGAGGCGCCTCTTTCCGTTCGCCTTCCTTAGGAATATCTCCATATATTGCCCGTTCTGTTGCCGCTGTAACATCCCTAGTCGCTTTAGTTACCGGAGCAAAGAGCTGTTCGCTTCCAACAGTAAAATCAGTTTGTAGTTGCTGCCGCGTTTGAAGTTGTTTTCGGACCCTGTCTCGTAACGGTATGAACTTTTTAAGCGCTACTAGCCGCTCTCTGGCTAGCCGAGTAGTAAGTGATTCGCCTACCATTATTGCAATTGCTCCGTAGTTTCTAATTTCCCTGTGGCGGGGGGGGGGGATGTACGCTACATGCCAGGCTCCACGGAGTTTTCGTCTATAATCCTTCTAATGTTTTTGATCTTACTAGAAATCTCCCGGCGTCGTTCAAAAGCCTGTCCGAGTTTTTTTCGTACTGTCTCAACGGCAGTAAATAGTCCAATAAATGCATTTACGTCATTGCCATACAAGTTTTCATTGATCGTATATTGTAATCGCTTTATAAAAGAATACTCGCGTGGCAAGGTATATCGACCTTTCTTTGATTGCTCGTTAATAATTTCATAATCGGACAATATTTTTTGGTTATCAAGCTTATCAGATAATACAATTCCTTGATTTTTTAATTTTAAAATCTCGGTTAATATATTATTGATGTCTTCGATATTCATATTCTTATAAAATATCTTATAAAAAATTATTTTACAAAATGAACCCCGCGTATCAATCCCGAGGTGTGTTATCTAGTATGAAGTATTTCGTCATGGCGACTTCGTCACGGTGACCTTGTCACTCGCTGTTTTCTGTTACATATGAAAATCGAATTCTGTGACCCGCCTTTTTTGAGATCGCTGTTTGATATACTCGTTCTGCTACTTTTTGAACTGATTTACTACAAATATCGAAGTACCTACCGGCTTCATTCATCGACTGAAATATTATTGTATCAAACGATTTGACGCTTTTTGCTTTTTTTTGCGTGTTTCCCTGTTTTTCCAAATTTGGAATTTTGACTCGATGTAACAGCTCTTAAATTACACAGTCTGTTATTTTGAGGGCATCCATCAATGTGATCAATAACGAGACCGTCCTCGATTGGTCCGTTAAACGCTTCATATACCACCCTGTGAACAAGATACTTCTTCTTTCCGGCACTAAACATCAAATACCCCTGATTATTTTTCCATCCAACTGGTTTTTTTAGTCTACAATTTCTAACAACGCCGTCGCGAGATGCCTCGTAATTAACGAGCACAGGAAGAGGCTGAAATTCTTGGTTCATTTGTATAATAATACTACTTGTCTAATTCATTATTTGGTTTAATTATAAACCTTGCAATGTAGTCCTGAGGAGTTTTAATGACTGAGTCAGCGGTGGGGTCAATGACGGCGTTTTTTATTCGCTTGTCGTAATAACGTTTTAACTCTCTGTATCGCTTTCCGCCACAATTGATACACAACTGTGATTTTCCTCTTACACCAACGTGGCAAACCAGGCACGGGAGGGGGCCAAGAGAACCATTACGAACGCTTTGTAAATGATACCCGCAGAATTCACCTCTACATGATTTATTGCACGGGGTTGTCGACCCAATCATCAACCATTTGCAGTGATTCATTATACTATATTCTTTCATTTAAATACTTGTTTTAATTATATGGATGAGTTCGAGAGATTAGCAGCAATTAAGCCCTGGAAAAATATTAGGTTTAATCTCGATAGAGTCCTCAAGGACGCACCAAAAGCGTTAATAAACGATAGAACCCTGTTGAATAAAATACGCGATTGTATCAATGAATTCAAGCGTGATGGTGCATCTCATAGTTGGTCAACATTTCGAATTGATGGCGTCGTTGATGCTACCATGAACGACAACCGCGCAGCAACGATAATATCACAACTTGGCTCCAGCAAGTATTTCTTCAGAGTAAAATTCATTGTCCGGGTGGAATCAGGTAATTGGATCATACGTGATAAATTTGAACCGGTTCTCAGCGACAAGAAAACAGTTATTGTTAGCCGCGACTCCAAGCCAGGGTTGTTAACCGGAGTTGACAGACCATACTATGAACGAGCGTATCCTGAAACAGCAGTTGTCTATGGAATATACCCGTTAAATAAGAAACCTGATATCGGAAAACTAGCGCCGATGAAACAGTCAACGGGGATAAATTGTGTAGCAGAACGAGTAATAGAGCATTTTACAAATGCGTGTCGAGGAAACAAATTGACTGATTTACGACGTAGCAAAATAAACCAATGGGGGGAGACAGTGCGCGAGCGAGGAGCAACCATCAGCGACATAGCGAGATTAGAAACGTCGCTGGGATTTCCAATAACCGTTACAACGATAACCGGTGAAGTATTATATGAATCAAAGTATAAATCAAATGGAGCCCCAATCAAAATTATTGATCATAACGAACACGCGTGGACGCCCGCGGTCACAATATTTCCACGGGATAGAACAGTAAAGTATATCCCCGGGGAATTCCTGGGAGAGGATGGTTTTCTCGCGGAGAGGAAACTATTTGATGCTATTGCCTGCTTGTGTAAAAACGACCCTGTGTCAGTGTGGTTACTTCGCAGCGCTGAAAACGATGCGGATACCTTTGATCAGTTTGTAAGACCAAACGGTGAATTATATCGCACTGAAGCATTTCACAACAAGATGAAAAAAACCGCCATGGAATTTGAAGAGCGTGATGAACAACTGCTAACAAATTGTTTTACGATTCCATCGGTTGCGGCTCATGTTGCAGCAAGGAAAAATGCGTGGAGACCAACGCGCAAGGAATTTCTACCGGATGTACAATCCAGTTGTTTGGAATACTATCACGGTGGACTATGGAACACTGAATACAACCCCGACGCTATGATTTCCGTTGATATGGTTGCCTGTTATCCAGCGAGTTTTCTCGGGTATGGATCCGCCGCTGAGTATTTCAAACGATTTGGACACCCCAGACATGAAATGACTCGTGTTGCTATTAATGGACCACTGCCTGATTTTGATTTAACCGAATTCGCTCGCATAGTATCATTTGAATTCGCGGCAGGACTTCATCGCTGTTGTTATATTTGGATCGGTAGACACATGGCTGAAAAGAAGTGGCTGCCAATTGCGCTGCTACGGTATATGATTGATTGTAGCATGCTTGTATCGTTGATTGTCAGTGACGCGATTATATCATACCGGGCGCAGACTGAAGTCTGGTTACCAGAACCAGAGCGTCTAGATAGCATAATTGACGAGTCCAGAGCACACATTGATGCCGACGAGGAATATATCATCGAATGGTCTAAAAGGATATTCAACCAACGAAACTGCGAGGCAAAAGATCTCGGTAGAAGAATAATCGGTAAGTTCACACAAGGTGGAAAAAACTGCGACTACAAACGATATTGCTCACGGCTGATTATAGATGACGCAGAATATGATTTCGTAATCAAGGACGCAGTGGCAAAAAATAGATACGTGAACTGCAAAACAGCTTTCTTGTCCAATGGAACAAAGTTGGGTACAGTTGTTACTTACGCCGATGGAGACAGCCCCGCGTATCCACATTTGAGGGCGTCTATGCTGGGTTACGCCGCTATCAATTTATTCTCGATGATAAATAGATTTCCCGACACCGCGGTTAGAGTAGCCGTTGATTCATTTTATATAGACGTAAAGTACAAGGGAAACTTAGCCGAGTTTACTAGTCCGGACGAGAGTTGGGGTATATGGAGAATTAAAAATGAAATACGACGCGATTATTCCCCGTCAGCAAATGTCACCGTTGAAAACAATTACTTACGCGGTGATAATTTATCAGAATGGTCTAATGCACCACCGTGTTCTGATCCAATTTGTAGACACAAAACAGTTTATTTAAGCGGCTGTGGCGGGTCAGGAAAGACGACTCGGGCAATTGAATTATTTCGAACGCGGGCAAGTATAATCGTGCTTACACCGACCCATAGACTAGCGCGAGAGATAAAACAACGAAATGTTGACGCCGTTACTTATCACAGCTTTTTTCGATACAGCGGCGGTGAGTGGACTCCTGATCGAATGGGTGAAAAATTTATTCCTGAGGTTATCATCTGGGATGAGATATGTACTGTTTCGTTAGATACTTTACAAATGTTTCTTGAGTGGTTGCTGCGCGCGAATACAGCGGTAATCATGTGTGGCGACCATGGCCAACCACCACCATTTGTCGGCGAGGGTCCACATGATTGGTTAAAGGGTTTTGTGGACTATTATGAAGAAACCGATACTGATTACCGAGCACTTGATGAACAACTGCGCGAGGTTAAAAAATTAATCAGATTACAGCCGGATAGAGTTCAATGTGAAATAATCCGCGAGGTGATTCCGGAAACGCCGTTAAATGAATTCTGGGAAACATGGAGACCAAACGATTTGATTGTAGCGAGTAGAAAGATAGTCAGAGACACACTTCAGCGGAAGTTGTTTGCGTTGCATAAGGAAAAGTTTCCAACGCGCCCAGTGCCGTTATGTTATAGACCCGCGGACACACGGCGGCAGAACATTGAAGTTGAAATCCCGGGCCCGACAGCGTCAGGGACAAAAAAACAAATTCTTGTGCTGAATGATATTGTGCTCGTTGATATCAGCGTCGTCGAGGACGCGCTACATGCTGATAAATCCCCGTGGACGCTAGGATACGCAACGACAATACATTCCTCGCAAGGATTGACTATCACGGATACAATTGTTTGGATGGTTGATAATCGCATCGAATGGTCGAATTTAGTCTATCTCGCAGTGTCCCGAGTACGGAGAATGAATCAGCTTCGAAGAATTGTTATTGACGAAGCCGGTGACGGAGTCACCGACAACGATGACAGCGTCATTGATAGAAAACTCTCGGGTTACCGCCAACAGGATAAAAAAAAACAGCGGCGTTTTGATATTGATGCCGAATTAATAATTGCGTTACGACAACAACAGAATAATCACTGCGCGAGTTGCAATTGTGTAATGCGCTGACGTTATTCGGATAAAGACGCTCGCCAATTTACCGTGGACAGGATCGATAACAGTCTCGGTCATGTCAAAAACAATGTGAGGTTAACATGTCTTGAGTGCAATAGACGCAACGGCGCTAGTTAAGGCCACGTGGGGGTAATTGAGTATCATCAGGTATCACTTGCAGTTGCTCGTGAGTAAACCCCCGCTGTGGGGCAGTTGAATCCAGTCTATAGATCGGTGGTCTACCAGTTGATCGTGTTATCGTTGATATGTTATGTGTGGTAACACTCCCAATAGGATCAGTAGCTCTTTTTTTACCGCCTTCAAGCTCTCCTGGTTCATACAGATATCTAACAGTGACATCGCCGAGAATCGGCTTGGAAACGCTATCTATTTTTGATCTTCCGGGTATGTACTCGTATTTAATCGCGTCGCTGTGCTTCATGTTGATTGCTCGGGTAATCTCGTTATTTAACGCTGAAATTACGCCTGGCAACCTTTTACCCCTTCACTAGATCGTTTTTCCTGGATGAATTCCTTCGCGTATTGATACCCAAATAACCGTTCAGCAAGAGTCCGATTGAATCGTTCAACAATTGCCTGATCACGATGTAACGCAGTATGACCTCGTCGTATCGCGACGCTATGATGTTTCAGCGTTGATAAAACAGCGCCGCGAAATTCATTGCCAGGATCAACTTGTAATAGATTTGGCCAGCGCAGAGGACCTCTTCGATAAATCCGCTCAAACGCATCGGCTACTTCAGTTGCTGACTTTGTTTTCAAGGGCTCCGCTTGTTTGTATCGACTCGCAACATCAACTACGGTTAGCGCGTATTTGTAACCGTTGTCATGCGGCAGAAATAGTATATCAGCCTGATGAACTTCATTAGGTACGCTGACATCAAAGCGCGAAAAGTTGATTTGTTTAGGCGGTGGTAGATAGATTTGCCATATAGCCTGTTTGGATAACCAATTAGCAGCAACGGCCTTTGTTACCTTTGCAGCGCTTGCGAGTTTACCAATTGCGGCCTTCCCCTTCCAGTATCCTCTCGGAGAATAATAGATGGATTCCATGTTGTTATTATAAACGCTAGCGTTTTCAATTACCAGCGCGAGAAGCTCCGCTTCCAATCATTAATTTACCTTTCATAGCCGATTTTACCAACCATGAGGCCAATTTTTCCTTGAGGGATTTATCAGGAATAGCATTTAACGCGTGAATTAATTTTACATCCGCGATATGACGCTGTTGCAAATCGCTACTTTTGTAGTAAGCAACATCATGAGCATGACACGCCTTATCGATAGCGTTTATTGGATACTCACCGGGTTTGGGCTGATTTTGATCATCGAGTCTGATATCTAATCGTGTTCCGGGGCCACAGTAGCTGTATCCTGGGAGGTGCTTTTCTCCTGGATACTTTGCCCACGGTGTTCCGGGGAGTTTTAATAACTTGGCTGCAATATCACCTCCTCGCTTTTTTTTAAAGCATCCCCGGGTCTAGCAGAAATAAATCTAAATTTCTTTGTACCGCATTGGACACACTTACCAGTAAGCGCCGATCTGTTATTTCTCGTTGTAACGGTTGTCATATCATGTGTGCCAGTACGCACTCTACACTTCACACAATATAAATCCATAATTTATGTATAGAGATATGGATATAATTGATTTTTCGGCGACTAAAACGAGAGAACCAGTTAAGCATGGTGCAGCGTTACCAAACTCGATCCGGATGATTATCATCGGACCATCTGGATCCGGCAAGACGCAATTGTTACTCAATTTAATAATGAGATGGATGAAGTGGGATAAGTTGTATTTAATCGCCCCTAGCGTAGATGATCAACGATGCTACGAGGTGTTGAAAGATTTTAACGAGAATGCATCGGCGATCGCTGAAAAAAATGTTATTGAGTTTATTACAGATATCAATGATGCACCAGGCATTGATGATATTGATGGCGACGTTAACAATCTAGTCGTGTACGATGATGTTATGTTAGACAATCAAAAAAACCCAGCTAGGATATTTTCCAGAGGCAGGCACAAAAACACCGACGTGATATATGTCACTCAACGATACACTCAGATTCCAAAAGTAATCAGAGACAACTGTAATATTCTTGCTGTATTCAACGGCGTTGATACACACACGCTACGAAATATTTGGCAGACATGGTGCGGCGGTGACATGGACTTTAATGGTTTTCGAAACTTTTTTAGTCATGCTCAGTCCACCCCACATGGATTTGTAACGATAAATTTACATGATCCTCGGACACGATATCGTATCGGACTTGACCAAATATTCGGTTAGTTGTAAATAATTTTCATTGTAATAGCCCCTTAGCAGCAGGGGGGGAAATGACATCGACGCGGTCGTCGCTGTGTTTACCGGACGCTGACGACGCTGGGATCGGCGCGCAGAAAGTATTAATTAAAGCAAAATAACGATTGGACGACCCCCACGACGTCGTCGTCGTTTTTTTTTTACCAGGCGCTGACTACACCGGATCCGCTGAGTGCAGAAGTAATAATTAAGCAAAATAACGATTGGACAAAATGTCGGATTCGCCCCCCCCCCCCTGCTGCTCAATGTACAAAACATATACTGTAGTAAACAGGAAGATAATGTAATTCAAGACACACACAATGAATAGAGGAAGGTCATGACTAATTCGTCATACATTTAAAATATGTACATTATGTGTTTCGTTTCATTGTGTTGGTTTGGTTTGACCATGTTATTGTCAAGAGAGGAGGACCATTGAAGAACTGAAGCAGTGATATATTACTGAATGATGGTCGTCACTGCTTGTAAATTATTGCAGTTTGTGTATCATTCAATTTACTTGAAATAAAAAATCCCATAAAATTCGTGAATATTTTTTGAACCAAAACCATGAAGCAATAATGTCACAGGGACATACTTTAATAACTATATGGCATACAATACTATGATATAATTCATTTTCTTGCTGATATTGTTTCTCGGGCATGGTTCGTACTGTATCATAACTGATCAATTATCATAAAAACATAGCACGTAATTTAAATGAAATTATCGAGGGTTTAATATATTTCTCCAAATTTATCTTCTCATCGATAATTTGAGTTAACATAAAACCAGAACATAACTTCCTATTTCATCATTGAATCATGAAGATGTTAAACATAATGCTCATATTTTAGTTTAAATATTATACAGATGAAAATCTTATTATTTGCAGAGTTTAGCAAATCCTCAAATTCAAGGAAGTCTTAAAGTCCCATTGATAGACAACGATTTTGTATGTAAAACAGCTTTTAATTATTATAACCATACTACCTGTGTTTTAGCATTTGACTTAATTTGATTTTTCATAAAATATAAAATAACAATTTAATCGCAAATAAAACACTAGGAATGATAATAATACAACTATAATTTTAGGAATGAGAAATTTTAATGATCATTAACTGTGGTCAATGGTTTTTGGATCAAAATAATTTTTTTTAAAAACTTGCAATGAACTTCGATGACCTCAATACAAGGAATGAACGCTGGTAATGAAACAGTTAATTATTTTATCATTACAATACTAACTTTGGGATGTCATGTTGGAGCGTTCTCGTGCGTCTATTGTATAGTTACCACTCCTAATGAAACTGGTGATGCGCAAAAAACTGATATAAATAACCGTGTTTTAACCGTCATCTTAACCTGACTATAACTGGAAAAATATACATGAGTTATTTTCTAATGTTCAGTCTTATACATCATTCGCGCAT
Source organism: Sinohyriopsis cumingii (assembly GCA_028554795.2). Lineage (NCBI taxonomy): Eukaryota > Metazoa > Mollusca > Bivalvia > Unionida > Unionidae > Sinohyriopsis > Sinohyriopsis cumingii. The sequence goes on along the minus strand of CM068831.1, from coordinate 72,535,957 downwards.
GTACATGTGATTTTAAACACTCCCTGTCTTTATCAAACTCCCGATGGTTTTAAATTTAATTTAATGATTCAGTTCAATTTTTATTATTGCATATATCTCATAACACCTACCTTTTACTACTATTTTGTAAATACTCTTGTTGCCTTCTTTATCTTTCAAAATAATATATGTTGTTCGAATGTATTTTAACAATAAGACCTACTCAAACTCAAATACACGTCTTTGGTCCTAGTGATCTTTATGTAGGCGTTTGATATCCTGACGACTTCGAACAGGACGACATTTGAATCAAACGTCGGAACCTTTTTAATCTTTTATGATAGCATCTTCTGCTTTCATGTGAAATGCATATTTACGGAAAAATATGGTGTCCGAAGATTCGGACCTATTATCAATTCACCAAATATCGAGGAATAACTAGATTATAATCCAATTTTAATGCAAAATGGTGATACATTTTGTTGTATTAAGCGTACTTCACGGATGTAATATGTGACTACACTTTACAATCAATTGCCTAACATTGAATTTCTACATACCACGGTGTAAGTTTTATTCATTTTGCCAAGGTAATAAAGAATGCAAAATAAAATTGAGGTGACGTTGAATCGCGTGTAAAGAAAGGGAAATAACGAACCAACATCTGTTGTTTTTTTTTGTTTTTTTTTTCTTCTTCGTGTTTTCATTTTATGCTTTCAGTAATATCGACCTAGGGTTGTTTGGGAAGGAAGAATACAGAGTCGAGTCTTATATTAATGAAAGACTTATGAACTTTTCTCTGAGTGATTCACTTGTGTACAATTTAAGATTCCCATTCCCCCCCCCCCCCATTCATCTGGATAAGCAACAAGCCTTGACTCCAATTGAATAGACGTGATTGGTCTCACGAGCTCACGTTGTTTGCTCTGTCAAGTTTTATGTTCTATTTTTAGGTTTGCATTGTCCACATTGTAAAATTATCATTTCGAAGCATTCTAGTATTAGTTAATTTGAGTCCCTTTACCTCTCTTTACAATTACCAGACTTACCTAAAAGAGACATTAACACAGTAATTACCACGTGAGCTGTAAGTGATTTGTATTTGTATTCACTAAAAAATATTTAAATTGTACGACACACATAGAAACACAAATATGATCCGATGATTACCTTTGAACATAGAAAGTCATACTGTAAATTCTGACGTCTACATGTATAATGTCAGTGTAAAATACATTTTCAAACCAGTCCATCGCTTCCATGTGTGTAATTAGAAGCGAGCAGAGGTACACACTATCACCAAGTGCAGGAACATATATACAAAATACTCTGTCAGAGAATATAACGTTTTATTAAAAGACACATTATTCTTAAGCAAGAATAAGATAAAGTTAAGATAATATGTGCGTAGCTAGACAATTGCTTAAGTTAGCCAGAATCAACATTTCTTTGTCTCGTCAAAATAACTAACGCTAATGTAGGAGAATTCTGCAGATCGTATATGTAAATGTGCGGGCAGTTACTCCATCAGACTAAACAGATTATCTCTACAAGATTTGATTCCCTTCTTCACATGTGCAACTGTTACAACGGAGCTATATATAATGTAAATTGTATTCGTTACCATATAAAGCACATGGTATCTGTGCCGTCGTTAGTAATATTAAAAAAATATTTTTTTTTTGTTTTTCTCACACGAATAGGTCAAACTTTCAGCAGTATTAAAAAGCGTACCCCACCCCCACATACAGTAAAATAGCATGGCTATTAAAGTGTTGGTTTAAAACAATTTTATATACCAATACTATTTGTATATCCAAGTGTGATCCGCCAATGGCGCAATAATACGCATATATAAACATTATTTCAACGGTGCCCTTGCAACTGTGTGTTGTCCACTTATTATTCATTAGTGACGTATGAAAATAACGATAAAATGTATTAACAGTTCCCGTTTTCTAAATGAATTTATTATAGTTCGCAATTTTATCGCAATCGTTTGTGCTTTCCGTTCCCCTCCTCTCTCATGCATTAGAGACAAAAGACGCAGAAATCTGGAATGATAGAAAAATGAATTTGTGCTGGATGAAAACTTTGAAATTAAGCTTACACCAAGCAACCTTGCGTAACGGTATGTGTGCACCTTCCTTGGGATTTATATACAGTGATTATATAATCAATGATACAAAGTTGTAAACCCTGTCGACATTATACGGTAAATTTCCCAGTTACGTGGTACACATACTGTGATGTGTTTAGTGTTTTGTTGTTGTTGTTGTATTTGAAACCTATTATACTGTTCCAAAAATCGATTATCATTAATTAAATATGAAAATGTCCAAAAGCCGCCTCTCTCTCTCTCTCTCTCTCCGGACCATCGCAGCAGGATTTGGGCGAAAATCTATGAAACGACGAACGTAGAGGATTAGAGGGTTTTCGATTATGTCATCCCACGATGTCTCTGAACTTATTTATAAATGGTAACAGTTAAGTCAAAACGACCAAAGGATGAGAAAGAGAGAGATATTAAAATCAAATCGTCCAATAAAGAGACATAGAGGTTGGTATACGGTTGGTAGTGCTGTTATTAAAACAAAACAACGGTTGAGATAAACTATAAATATATTAAAATATTTTAATTATCTCTTGTTGGATCGTCATTTCACTTAGCTTTTATTTTAAAGTAATGTCCATGCGCCGGTACGTGAATGGGTGAGCGTTCATGTGAAAGGAGAAGCTATCCATGTGTTTGTAGTGCTCTACTGTCTTCATCAAAACCATCTTTCAGGTTTATATCTTAAATGTGTATTATATTAATTTAATTAATGTGAATAAAAATATAAACTCAAAAACGAAAACAATCAATTTATCATATGTAGAGGTGATTTTAAATAGCAACAAAAGGTAAAGAACTAAAATTTATAGCGGACACACTCGGGATATGAGGAGTTGATTCACTCCGTCAATACACAGTTCACCTCTAGTCCATCTTAAACACAGTTCAAAGGGCAAATATGTGTATTTGTATGTGATATAAATAACATATATGCACGATATGTACGCTGTATAAATGATATTCAACTCGCTTTAAATTGTTCATTAAAAGGAAAATCGACAAGCCTCGTTTCATTTTAATGAAAAATGAATGCATCTCTTGGCATATCATTGATACGGCGTACATACTATACATGCTATACTATACATACATACATACATACATACATACATACATATACACACACACACACACATACATACATACATACATACATACATACATACATACATACATACATACATACATACATTCATACATACATATAAAAGCGTACGTCTGCTTTTGTTTGTAGGCAATGATCGCCTTAATATGTCTTTTTTTAAGATGCGAAGTAGATTTCCTTGCTCAAGCTATATATATATATATATATATATATATATATATATATATATATATATATATATATATATATATATATATAATGTTGCCTCATTTGTTTAAGGCGTATTATAGCTAAATACCTCTCCTGCTACAGACTTCGCTAAGTTTCTAATGTTTCTGTTTTTTCCAACATTGTATGTTGCTGCGCGCGAGATGGTAACGTTCCCGGTTCTAACACCCAACTAGGTGGACTTTGGTTTTCTCCGTTATGTTTATGTAAACATTATAGGTTCTGCAAGGATGAATACTATATATATATATATATATATATATATATATATATATATATATATATATATATATATATATATATATATATATATATATATATATATATGTATATATATGTATATATATATATATATATATATATATCTATATATATATATATATATATATATATATATATATATATATATATATATATATATGCAAAAAATCGGACATAAATTTCAAAATTAGGAATTCAAATTTTTGACCAAATATATTCAGGTAAAAACCAAATCTGAAATTGTTATTTTCTTAGAATGAAAAAACTTCGGATTTGTCCAGATTTTGTTTTGTTCAATTTTTTTTACTTTTCTCGATTTTTGAGTTGGCCAGTATCTGAGTTACCCGAATTTCGGGTTGCTCTAAATTTCCGATCTTCCCAAATTTTGATGTATTCAAAAATACGAATTTGCACATATTTTCGTTAGACAGATTGATTTTACAGAGAGTTTGTATAAATAAGGCAGTATAAGTCTCCACCAGTAGGATTATACTTTGATGTTAAAAAACATAATCTTAATTTTTGACAAAGTTTTATTTTATAAATATATGTTGCTTTTATACTGTTTATGTCAACGTAATTCTGACAGTGTGAGTAACATAAAAATAAATAAGAGAGAAAATGCGTAGGCCATACAATTATTGTGCTGTTTGTTGTGCACATGAATATATATTTAAAACGCGTACATGCTGATGTTGAGGTTCGCAGGTATTTTGTTGCGAAGCTTCAGTGTTAATGGCTGACCCAGGCAACATTTCATGCAAGTACCATGATTCTAAAAGCTTGAACTTGAAGGTATCACAAAAGCGGGTCAGTGGTTTCAATGTGTATGTGAAAATAGGCTCTAAGGTAGAGTCTTAAAACATATTACAAACTTGTAGCTTCATTGGTCTATATTTTGCACTTACAGTCTATACCACAATCACGTTTACGTCCACCTTGAATTTAGAAGAAAAAAAAACATAAAGTAGTCTCGAATTGATCCGTTTAAGGCTCGCACGCAATAATCAGGGACGTCATTTCAAATTTTTTTCAGTGTGGCGGGGGGGGGGGGGGGGGTACGTGATTGTGTGGGTAAAACTTGTTTGGGGGATAAAGCTTGATTCATGCAAATATCAACGCGCTGGCTCAGGCTGAATAACATGTTAGAAAGCTAATAAAAGCAGGGACGTCATTTCAATTTTTCGTGGTAGGGAGGAGCAAAACTTGATGGGCTTGTTAATTTTCGTATATAGGCTCAATACATTTTACAGTACATGCAAATTGGGGGTGGGCAAATGCCCTCCCAACTCCCACTACGCCCCCCATCCACATGACGTCCCCGGCCATAACACATGGCATAGTAAGTGATGTCATAAATATCACATAATAAATCTCACATAATAAATGACCGGGAATAAATGCTTGCATCTAACATCTAATAGCTTGAGTACCTACAACTCAATATTTACATCACAATCAGTTGCCCCGAGTGGCTGAGATTAAGCCAATCAGAGAATAGCATCGTGTTTTAAAGCGTCACACACTACTCAGTTTAAGATGTGGCCACCACATCAGTTGAAAAATAAAAATCCATACTTGCACGATATCAATCATCATCCACAAAAACCGTTTCGTTATGTGCAGGCAAAACACAGTTCTTAAGAACTGTATACCAATCAACGTGCAAAATGCCATTTCGTATTGTACAGTCCTGTCTTCGCATCAAGATATGTAAGATGCTTTTTGTTTTATTCATTTAAAGTATATTTCATTTGCAGCATTAGCAGAGACATATCATTTATTTCAAACAAAGGATACCTATTTGGTTCACGAAATCTTACGGAAGAAGAATATGGGCTTTTATGTATTATCTATTACCTCACTGGTCAAATGTTTACATCGCCTGAGTTACTTAGTGCATTTAGTTTTTTTTTTTGTTTGGTTTTTACACAGTGAAAAGTATACTTCAAGTACCAAGGAATTACTTTGAATGGTAGGTAGTATAGACTGGCTATAAAAGTGTAACTCATATGCCTGTAATCTGGGTACAAGGCATTATATTGACTAAATTACATCGTGAGTCATGTGCTAATAAATATTTAAGAATTTAAATGTATATATTTTAACCCCTATTTCATCACTTATATCAGACTGAAACCCATATGTCATGACCTACGGTTATATGTTTGAATTTATTGTCTTCTTGACCCAACAACTGGCTAGTAAAAGTGTTTGACAAGAACAATTTAGTATTTTATGACATTTTAAGCAGAAACAAATCTTGAAAGAGTGGTCGAATAAAACAAAGAATATGATTGAATAGACGACACATATAATACTTGTTGTTGTGCGTTTCCATTACCAATTTATATGCATTACTACCATTATTATTCACATAATGTAATATCGAACAATGATTATCTATGCCCTTCAGCAATTATCCTGCTAACAATGATTATCTATGCCCTACAGCAATTATCCTGCTGCTTAGTGAGGACAATTCGCATAAAGATAGCTGAACAATTTCTTTTTCTGGTTGTCGGAAAACAATATAAAAAGGAAGAAAATAAAACCTGTTATATATGTCTGTAAAGGTGTAGTGGTTGTCTAGGGGTGGGGTTCTTCTTATAGACTTTAACGAATTATGAGAAGTTCCCCTGGTCCTTATTCAGAAAGTTAATTCTGGACACTATATTATTTATTGACTAAATATATTTATGGCTACGAGCCCCCAGTCAGCAATGCCGACAGTTAAATTAAAAGAAATACAAAGATGAAATTTAAACAATAACAATTTAATAAATGAAATTTAAAAGAATTTAAAGTAATCAATGTCTCTCTTTCACCCAATGATCCCTTTGATCATCATTTGAGTTCACAGTGTGAGGAGATTTTTCCCTTCTTGAGTGCTACTCATCTAAATCTCTTCGTTCCCTTGTCTTTCTCTCCTTTCGTGATCTCCACTTCCGCTTCCTCTTCTATAATCCTTGTTCCTTGCCGTTATCTTGACTTCCGGTTCCTCTTCTAGTATCCGGAACCCTTGACGGTATCCCTTGAGGTCACCCGAAATTCACTCGGTATCTCTCACCGTCACCCGAAATTCTCTGAACTTCTCTCGTCCCCCGAAATTCTCTGAAATTCTTTCGTCCCCCGAAAGCTTCCTGTTGAAAGGTATACATACGACAAATTCTCTTCAATTAACAGCAGTCGTATCAAGCAGAATCAACGTAACATCAAACTTACCTGATCGAAGCTATTTCATGAATTTCCTAAATTCCGCCAATTTTTACGAATGGCTAACGGAGTGTGTGTCACTGCGACTCTTAAACACCAACTGACGAATTTCAGGCTTGTACAAGTCTTATGCCAGTTTCTCGAATCAAGTCCCACCTACAACGCATCCCGATTGGATGGCGACGGACTCTGGTCATTTGATCGAACTGTCAATCATAAAAATGTCAGTCTGTGTGTCCCCATGTACTGTCCAGCCTACCATTGTCGGCTTCCGGCTCTTTGAAGTTGTCTACGTCACGTGTTCCCATGTACAAAGATTCCCGCCAGATTTCCACTCAAGAGCTCAAACAAAGACTGGGTTACGTAAGAGAATTAGCCAACTTAGGTACTTGGAAAAACAAAGCTTACCTGGCTCCACTTACAGACTTATAAATACATGTATAATACAAGGGGTTGGGGTAAAACATCACATCCCCCCACGCTTGAGAATAAAATCAGGATTTTATTCACTCAAACTACAAAAGCAAAAGTGTTACAACGATATAAAGAACAAAATCAGCAAAATGAACTAAATGCTAAACTGAGTATGAACACGAAAATATAACAAATGATCTATATCATTTCGGCGCTTCTACTCATGAAATCTGCGCCTACGTTTTCAGATCCTTTCACGTATCTGATCTTCATCTGGTACTGCTGTAAAAACAGCGACCATCGCATCAATCGACCATTGGCCAACTTTGCCTGCGCCAGATAGGCGAGTGGTTGGTGGTCGGTCTCCAATATGAACTTACGTCCATATAGGTATCGCTCGAACCGTGATATGCCGAACACGATTCCGAGACATTCCCTCTCCGATACTGAGTAATTCTTCTCGGCAGCAGACAACTTCCGGCTGCCGTATGCGACAGGAAAAAGCGTCTTGTCATGCTCCTGGAGCAGTACTGCTCCCAGTCCCGTGTCGCATGCATCGGTGCGCAGAACGAATTCTTTATCCAAGTCCGGTAGACGAACAACTGCGTCGGATGTAAGTCTATCCTTTAGCGTTTGGAATGCGTGCTCACACGCATCTGTCCAAACGAACTTACTCGGGGTCCGTTTCTTGGTTAGGTCAGACAACGGGCCCGCAATCGCGCTGAAATTAGCGACATACCTCCGGTAATATCCGGCCAGTCCCAGGAATGACCTCACTTCCGTTTTCGTGGTGGGGCGTGCGGCGTTTCTCAACTGCTACACCTTCGACTTCTCTGGAGGCAGCGTGCCTTGGCTCAGGGTATGTCCTAAATAGTCTAATGTCCTGAAACCAAGGTGACATTTGGAAGGGCGGGCTGTCAAGCCCTCCTGACGTAGCCGCTCCAAAACGTCAGCTAACAGAGCGAGGTGTTCACCCCATGTCTCTGTAGCTAACAAGAGGTCATCCATGAAGCTGTGGACACCCCTATCGCGCAAGGGCTCCAACAACTTCCGCATCATTCTGGTAAAGACGCTGGGCGCGTTTTGTACCCCGAACGGCATCACCAACCATTGGTATGTCCCGTCGGGGGTAGCAAAAGCAAGCTTCGGTCGGTCTTCTTTCCTTACCGGAATTTGCCAATACCCCTTGGACAAATCCAGTTTGGAAAAATATTTCGCTTTCGAGACCGAAGCGAAGATATGTTCGGGGTCAGGTAGCATTTCAACTTGAAATTCTGTCACCTGATTCAGCTTCCGGTAGTCGACGCAGAACCGATGGGTGCCGTCCTTCTTCTGCACTAAGACTACTGGTGAGCTGTACGGAGAGTCGGCAGGTTCGATTACTCCCAGAGCAATCATCTGCTCGATTTCTTCCCTTACAACTTGTCGTTTCGCGTGGGGCAAGGGGTAGGGTTTACGCTGAACTGGTCGGTCGTCCACCATCTTTAACCCGAACTCGACAAGCGTCGTCCTCCCGGGTTTTTCTGTTAGCACGTCGGAATATCCGGCCATCAAGGTCTCTATCTCGTTCCGCTGCCCTTCAGTTAACATGGGGTCACACTCCACGTCCGACGGAGTCTCGGCCCTCGTTAATGGACAGCTCGGGACAGTGTTAGCACCTTCCGTATCGCCTTCGATATCCTCGGTGACTATCGCTGCGACAACAAAATCGCTGGCGGTCTCCCTTTCCCGGTACCTCTTGAGCAAATTGGCATGGTACAATTTCTCTTTCGTCGGTAGCTGTATCCGGTAGGTTTGACCTCCGACCTTCTTGGTGACGACGTATGGACCCCTCCAGGAAACTTGCAACTTGTTGTGTTCCTGGGGCAACAACAACAACACTTTGTCCCCTACCTCAAACTGACGTGGTTTTGCGCGCTTATTGTAATTTTTCGCCTGTTGCGCCTTAGCTCGTTTGAGATTTTCTTGAGCGAGAGAACAAACCTCTTCCAGTTTGTTGCGCAAGTCCGCGACGTACTGGTAGGTAGTGCGTACTTCCTCTACAGCGTGGTCGTCTGTCCACAGCTGTCTCAGTACGGCGATTGGGCCGCGTAGGGTTCTCCCGTACAAGAGTTCAAAGGGAGAGAACCCCAAACTCGCTTGCGGTACTTCCCGGTATGCAAAAAGCATGGCCGGAATATACCGGTTCCAATCCTTGGGGCGGCCTTCGCACAATTTCTTGAGCGTGTTTTTCAAGGTCCCATTAAACCGTTCGACCAATCCGTTACATTGGGGGTGATACGGTGTAGTCGTGAGGTGTTTAATCGACATGAGACGATTCACCTCCGCCATCACACGACTCATAAATTGTGTTCCTTGATCGGTCAAGATCTCGTCGGGCACTCCGACTCTTGACCAGATCGCAAACAGAGCTTCCGCGACGGTTTCCGTGTCAATGTTACGCAACGCAACGGCCTCCGGATAGCGTGTAGCATAATCGACAACCGTTAAAATATATCGATTTCCGTGCGCAGACGCGGGTTTTATCGGTCCGATTAAATCCATGGCAACACGTCTAAATGGTTCATCGATAAGGGGCGTACTCCCCAAAGGGATGGGTCGCTGATCCGTTTTCGGTGCCATTCTCTGGCATTTGTCACAGGAGAGACAGAACCGTTTTACGTCTCCCTGGACCCCTGGCCAGTAAAACTCTTTTACAAGACGGTCACGCGTCTTAGCAATTCCCATGTGTCCACCCATGAGACTCTCGTGTGCAAGTTTCAGTACTTCGCAACGCTTTTCCTTTGGCACGACGACTTGCTTGAAGTGTTCGTTGTGTTTCCTGGCGTGGCGATGCAAGATTCCCTTCTTGTAGACAAACTTCACCGCGCCGTTCGGAGTTTCCCTTTCTGTTCCCGCTTCTGCGTGTTTGTGCAACTGCGCCAGAGTTGCGTCCTCCTGTTGCAGCTTCCTTAACTCCGCTGGAATAACATTAGTAACCGGTGACGATGTAACTTGGATTGGCTTTTGTTTCGGCTGTCGACTCATGGCCCTGGTTTCAACAGCACTCACTGGCATAGGTGTGCAGGTTTCGGGGTTCGGCTGGGGTAACACATAACGGCAACCCAATATGACGTCATGTGATAGCCCCTCCAAGCAAGCAGCTTCAATTTTCCCCATCACGTATGGTGAATCGAGGTCAATGACAGCTACTGGTAATGAGTCACGCGCGCAATTCGCGTATTGAACTTCTATTACCTCCCCTGTATAGTCCTCCGGCTTGACATATTTCTTGTCGACAAGCGCGGGGACGCTGCACCCAGTGTCATACAAGATGGTGGCGCCTTCACCATTGACAGTTGCGGCCGCAAGGTTGGCTGGGTTGCGACTCGCTTCCGGCACACATTCCTTCTTAGCTACGACATTCACCTGGGTCTGCCTGCCCTTGGGACAGTCCCTGGCAAAATGCCCCAGGCGCTTGCAATTAAAACATGTCGGCGGCCCTCGCCGACTTGCAAGTCCTGGTTTCGTGGGTGAGGCCTGTCCAGGTCGATAGGCGGCAGCCCTACCTGTAGGTGCCCCTCCGACCTTCCCGTCGCCCTGACGGTTACGGACAGCCGGCTCAACCTCCCCCATACGACGCGACTCAGAGGGTCGGGGTCGGTCAGCAACCCCGGAACCTCTACTCTTCGAGTGCGCCTGCTCGTATCGCTCCGCCATGTTAGGGATCTCTTCGAGCGTCCGGTGTTCTCTTTCTGCTAAGAAAACTGTCAACTCGCGACGGTAAGTACCCAGGACATGTTCCTTGAGTATTACCTCGCGTAGCCCTTCGTACGTGCGTTCGACTTCGGCCATTTTCATCCACTTCTCAAATAAACCTCGAACACGGTTGTGGAATTGAGAGTGGGTCTCTGTTACCTTTTTCACCGAGTCCCGGAAAAGTTTCCGGTAAGTCTCGGCGGTCAGCCGGTAATGGCAGAGAAGCGCCTTCTTGAGGGCAGTGTAGTCATCAGCCTCTTCTGCAGTTAAGCCGTGGTAGACTTCCCGAGCTGCACCTTGCAAAAAGGCTGAGACATTAATGGCCCAGTGCTGTTCATGGACCTGATGAGCGCGTGCGAGTTTCTCAAACTGGACGAGAAAATCGTCAATAACCTCCTCCCTATCACTGAAGCGTGACATGTTGATCTGGACTATCCGGTGGTCGATGAAAGGTCGGCCGGTTGTTCCAGAGCTTGTACTGGCGTCGTCCCGTCCGTTGGTCCTAGCTTCAACTCTGACCTTTTCCATCTCCAGAGTGTGAGCGAGTCTGGCTAGCTCCAGCTCTTTCTGGGCGTCTCGGTCCGCGTCTATCTTGGCTAACTCTTGGTCCGCTGCTATCTTGGCTAGTTCTCTCTGGGCTTCTCTTTCCGCTGCTTTTTCGGCCTTCCATTCCTTGATCCTTTCTTCTATAAAGGTTGCCAGGCGATCTCCCTCGTATCCAAGATCTTCCGACCCCATGGCGCGGTATTCCTTTATCATTTGTCGTTCGGTAGCCATTATAGTAATGTAAAGTGATACCTTGTCTCAAAATTCAAACAATATACAGATATTTGTAATACCAGTTTAAATACTTACCTGTCGACAACAACTAGTTTCGTTCAGGTAAGATATTTGTTCGATATCTGCTTCACACGTACTGCTATGAATGGAAGATCTACAAAGCCTGCACATATGACAATAAAAATACAAGATGAGAAAATCACAAAATTTCAAATACAAAGAATGGAAAATATCTCACACTGTTCACTAATACTTCTACCAATAACTTTAAGTCCCAAAATAATATATATGTCTAATTCATATCCCGGACGAAGCGCCCACTGTGGGGGTGTAGTGGTTGTCTAGGGGTGGGGTTCTTCTTATAGACTTTAACGAATTATGAGAAGTTCCCCTGGTCCTTATTCAGAAAGTTAATTCTGGACACTATATTATTTATTGACTAAATATATTTATGGCTACGAGCCCCCAGTCAGCAATGCCGACAGTTAAATTAAAAGAAATACAAAGATGAAATTTAAACAATAACAATTTAATAAATGAAATTTAAAAGAATTTAAAGTAATCAATGTCTCTCTTTCACCCAATGATCCCTTTGATCATCATTTGAGTTCACAGTGTGAGGAGATTTTTCCCTTCTTGAGTGCTACTCATCTAAATCTCTTCGTTCCCTTGTCTTTCTCTCCTTTCGTGATCTCCACTTCCGCTTCCTCTTCTATAATCCTTGTTCCTTGCCGTTATCTTGACTTCCGGTTCCTCTTCTAGTATCCGGAACCCTTGACGGTATCCCTTGAGGTCACCCGAAATTCACTCGGTATCTCTCACCGTCACCCGAAATTCTCTGAACTTCTCTCGTCCCCCGAAATTCTCTGAAATTCTTTCGTCCCCCGAAAGCTTCCTGTTGAAAGGTATACATACGACAAATTCTCTTCAATTAACAGCAGTCGTATCAAGCAGAATCAACGTAACATCAAACTTACCTGATCGAAGCTATTTCATGAATTTCCTAAATTCCGCCAATTTTTACGAATGGCTAACGGAGTGTGTGTCACTGCGACTCTTAAACACCAACTGACGAATTTCAGGCTTGTACAAGTCTTATGCCAGTTTCTCGAATCAAGTCCCACCTACAACGCATCCCGATTGGATGGCGACGGACTCTGGTCATTTGATCGAACTGTCAATCATAAAAATGTCAGTCTGTGTGTCCCCATGTACTGTCCAGCCTACCATTGTCGGCTTCCGGCTCTTTGAAGTTGTCTACGTCACGTGTTCCCATGTACAAAGATTCCCGCCAGATTTCCACTCAAGAGCTCAAACAAAGACTGGGTTACGTAAGAGGATTAGCCAACTTAGGTACTTGGAAAAACAAAGCTTACCTGGCTCCACTTACAGACTTATAAATACATGTATAATACAAGGGGTTGGGGTAAAACATCACAATGTCAAGGCATCAGAACTGCTTCCTTAACGACAAAGTTAAAAACAGAGTATGCCCAATACAGTACTGCACTAGCCTAACTCTATCTTTTTCTCTGTCTAGCTTCACCTACATACACACATGCATGCATACTTACATGCATACATACATGCATACAATCATACATACATACATACGTACATATATACATACATACATACTTATTGGTACGTTAACAGATTTGATTTACAATACTGTTTGTCTTAAATTTCCACTTTGTGACTTAGCGAAATAATTATTAGTTAATTGTAATAAACTTGTCGCTTTCCATTTGATATTTATTTAAGACCATAGACTAGCAAGACTACATACAATATATATTACTTTAAAACACGTTAAAACATATTGCCAATGTAAAACAATAAGACCCCAAAATCTGTATTGAACCATTTGACCAACACAAACAAAGTAACACACGGAGACTTCTGTAGATAAAAAACAAGAACAAGTTTAGTTTTGAGATGTGAAATCGTAAATACATATTTGCAAATATTCACTAACCGTTTCAGCTTTGAAATAATGAATTTAACAAAAAGTTCGTATACGGGACCTTAATGTATAAAGAATCGAGGTGAATTGTATTGTTGTAAATGTCATGAGGCGTTATACGTGGATTATTCAGCCACGAAACTGGGAAACTATACTAAAAGTCAAAATAAGTCAAATTGAGATCGCTCCCGAGGGTATAAAATTATGCATTTGTTTAATCCTAATTCCAAATTTATTAAAGAAAGCGTTATCTTTTTTTTTTCTCAGAAAGGTATAAATCATAAATTTTTAAGATAAGTCCTTAACGAGATATATAGCCATCTAATTATTTAGTAAATCAATATATATTCATGGAGTCAAGAATGGATACCGGAAAGCATGAAACAATTGCAAAGGAGACAATTTGAAATAAAATTCCAAACAAAAAAGATGATTTAAGAAGTATTCGGTTTTGAGGGTCAGTGTCTGCAAATTGATTCAGTCAGTAAGATGTTATCGTCATACATCAATAACTAAGATTCTCTGTTGATTGACATTTACAATGAAACACAACATACCGTAAACGAGCTTTCCATCAAATTCAAATGAAGACTGCTGTTGCCGTCAGTGTATGATTCACAATTGTTTTTACATTTTTAAAAGAAAGGTTTGTAAGAAACAATGATTTCAATATTTTTATCCGGACAGACGTCTGATAATGACAATGAAAATATCCAGTGGAGCTTTTTAGGTGTATATAGAAAGACAAATTCAATTCAAGCATGTGCAGTCCCAAGTTGACGATTTGTTTTGTCACCACATCTACAAAACGTGCTCATGTGTTGCAGGCTGTATGATGTATTACTCAGAAAAAAGAAGTATCAGCGAATCTCATAACGTTGCAATCAATTCAATGTTTTTAAAGAATTAATAGATATTCAATGCTTGCAAATAAATACTGGAAAACAAACACTCACGCTAATTTATCGCGTTGTTAATGTTGCAGTGTGGCAAATTTTTCTTTCAGACAAAACTGTATATATATTCCCTTATACAAAGCCAAAAATTGTTCATTTCCAGCCTATGTTTGGTTTTCATATGCATTTGCTTTTATCTGAGGTGATTTCCAGTTGATGTGACAGCAATAGGAGCATGTTTAATACTTTGAAACAAGAGTTTTAGAAACAATCTTTAAACGTTAGGTGAATATCTCAAACGTTTTTAATGAAGTAATTGAATTGTTTATGCTATTTTCATTAATTCAGTAGTGCTGCGAAGTATTGCCTCGGTCATTTTAGCGAGACGCTTTTGTTTCTTCTTCTTGCCTTTATCATTTTTTCAGCCAGTGTTGTGCGACATTTAAATCAGTTCAAGTTTCGACATTTGTAACAATGATCGACCATTCACTACACAGCCGTTATCTGTTTGGATGGATAAATGCATGTATTGATCAGCAACGTGCCACATCACATGCATTATGTTATATTCCTTCTAGAAAATATCTAGGTGGCGCTAAATTACTGCATTTGTCACACCAAGACGCACACGTATGTGAGGATGTTGCATCCAGCATTAACATCGAGATAAATCATTCTTGCATTACATTCTAAAAGGTATGATTTTGAAAATACGATCGCTCTTGTTTCCTTAAACTGTCCAACTCTTCCTGCATTTAATTTAATAATATAGTATCTAAACTGGAATTGTGTGAGGTTTTAATGACTCGAAAGAATATATGTCTTTATATAACCTCCAATGAAGATGTTCAAAGTGTACCAGAACAGAAGGTTAATGTTCCCTTGTTCATATGGGATATTTAATTAGATAATTATGATTCATTTAAGTCTTCAAGAGCCATGGCATATAAGAGTTTCTCAGTTGAGACGATCTCGTCCGACATCTCACACATGATAAGCCAGAGGGTGGGAATACCTGTAAATTCTAAGAATGATATTACACGTATATGTTAATTATTCAACAGTGACAAAAGCTTTCTTGTGTGTAGTATGCGAGAAATAGAATTTTCACCGTTTAGACGCTTCATTGCTTTAGCATGAAAACTGTACGAAGGATTTGGTGTGTTTGTAGATATTAACTTATAAAATGTATCCATGGTCTGTTTTGTATGTTGCTTGCTTGTTATTTACATATCTGTGTGGATGGTTATGTGTGTTTATATTTTACTTCTCCAGCCAGTTCCATGGACATGCATTAATGTGTCAGCCTCAAAGATTAGTATCGTTACATCTTTTCGACATGTTTTGTAGGTGTAATTATGTTTTGATGTTATTTACGTTAATTCGTGTGACTTTACATACATTGTATTGACATGGTTATAAAAGATAAAGAGCTGTGTAGAATCATTTATGTGTTTGGACCTGTAAAATGCGACAGTGCGCCATGCTATGCGATTCCAACAATGTTCTCAATTTCTATCATAAGAAGCGGATGTGTGCAGGTGAGTTTCGTGGTTTCCCCAAACTTCTTGGGTTTTCTCTACCTCAGTGGACCAAACCACGCACCAATTTGCTCAATCAAAAACGAGTTTAATATTTTGGGGAATTCATGTTTAATATGTTACATAACGTGGCATATGCAAAGAATTTGTAACACAGCTATGACTGCACCGACGTAGAAAATGTTTAAGCTCGGTTTAAGAAATCATTAAATTAGGATGAGTTATATTAAGAAAATTTACAGCTGACATAAAAATAGAAAGAAATGAACAAGTCACTCTTAATAATTTCCTCACGCCATGTCAGTATCTAAATATAATTCTTCCGGTTAAATTCCCAGATACTTTGAATTGATTTTTGTATGAAACATAACACTAGCAAATACGCAAAAGTACATATTCCTTATCAAATTTCACATGTCACCAAGAGCAGGAAACAATAATCTTTATTATTAGTTCCCCTTCTCCCCGAGAGCGATAGGTATAACAACATCCATGATAATCCGAATGCCATATCACGTCATGGAGATAGCCTATAGGTTATTTCGTCTTGGCATAAAAGGCAAGGAAAGTAATGTAATGTATATTCTTGGGAAATTAATTTAAATCTGGGTATTAATATACTAACTGTTCCATCAATGTGTTGAATGCATGGATCTGTCGAAAAAAAATATCATCTTGTACAGAATAAGTATCGAGTTTGAATACAATTATTGTGGTGTTCATATCTTAAGATAGAGTTTCTAAATACTTTAGGGTCTCATATATTAACATTAGGCAAAACAGATTTTAAATCATAATTGGTGCCATTTTCTTTGAGGAAACCAGCACAAACATTCTTTTTGAACTGTTTAATACCGGAAGCCATGCTTTCTGCACATGCATACAAAGAGCGATGAAAACCAGTATATGCAAACCAATTTATGTATCCTAAATACTGTAACCTAGATATGCGTTTGTTTGGTCTACGTCAAGTTATTTGAAAAATGTAAATCACTACGTATGCATGAACAACATATTGATAATTATTTTCTCACGCGAAATTAAAGGTGAGAGGGTTTCTTTCCGTTTCCCTTCTATGTTCCTCATCTTTAACTTCCACCTAGTATTCCTTTCGGTACTTCCGGTACCCTTGCTTCCCTTTCCCGGTTTCCTTGTCGTTACTTCCGGTACCGTCGTTTCCGTTCATTCGGCCATCATTGTGGGTACTTTTGGTACCCTCATTTCCGTGCTCTTGCCCTCTTTACTCGCACAACTATCTCTACGTGCTCTCCACGGCTTCTCGTCTCTAATATTCGGGTGGTGTCAGATCCCACCCAGAAAGCTTCCTGTGGATTAGAAGGGACGTACAATGGTGCCTCCTTGTTCGAACACAGGATAATTAACACATTCTTATATATCTTTCATCAGCACAATGGCAATTAAATCAATAGGTCAACTCATACACTCACATCTAAATATCACACACATGCTTGTTCTATCTTGGCATCCGTCCGTCGACGGGAGACGATGGCGTAGCTCCAAAGTAAGCTTTTGTTTATCCTTCTTTCTAGCTCTCTTTTCAGCTTGTTTTATTCTTCTCTCTTCCTCTGCGTTTTGAACTCCCTGCCTGACAGCTAGACGCCAGCTGGAACGGTTGTTTGCACAGCTCTCCCAGTCGTTGACATTGATGTTTGCCGTCTTCATATCCTTCTTGCAAACATCTTTGTAGCGCAGATGTGGTCGTTCAGTTGGTCGTGCACCTTCTGCTAGCTCCCCATATAACAGGTCCTTGGGAATGCGACCTGGGTCCATTCTCTTGACATGACCAAGCCAGCGAAGACGCCTCTCGCTGAGAATGGAGAACATGCTGTTCATGTTGGCACGTTCTAGAACCTCTGTGTTGGGTACCTTGTCCTGCCACTGGATGTGCAGAATGCGCCGCATACATCTCAGGTGGAAGCTGTTGAGTTTCCTCTCGTGTCTTGCATAGGTGGTCCATGTTTCGCTGCTGTAGAGAAGTGAGCTGAGTACGCAGGCTTGGCAGACACGCAGTTCGGTCTTCTCTGTGAGGTTGGGGTTGTTCCAGACTCTCTGGTTAAGTCTGGCCATCACTGCTGCTGCCTTGGCAATCCTGCCGTTCACCTCAGAATCAATGAAGAGTGAGCTGGAGATGTTAGACCCGAGGTATGTGAAGTTCTCGACAACTTCCAAGTTGTACCCATCGATGGTGACAGAGGGAGGGGAGTCTGCGTCCTGCGCCATGACGTTCGTTTTCTTCAAACTGATGGTCAGTCCAAATTCCTTACAAGTATGGGAGAGGCGGCATACCAGCTGCTGAAGTCCATCTTCCGTGTGTGATGCCAAGGCTGTATCGTCGGCGAAGAGCAATTCACGGATGAGTACCTCTGTGACTTTAGTCTTAGCACGGAGACGGACGATATTGAACAGCTTGTCGTCAGCCCTGGTATGGATGTACACTCCCTCGCTGCTGTCCTTGAATGCGTACTGGAGAAGCATGGAGAAGAAGAGCGCCGGCGCAAGGACACAGCCTTGTTTGACTCCGTTGATGACTAGGAATGCTTCAGATGTTGCGCCATTGAAGCACACTGTGCTGTGCATGTTCTCGTGGAACGACATGATGACAGCAAGAAGACGTGGGGGTCAGCCGATCTTCTGCAGGAGTCTGAAGAGTCCACTCCGACTAACCAGGTCAAACGCCTTCGTCAGGTCTATGAAGGCGATGTAGAGGGGCATCTGCTCTCGCGACACTTATCCTGCAGCTGACGTAGTGAGAAGATCATGTCTACAGTTGACCTGCATGCTCGAAATCCACACTGGGACTCTGGGTAGACGGGGGAGGCTAGGATCTGCAAGCGCGCCAAGGCAACACGGGCGAAAGTCTTTCCGACGTTGCTGAGGAGGGAGATGCCCCGATAGTTGTTGCAGTCGCTACGGTCTCCTTTGTTTTTGTATAAAGAGACGATGTTGGCGTCACGCATGTCCTGTGGGATATATCCCTGTTCCCAGCAAAGGCAGAGGAGTGTGTGTAGGGGCTGGAGCAGTGCTGGTTTTCCGCTCTTGAGGACTTCAGGCGGAATGCCGTCGCTTGCAGGAGCCTTCCTACAGGCAAGGCAATCGATGGCTTTTCCGAGCTTTTCCAGGGTGGACTGTGTGTCTAGCTCCTCCATGGCAGGCAGGTCTGGAATGGCGTCCAGGGCAGTTCCAGTGACATTGTTTTGGGTTGCATATAGCTCGAGATAGTGCTCAACCCATCGCTGCAGTTGTTTCCCCTGGTCTGTGATGACTTCACCCGTCTTGGACTTGAGGGGGGGCGGTCTTGTAGCTGGGGGGAGGGGGCCTGCCGCCTTTTTGATACCCTCATACATTCCTCTTGTATCCCCGATGTCAGCAGCTGTCTGTATACTGTTGCAAAGGTTCAGCCAGTAGGTGTTGGCACTGCGGCGGGCGGTCTTCTGGGCGTTATTCCTTGCAATCCTGAGGGCTTGTAGTGTTCTGGGGCTAGGTGCAGTCTTGAGGCTCCATCTCCTCCCAGTTTGCCTCATACCAGTCGACATTCTTTCGCTCCCTCTTCCCGTAAGCTGTGATGGCTGAATTGTACACAGAGTCACGGATATGGAACCACTTGGAGTCAATGGTGTCATCAGGTGTTACTTTGGTGAGGGTTTCCTTCAGTTTGCTGATGAACTGCTGTGTTTTCTCTGGGTTGCTTGCACATCAGGTGTTGATGCGTGGGTGACCCTTCTTCTTGGCGTGGTGTAGCTTCTTGGGTAGTATTCGTACCTTGCTGGCCACGAGGGAATGGTCCGTGTCACAATCGGCACTGTGGTAGCTGCGGGTGAGGAGGACACTGGCCAGTTCTGCACGCCTGGTGATGACTAGGTATAGCTTGTGCCAGTGGCGTGAACGTAGGTGTCTCCACGACACCTGGTGGATCTCCTTGCATTTGAACAAAGTGTTGGTCACACATAGGCTGTGGGAGCAGCACATTTTCAGCAGTCGCTGACCATTCTCGTTGATCTTGCCCCTTCCGTAAAAGCCGAGACAGGTGGACCAGGCCTCATGGTCAGCTCTCACTCTAGCATTGAAGTCTCCTAGTAAGTAAAGGCTTTCATTGTTGGGGATACTGGATATTACCTGATCCAAAGCCTCATAAAACTTGTCTTTTTCCTCGTAGGTGGAGCAGAGGGCTGGGGCATACACGCTAAAGATGTTGACCGGGCCTAAGGATGTTGACAGCCGGAGGGCAAGGATTCTCTCAGAACCTGATGATGGGGGTTCAATGAAGGTGATTAGCGTGTTCTTGACGGCAAAGCCTACACCATGCTGCATAGGTTCATCCAAGGGCTTCCCCTGCCAAAAGAACTTGTAATTGGCTTCCCTGATGGTGCCGCTGTCAGGCAGTCGGGTCTCCTGGAGGCAGGCAATGTCGATGTTCAGTCGTGAGAGTTCTCTGTCAATGACGGCAGTCTTCCATGCATCGTCGATCTGCTGTAGGTCAGCGGTCAATCCAGGACACATGGTCTGATGTTCCAGGTTGCAAAACGAAGAGTTGGAGTCTTCTTATTTCTTCTTTTAGTCTTTCCTGGTGCGGAGTTTTGTGGCCCACCTGTCGAGATGGTTCTCTAAGCTCCACGCACCCAGTGAAGCAGGTAGGTCATGGCGGGCAGCACCTTACTGACTGGGGGCTGCCCAGCTTGAGGCGGGCGGTAGCTGTCCAGTGAGACCTGGTGATCTCTCCCACCGTCAGAAGTAACCCCTGGCGCCAAGCTCTACGCCAGTCGAGCTTTGACTTAGAACCGGTAAACTGCTACTTTTCGTATTGTGCCGACGCCGTACGACGACGCTGGAGCGTCCTCTCCAGTGGAGCTATGAAGCCTGGGCATGGTGGTATGGAGAATCAGCTGTTGTCCATGCAGCAGATCCTCCCTCTCCACGCAGCTGATGTGCCCAAGGGAACGACGAATGCCGTTACCGCTTGGCACCAACGACGTCGCAGGAGTTAACGGAATGACGTTGAAGTCAATGTCAGACCGCCTTAGGGACTCCATCTCCGGATTGTCTGTCGGGGTTTACTCCCTTAGACTTTCCCATGAGTGGGTATAGCCACAAGGCAGCAGAGGCTTGGAATCGGAGTTTTCCTTCTCCTAGATGAGCTACCATCCAAGGTTTACGAGTTCCATCTACCCGAAGCAACTGGTTTTAAGGCGCCAGTGGGCCGCCTTCACCCCTTCTCCTGTTAGTAGAAAGCATGGTCTGCCGGGCTTCAAATCTAAGCCACTCGCGAAGGCCAGGAGCTGGATTTTAGTTGACAGAGGCAGTCAGAGACGCAAGCCGTATGGGGCATTTTTGGAGGATTGGGGCGCTTGTCTCCCACTCCCACCCCGGGCAATGTCAACCTTAGACCATATATTGTTTGTTCATTGCTTGTTCTATAATAAAAGCTATAAAAAAACAACAATAATATCACGACTTCTGTTACATACATATATATCCTTAATTATCTAGATAGTAATTATCAACATCAAACATTTTCTTACGCAGTTTCTTCCTTACAAATTATAAACGACACATAGAAATACAACTGCCCAATTATACGTGTACAAAGCCAATAACGCCTAACTCTGCACAATCCGCAACTATATATTCAAATACAAACAAGTACAAGGTATCGCACTACTCCCTATTAAATTCAGTTCCGCACCACGATGCAACATCGTGGCAGATCTTTAATATTACTAATTCGCTATATACTACATTACATTACGACATGTGGATAATTCAGCTATTCGTGGAAGATTACATTTCTACTAAATTTAATGCACATACCGTATGAATCTTACGACACATAGTTAGGAAAGTGATACAGATTCGGGCGAAGATATTTTACCTCAGAAGTCTATGGGACAATCTCGTCCCAAGTTCTTAGAACTCTCTTTCCCAACATTTTTAATGAGCGCGCAACACCGGCACTCGGAGCGCAGTCTAGTGTCTCCGACTTCTCTACGTCTGCTCTCGCCAATGTCCAGACAAAACACTTACTCTTTCACAATAACAGTAACATAATAATCTTTGGTTCCGTGAGAAACCCGCCCAAAAATTAGACCATCCTAGCTCTAATTGGATACCGGTGGTCTCTTTGAAAACGGTATTGTGTAGTATCACTGGGGTATAAAATTGTCGGGTTTCCGGCCTCTAAGGATAAACCGATCGATGACATCACTGCTAATTGCAAACAGACAGAGTTTCTCGCCCAGCGACAAGGTTCTTCAAAGGAAGTAACCGCGAATTTGACCGTAACGCGATGGCTAATTCATGGACACGTAGTTTCTTTGTTTAAGTATTGGTCTTAAGTCGTAATATTATATAACACGTATTGACATTGTCGAAGGTATGCTGAATTACGAATTCTATCAGAAGACATGTTTTTAGCATAAGCAGGAAGTGTTAACAGGCATAAGAAAGAACACCTGAATACCATTCCTTTACAGTTATATGTTTCTTGTTAGTGAATAAGAAACCGACATATTAGTAGCGGAATGGTGATAGGTTGAATTGCTGGAAGGGGGATCAGGTACTAGGAGCGATCATTGAGGTCGAATGTTTCCAAAAGAAATATCCTAAATTTGGTGACGTAAGATATACCGTATTTTGGTTAGCAATGTTATGTCAAATCTGTAAACAAGAACGTATGCATGAACGTTACAATTTTATATAATTTACACGAATTGCATAACATTTCATAATATTATAATTAATTTACAGCAGTATTGAAAATTCTTAACTTGTTTTAAACATAAGATCTTACATTCACAATCACCACAAAGAAACGAATAAACTTGAACAGTGTTCAATGAAGCGATATTACCTAATAGTCATTACTAGCAGGAAGTGGATAGACCGAAATTTCAATGTAAGGCATTAATCGAACGCAACCAGTATATAACACATTTGTTGTTGTTGTTGTAGGGTTTAACGCCATTATTCAGCACAATATAGGCTATACCTGGCGGCCAGCATGACTGGTGGAGAAGAACCTGGAAAGACCCCGGAAAGAACTATCGACCCACGAGAGGCTACTGGATAGCTTTCTCACGAACCCAAATTGGCCAAGCCCGAGACACGAAACCACGCAAACAGAGGTGTGACGGCAGGGATTTGTAACGGTGAGTGCTTTAGACCACTTCGTGCCATTTGGGGTCCCTCGCCACATTCGTACAGATGGAACTCTGAAGACTGTCCATATATAAAGATAAAGAGACACAGTGATAGTGTGAGACGGAGGGATATAGCGCACTGACGGCAGGGATCGAACACCTGACCGCGAGTAACGTTTATTTACAGGAGAATCTACTGATTAAAGGGAAATATATGATACAAATATTAAATAATATCAATAATCATATTATTTGCCTGCTCCTTCCTCTTCTTCTTTATCTAATAATAATAATAATAATAATAATAATAATAATTATTATTATTATTATTATTATTATTATTATTAGTATTAGTATTTTTAAAGCTATGAATGGGCTTTATGAAGAAACAAAAATCCAGTTGTGCTTTTTTCCGTGAGTATGATAATAGGTTTTATATTACCGATTCTTGAAGCAAAATATTTGTATAATTTTGTGATATTAAGAGATATTTCTTCGGACGTACAGAAGCATTGTTACACAATTCTTTCTTCACAGTTTTAAGTAAAAGTCAAATATTATTTTGGATGGCATGTATTATACACGGATAATTTTGATTCATAACCTGGATTGGGAGAAGGGATGAGTACTACAAAAATAACACTAAAATAAAATTGTATAATCGGACCTAAAAGCTCTACATGTGAAACAGATTCGATGTATTTAAAGAGGAGAGTCTAACTTTGATAAACATTTTGCAGAAACGAGTCGTGAAGGAATACAAATAACAATACAAATGAATATACTGTGCATATATTATTCGTTAGTTTTAATTTTGAGCATTATATTTTATTAATTACATCCATTCAGGCTCACATAAATGCAACAATTAAGGATGAATATATATGCCCTCCAGTTGTCCTGAAGCTTATTGAATTATCTCCTTTCTTGTTAATGGAAAATAACACCCATATTATGGACAATAAAAGCTGATTTATACTTCAAGGCTTGAGGTGCCTTTGCTTATATATAAAGACAACAACTCGTTTTATCCGCATGCATTCCAGTGCGTCTGTCTGTCTGTGTGTCTCGATCCATAAATATAATTGGTATGTTGCAATCATGGAGCTGTTGTATCAAGGATTTCTACAGTAATCATTCTCAGCCAGATTATATGCTTGCTCTTTTTATTTCACTGACCTCATTTCATAAGTGTAAGGCAGCTGCCAAATCACACTCAAGTTGAACATTTGGTGTTGAATAGTGTGATTACATGGATTCAGCCTGTGTAAGTGGTTTGCTGCCCCATTCATTTTCTACTGATTTGCAAAAGATGTCCTTCTTTGTACAAATCATCTTTTACGAACCGGTCATGTATGTCTTCTGTTTGAACAATAAGCATCTCCCTTTCGTTACCAGTTATCTGCACTCAGATATTACCTTCCACAACGGTGCCGTCGATAACCATTTTTTATATTTTGAACTATAATAAGCCGTTATTTCGTAACCAGTTATATCCATTCTTTATTATACTTTAAATTGTGTGTAATTTGTTTTCCACAACTTGATATTGCATGTTATTTAATTCCTCTTTTGAAAAATGGTTTACAAGGCGCACTGTGTTAGTCATGTACATCAAAATATTCTTTCGTGATATAAATCAAGGATCGAGACAAGAGGTCGAATCACTTTATGTATTGCGTGTCTTCAGATTTTTTTGGTCACTCGATGATGCACACATTGTGATCCAATAGGTTTAACATCTCTTTTAATAATATTTTCCAGGTACCTATCTCTGCACCTAAAATGGAAATTCCTTTGACCAGACAGAAAGATACTCACCTATCCCAAGCTAATATAGATATCGCATGCACGTTGTATATTGATAATGTAGTTCATTGTTTTAGGAAAGGGAATGATAAGCTTTGCTACAGTCCTATATTGATTGAAATATAGAATAAATGGTGAAAATAAATAATCTAGATTGCTGCCAATAATACAAAGAATATCTTAGGTAAATATAAATAAAATGGAAAGAACCTAAAAGTAGCAGTATACCATGATAAACATTAACCGTTTGCATACTGATTTAAAACGCTGCGAAGGAGAACAAATGTCAAATCGATGCACGTGTATGTTCCTGGGTGTAACTATAACTGTTTTGGTGTTGTATAGACAAAGATCGTGTCTAGAAATGAAGTCTTCGACTTTGTGATCTCTGTCACACATATGAGTTTATCCCCTTAAAATGTTATGGGCATTAAAATCCGCGAGTAAAATAAATAGTGCGGAAATTTGTCTTACAAGACTGTCTAATTCGTTTGGTGCTATGTTAGTGTTTGGTGGTATGTTTGGTGACATGTAAATAGAACAAAAGACAATCACTCCATGTAGAGTGAAACTTACAGCAAATTTGTGTTTAACGGCATGACGCTGTTAGTGGCTCTGTTGTTCACAATAATAGAAACTCCTCCTGAAGACCTGTCAACATTGTGGGAGTAGGTGTTAAACAGGGAATATTTGTTAAGTGTGATGTTATCCGTATCTTTCAAGAATGTTTCCCGAAGGCATAGTACTGCAGGATTATATTCGTTTAAAAGCAGAATAATGTCACTGTAGCTAGCTTTGAGTCCTCGACAGTTCCATTGTATGATGGTGTTCTTCATTATATGTTTAAATTGAAGATTGTGGAGCTAGGTTAGACCTTTGGCGGAGGCAATGTGTGGTTATTTCACTGGAGTTAGTACGTGGTGAATGTTTTGTTGATAGGTCTGGATCTACCTTGAGAGCTGCCCTGAGGACATGGAACAGTTTCTTCTGCATACACATCCTCAAAGACTAAAAACCTGTTGTACAGCTTTATAGGGTCATCATTCCCCTTTTGCTGCCTATTTGTTTGAGATTTCATTTTACTGTTTGGTGATTTTGTCGGCGTAGTGTTGCTGAATGTTGTTTGAGTCGATATTGAATTTGTCAGAGGTTTGTAATGCGGAATGTTTAAGCTGGAAGGGGATTCAGGTGGAATTGTTTGGGTTTGGGCGTCTTTCCCTGCTTTGGGTTGTTTGTAACTATATTTGAGAAGGTCGGACCGGGGAGGGAAGTTCTAGCTCGTACAAGCTTCCTGGCCTCTGGATAGAGGATGTTGGTGGTGTACTTAATCCTCTGTATTTCCTTCTCCTGTTTCCATGTGTCACAATCCTTTGAATTTGCATGGTTCTCCTTTCCACCGTTGACGCAATGCGGAGTGATCTGCACTCGGATTCCCGATGGGAAGGGTCTCCGCATCGGCCACATACTTGGCTTCTCGAGCATGGGTCTTCATGATAACCGTATTTTGTACATTTGAAGCATCAAACGGGATTTGCTATATATATATATATATATATATCTCAACCTTGACTTGTAAGAAACCAACGTTGCCAATTATAGGTAATGTTGGTTTGTTGAAGCGGATGTTTTCAGTATGTGCTCTACGTTTGCACTCTACAAGCTGACCACCTGATTTCATTTGTTCAACACTTTGGGGTTTGCCGACTATTCCAAGTATATTCTTTTCAACTATAAATGGCGATAGTGTGGCAAGTGGTTTAGATTCATCTTTGGACTGGATGACCATGAAGCGAGGGAAAGATTCCACGCCACATGGCTCATCATCAGAGTCTCAAACAGGTTTTGTTCTCTTATGTTGACTTTTTTATCTTCTTCAATTTGTTGTTTTGTTGTTGTTTATTTTCTTTCGTCACCCGTGCCTGCCCACCCACAAACAACGGGACACTTTCCAAGCGCTAGGGTTACACAGGTGGTATACTCATTAGTTAAGATTACCTCCCGATTGACCCGTTGAGCCACTGCCTTCTAGGAAGTCTTCTGAGAGTAGAAACAACAACAAATAATGCGGTACAAAGTAGGGGCAACGGTGGTGTCAAGAGACATACATGGATAAAAAGAGAATGTGAGCATGTAAATAAAGATATCATAGGGCCTTTTCGCGACCATCCGATTAGCCGAGACCGGGCCCATCTCAACCACCCGTCTAGAAGATGTATAGGCCAAAGTAGTGTATTGTATCGGAAAGCCTCTGCTCAACTACCAGGATCCTTTCCACGGGACGCAGCCCACGGCAAACAGTTTGCCTCTACTTACTCGCCTCTTATGACAAGTAGTGAGGCACGTCAGGCCAATTTTACAAACCCGGACCCGCAGGGGGACATAAAGAAAGAGAACACATACATAAACGTTGACTGATAAATGCAATTTGCGATCGTACCCAAAGTCTGAGTAGGTAAATACTACGTTGCTTTATTGTTAGGTTCACTCCATTTGCATTTCATTTCAAACTGATTAAATGTAATATAACCTATCATTTTAATAGTCACTTAATTAGAGAGAGAAAGATGACACACATGGCTTTATTGGATCAACGTAAGTTCTCTGAGCATAATTAAACTTGCTAAATGTCTGCGCACTTAGTATATTTGCTAAGGTAGAAGATGTTTCTTAATGTGAATGCCACTTCATTGACTGATCGAAAACAGTTAATTTATTTGTCAATGCGAACAGGGCAAACATTAATAGCTGGGCTTTTTTTTTATATGAATTATCCATCATTCAGAAAGTAGCGGACAATGCTGAAGTACATTTGCCCGACTATATTAATTAATGTTTTCCACAAATATTAAATATGCTGCCATAGCTTATTCAATAGTTTAAAATACATTAGTTATTGGACCAGATGTATTATGTTATTTTAACTGGTTGTGTAGTTTTCAGCTGATGTCGTAACGATAAAACGCTCTATCGATATACAATTGCAGATAGAGCGTTTTATGTTAGATAAGCTGAAACTACACAACCAGTTAAAATAACATAATCGATCTAGTACCAATCACGAATGTGAGGCGTTTAGGTGAATTGACTCACTTGAATAAGCTATGGCAAGCATATTTACAAACTGTGTGATTATTGTACACTTTTATCCAGCATTTTCATTCCACTTCCATCCCTAGCTATCAATACAGAAGATAATGCATGGCATTCGGAACGGAAAACATTGTTCGAAATCGAGAAAGGAGTTATTTTGAGTGCATTTAATCTGAGGGCTCAAATTTGTTTCAACCAATCTCCATCATTTTCGTATAAGATATATTAAAAGGGATATAGAGATACCATGCCAGATAACTAAGAAAATACACGAAAGTTCAAAAAAAACTTAGGAATACAAACATGTTCCCAGGTTAATTATAGTATTTATATAATAAATGTGTGTGCATATGTGGTAATGTTGTAGCAAGCGCTGCAGAACTTGAAGGTTAGCCAGCGCTTTATCCACGTGCACGTCAGGACACCCATATTTGTGGCAGCAGCCAGAATTATTCAAATATGAGGCTGCTTCATTTATTAAATAATCTGTGTTTGATAATTCCTCAAACGTTCTTGAATAGGCACCATTCTACTTTAAATCAAAACATGAAACATCACGTACATTCTAGCAAACCATACTATTACAAGATGAATTGGTGTTATTTAAGAGCATCCCTTAGACACAGTAATTGAAAATTATTTAGGTGATGAAGAGACAACACAGCATTTGGATCATCCATGTAATGTATGTTTTCTTCATAAAGCATCAAGATCTCTTTTACTTATGTTCTGGGAGTGATCAAAATGGAGGAGATACTGTAAAATTCGGTGCAGATCATAGTACTGACTCAGTTCTAATTTTAAGATATATCGACGCCGAAAATACATTATGATACAAAAGCAATAACTTAAAGTCAGATAATATCTACATTTGTTTTCCTTACGTTAAAACTTATATGACCAAGAAGCAACCATCTTTAAAGTAAAGTATCTTGGTAATAAGGTAAGATACATTAAATGTGTGAAGAATTTAGAAATGTCTGGATGAATCGTTATATACATGACACATTATATTATTCCAATGCGCATAGACCATGGCGTGATATTTGTCTGAAAATAAGTATGGTATAATTCGATATGCTCACAAACGATGACATGTGACTGATGCTTCAACCTGGAATTAAATGAGAGGATTAGTTGTTGTCGGTAGAAAGATGCAATATGTATGTCACGAAAGCGAATGAATGAATAAATATGCAATAATATATGTAAATATTTTATTTCAAGAACCTATATGGTTTAATTCAATCAGAAAATAAAATGTCGAACCAATTCATGGTAGCTTTATATAGCTAGAATTATCTACGATGATAAGGTTTGACTTCAACGACAAGAATCTCAAAAACAATAAGAGCGATATTTGCAGATACAGATTCTTTTTACCCACATGTAGGAACAATGTAAAGTTTGCAATTAAAATATTCATTTTTAAGACACAAGTTTACGAACGCGATGGTTCTTTGAATGTTCCTGCAAAGCATAAGAAGATGGTTCTTTGAATGTTCCTGCAAAGCATAAGAAGATGGTTCTTTGAATGTTCCTGCAAAGCATAAGAAGATGGTTCTTTGAATGTTCCTGCAAAGCATAAGAAGATATAACGACGTTTTGAAGAGTAGTTGCGTGTGTCCCAATACATGAACTGTACAGGAGTAACCTATATTTAAGAGACTGATATAAATGAAACAGGTGTAAAAATGTATGAAAATAAGACAATAATAAAAAAGAACACAAGAGCTGAAAAGTAAACATAGCTGATATAAATTGATTTAGTTCAATAATCATACCATATGGATCATTTCGATATCCAACCTATGCCACGCTATTTGTTTGTGGACATAAAAGAGTAGTAAGTAGGGGCACATTACGTACAATGGGAATTAGCATTACAGACCCCCCCCCCCCGGGTCAGATTACGTACAATGGAAATTTAACATGGCGAAAAATCGTGGGTCAGATTACGTACAATGGAAATTTAATATGGCGAAAAATCGTGGGTCACTTTACGTACAAGGGGAATTTAACATGGAACTATAGTGTGGGTCTGTCTAGCGACAAGGGAAATTAACATGGGGGAAATAGAGCTTGGGACTGTCTAGGGACAAGGGGAATTGAACAGGGGAATAGATCGTGGGACTGTCTAGGGACAATGGAAAATTGAACATGGGGAATAGATCGTGGGACTGTCTAGGGACAATGGGAAATTTAACATTACGGAAACCCCTGGGGGATATAGCCTCAAGAGAATTTAACATATGGAAATTGAACATGGTGGGTCTGTATAGCGTCAAGGGGAATTGAACATGGTGGGATTGTCTAGGGACAATGATGGTAGAGGGTCAAACACAACAGAGACAGAAACATACATACACTAGTACAAGCGTGAGATTTATATATAAAGCATTACCAAGACCTGAAATCTTGCTGGGGTGTTCAAAAATTTGCATATTTGTAATGATGCTATAAATAGCTATAATCAAGGAAATGCTCAACGACAAAATGGATGTGACTAAAAGTAACGCTAAAATGACGAAATTGTCCCAGAATTTAAAGGAAAATAAACATATCCCCGAAAATTAAGTTACAATGGTTTAAACTAAAATGGATAAAATTAGTAACTACTTACAATATCAACTTCTGTGACGATCGTGGATAAATACCTATGTATCTATAATCAGCTGAAATTCCTATGAAATCCCACTATATATTTATAGCTCCAACTTGTGGGTTATTCCTTTGGAAAATCCCACTATCTTTTTATAGCCTCAGCTTGAGTGACGTTCCTGTTTATGAACTCTAGTATATATGATTAGCTACAAAATGTGGAAATCCCCAAGTCGACATTTATAGTCTCAAAATTTCCAGCGTCAGTGACGTCACTGTACTGAACACTAGGGGATAAATGGCAACAGTGTTGCAAGTGGCTGACCTGAATACGCGCTACTGTAGGTAGGTAGAGTGTATCTGATAGGGATAAAGTGAGTTTTATACGGACAAACAGAGACCAATAGACACACACACGAACACACACACACACACACACAACGTACGCGCGCAGACACACACACACACACAAAAACACAAACACACACACACACAACGTACGCGCGCCGACATACTCACACACACACACACACACACACAGAAAGACACAACGTACGCGCGCAGACATACTCACACACACATAAACACACACACACACACTATAAAATAGATAAAATTAGTAACTACTTACAAAATCAACTTGTGTGACGATCGTCGATAAACACCCATGTATCTATTTATAGCTATAATCAGCTAAAATTCCTATGAAATCCCACTATCTATTTATAGCTCCAACTTGTGGGTTATTCCTTTGGAAAATCCCACTATCTTTTTATAGCCTCAGCTTGAGTGACGTTCCTGTTTATGAACTCTAGTATATATGTATAGCTACAAAATGTGGAAATCCCCAAGTCCATATTTATAGTCTCGAAATTTCCAGCGTCAGTGACGTCACTGTACTGAACACTAGGGGATAAATATCAACAGTGTTGCAAGTGGCTGATCTGAATACACGCTACTGCAGGTAGGTAGGTAGAGTGCATCTGATAGGGATAAAGTGAGTTTTATAGGGACAAACAGAGACCAATACACACACCCACACAACGTACGCGCGCAGACATACGCACACACACACACATACACACACAGAGGGAAGAGGAAAAAACAAACCCCAAATAAACTATCCACACAAACGTACGCGAACGCATACAAACCCCAAATATACTATCAACACAGAGTGAAGAAGTAAAAGTTTTTTGAAAGCACCTAAGCCCTCACCTGCAATGACCAACTCTGCCAAACACCTACACCCCACCCCACCCCACCCCCACTCCCAACACTACAAAACCCATTTAACCCGTTATTTTATGGCATCAGTGTGTGATTTAGGAAACATCAAGACACAAAATGATGGATGAATAGACTGACTATTGTTTACCGACTTGCATGCCTAAAGAGCGTGCGTGAAGAAAACATCCTTCCATTTCAATTCTAACTAAAACATGATCCAGAGGGATAGAGAGAGGTGAAAGAGCACAATTTCATAAAGTGTGAGTAGAAAACAAAACACGCCATCCTTATTATACAATATCAAGACCAAGAGACACTTACGTTTTCTTTCTGGTGTATTCTCTTTTAGAAGGTAGTATGAAATTTCACATCAGGCCAACGCATCGGCTCACATTGTCAATTTTTCCATTTCCATGTCTTTACTGGCACAAGTTCTTCATCATCTTCAATTTCTTCTTCTTCTGAATCCCTCTTCTCTGTTTCGTCTTGTTTTTGTTTATTCTCTTTTCTCGTAGGGCACTCTGAATTCCAGTGTCCTTTCTCCTGACAACGATATTAGGTATCTTGACTTTTGTCTCTCTTTCTTAGACGAAGCAGGTATTCTGGAGACAAATACCCATTTACCTTTGCAGATATAGCAAACTTCATTAGCACTTACACACTTTCGTATGACTCTCATCAAATCAACGACCAAAAGAGTAAGTTTTGTTGCCACTTTCGCATGTGAATTATGCTTTCGTATGACTTTTAGCAAATATTTGACCAGCAGGTCGATCTGTGCTGACTCTTCCATCTTTGATCGTTTGAGAGCGGAATGAATACTCTGACGCTAAGACACTCTCCTTATATACAGAGACCTGCTGCGTATGAAACCTAGTCAAATGTAATTTTGCAATAAGATGAAACGATTTCATTGAGGAAGTAAAAGGCAATGATGTACCGTATCGCCTCACACAAAACCTGAAGTGTTAGTTCAAATCCGTGTCAGCGATTTCGAAGACGACATAACTGGGCTTTAATCAATGCTCTCCATTTCTGCCACAAAACCACGAGGCCTGATTCACGCCAAAAGAAATTTCGTTCGGTCCATAAAAAATAGTATCACATCTGATAAACGCAAAAACGAACTTCCAGAAAACTGAGAACGACGGCTTACACCTACAACGTAAATGTATGAGTTCAAGTAGTGCGTAAAACTTAGTCAAATTAAATTTTTATAGTCAAGACGAAACGATCTCTTTTCGAAGAAGAAAGCAGACACCGAACGACAATGGCGATCCGTGTCACACAACACCTTTCAAAATGTGTATTATCAGAGGTTTGTTTAGCGATCTGCACGGTTAAATTAAATGTTGATGTATTTTGCAATAAAACGGACACAATTTCCATGGGATCGCCCATGGTACGATTGTTCGTGCATTAGTTTAATTTTTAAAAATATTTTTTTTATATAAATCGCCTATAGGATAGACCCAGTAAAGCATGGCCATTCTCGTCACTGTCTGAATAGCTACTCAAGTAAATTCGAAGTGAACGCGGTAAGAAAATAAGTATAGCCAATGAAATGGCTTACAACGGGTGATGCATTGTTTTGTTCTAGGACTGTGTGGCATAATAATCCCTATGTTCTTGCGTTGTTACCATTACAGTGCAGACACTGAAATGTGAACTTACAAGCCCTCTTTGTGTGTGTGTGTTGTACCATTTCCTCTTACCACATCAAAATACTGAGCGTCACAGTATTGGTTCGCGTTTTCAAGCTGACCATTTTTTTATATCTCACTTAAACATTTCGACATAAACACTCACACTCACATCGGTAGAATCAGAACAGACGTGTTACAGTATTGAGGGGCATGTTATCTTTTTTTTTCAAACTAATAAATTTGGGGTTTGTATGAAGTAAAGAACCGAAAGTACAGTGAAACTCAAGGATGATGACCCAATCTGTCTGTCTATTAATGCGTGTATTTACTTAAGAAGAAATATGACCTCTAAAACACAAAGAGATACGGCAAGCATGATTAGATTAAACACAACGATGTTTTTCCTTCACGCCTGTGTAATTTAGAGTTTCAATCGTCTTTGAAGACAAACTTGGTCTCCTTTTGTAGGGCTTGAAATAATAAAAAAAGCTGAAAAATCTTAAGCACTTTGCTATAGATAATTTCATCAACAGACTAAACAACATAAATACCGTTACAACAATAGAAAGCCTTAAATCTTCTATCAAAAAGAAATGCATGAAAAAATTAAAGATTAACGATAACTAACCAATGAAACCGAATTTAACAAAGGCAATGACATGTGAAGAAATGCCTCTCACTTTGGAAAGGTAGGCGAATGTACTCTGTCATGCACCATCAACTTGAAAAAAATTATAAACAGAGAGAAACCTGAATTCAAAATTCAGTTGTTTTTTTTTTCTTCAAAATTATTTCGTTTCTTTTTTCTGTTTTATTTTTGGAACAAATCTAAGCTATAATATAGAGTGGAAAAAGGAAAATGCACATACAAGCTTTGATATTTCTGAAAAAATGAGGGGATATTCCTAACGTTCATAACCACCTATATATGCTTGGACTTGTCTGTGACTTATCCACAAAACAAGATGTACATATTTCTGGTCAAGCTGCAAGTGTGTGCGTGTTTTTGAAAATGGTAAAATCTTGGATATACAATTTTCTCGTGACACTTATGAAGTGAAGAGTCTGTGCAAGTGTCAAAAGCCAAAGTCATATAAGTTTTGTATTTTGTACCGCTTGTAAAGATTTCCACTTTAGGAAATGTGAAGTATCACAAGTTATTATCACAAACAGAAGTGGAACATAGGGGCTTGCAAGAAAGAAAATAACCCAGACAGTTGGTGTCATCAAGAGTGCTAGAGACGGTACCCGAACTTGCTTGCTTGCTTACTTGAATTAAAGTGATTTTCGCTCTAATGGAGCATGTATCACTGGTTTAATAACGCACCGCGTGATTTTTAATTACTCCTGGGGAAGGAAAGAGAGCCTCATCCCCCAGGCTTTTATGTACTCACAGACTATTTTTAAATTTAGCCACTCAGGTGTAGGACTAACTAGTCCTTAACAACCTGACTGAAAGGCTTTACACATGAGTGGGAATTGTCTCACCACACACTCGTTTTTTCTGTCCGAGCGTGGTAAAGGAGGAAAATGGTGCTCAGCAAGACAGCCATGGATGTTAAGTACTCACCAAAACGCTAGCCCGTACTTATTTCAAATCAGGTCCCGTTTTTTGCTAATCGACAATAATGAGTACCAATAATGTGTTAACCACCTGTGCAATTAGTTCAAATCTAAAGAGTCTGTTAAATTTCCTAACATATCTGTCTAATATTAGTAATTAGTGTACATAAAAATAGCCATACTGATCTTATTTAAATTATTATGTCTAAGCGACATATACCAGTTTGGTCACTGTTAGGTTTAAAAAGTTAAGTTTGTTGCAGTGTTCCAATGGGTCAAGTTTGTTTCGAGAATAGTTTAGTCAAGGAGGGATGCCAAGCCAAATATGGTTCCCTATTTAATAAAAAGCAATCTTTTGGAGCCCTAAAAAAAGTCTGTTTTTTCTGTTAGAAGGTAACACGTCTCTCTTTTGCTTTCACGTTCTTTCCCGCACTCCTAGTCTCATGATTCTTGATATCAGGAAATGCGTAGCCATGATGGGCGGCAATGTAAGCAGCGGCTTCTACCAGTTGACTGAGGGGGTATCCAGTGTAGGTTTGTCTGTAGAATTGGGGAAGAACTCTGACCCCTAATCCCCATTGAGAAGGTCTTGGTTTAAAGGTGTCTAGAGATCTGTACGCAACGTATTGTATGGCTCTAATAAACTGCCCTGCTATGTTGACGTCATACAATGCTTGATCTAGCCCCATTTCGGTGTACTTTTCAACGAGGGTCAGCGTCCCCCTCCTCCTCCTCAACCGCCTCAATTTCTTTTTCTGGTTCTGATACTAATTCTTCAGTTGAGGTAGATAGTTTCAAATCCGCCGCTATGGTGTCTGTCGCTGTTATTGTTGTTGTGGTTGTTATTTCAGCTGAGATTGCCTGTAGTATCGGAGTGAGAAAAGAACGTAGTGCCTCCGATAATTACATCTGAGTTTGCCATACCGTTTGTCTAACATAATTGGACCTTTGTTTTGCCACCACTCTTTCCGGGACGGGTTGTTTGTTAGGTATAGTCGGCTGTTGACTAGATGTTATTTGTGTTCTCGAGGTGGGTGGAGTGCTAACTAGCAGAAACCGTAAAGTGGGCAAACGACGTCAAAGAAGTTAAAGTACGTTGGAAAGGATATCCGACCAGTTATCATTCTTGGATCGACGCTTCGCACGTCATCGACTATAAAAAGAAGTGACCATCATTCCCTTTCACACAGATTCAGCTACTGCGATCACTCCTTCACCCAATTCTTCTCTGCAAGATTTACAAAAACAACCCTTGTCGGTGAGGTATAGAGAACGTGTGCCTAAAACGCAAATCGTCTTTTTCTGCCAAATCTTCGTGGTGTATTGTGTCATCGGGGCAGCCATCGCCAATTTGAGTTTGCAACAAGGAGACAAACAATTGTGGACCATTGTATTGAGCAGTTACATCGGTTACTGCTTCCAAATCCCAAATTCTCCTCGAACGGAACCACGGGAACCTTGTGTCCAGTGTCAGTGCCAGCCACCACTCCAACAACAACTCCATTTTGGGCGGAGACACTCCTCTGACTTCCAGTATCGCCTCGGAGAGCCACAAAACTCTGGAATTATGAGCAATAACAGCCAATTTTCCTTAACCTTACCCAGTGACAGTTCCATGGAGGTGTTTCCCAACAACACGTTGTGCTGTTACACGGTCAAATTACCTCAGACCATCCAGTTAGATCACGAAGCCCATTGGGAAGTGGCTTTAGTGGAAATCATTCACCCAACACAAATCAAAAACATCACCGAAAAGCAAAACACTTTCGAGGTGGAAATCCTGAATGCCCAATTGGAGGAAGAAATCAACAAAATCGGGTTTTTAGGGGACACAAGAGCAGCCAGCAATCCAGCCTTCATTATCTACAACTTGAAAATTTCTTCAGGTTATTATTTTAGTGGTGAACATTTGGTGGACACTAATTCGGACAGGTTCAACTTAGCCTTTGGCAAAGCACTGAACAGAGCCAAAAAAAGTGTGAAGATTGAGTACCATAAAGTGGCTCATCGTCTCGTGATCAAATTTCAAGATACGGACACATTGTCCCTCAGGTTCAATGGTAGTTTGTTTGAAATTTTGGGTGGACATGCAGAAATGGTCGCAAACAATATGAGCCCCAAGATCAAAAGTAATATGGATTTTTACAGAGCTTTTGGAAACCCGGTAGAACTGAACCAAGGACTTAATTTGATCTTTATGTATTCCGATGTGGTGGAGTACAACGTGGTGGGACACACTGTGCCGTTACTGCGTGTCATTCCTTTCAAAGTGGATAGTACCACAAACAATGACCAGGAAGGTGCAAACACCTATCACGTACACCGTGAATTTGTACATCCTCACTATTTACCCGTCAGTAAGTCGTATTTAGACACTGTCAACATTGCTATAAAAGGAGATCTGGGACAAAATATTCCCTTCTCCAAAGGGAAAGTTACAGTGAAACTCCATTTTCGAAAACGGTTCTCTAACGAATTATAAGTCAAGACAGCGACGAGTGACATTTTCACCCTATAAAATCCGGCCAGATGCGTGTGGAATTTCAGTTTGCAGAAAATCTACGCGCAGATAATACGGTGAACGTCCTCCTGTATGCTGAATTGGACAATACGATATAAACCAACAGTTTGAGGGAAGTCATTCTACACTATTAGAAGTCATGGAAGACTTTTATCAATGTTTGTATAGTAGGGATTCTTTGGACATGGAATGTGAAGATCCTGAGGAAGGAGAACCCCAAGACAAAGACGAAGAAGTAATCATGATGAAGTCTAGATGGCCAGAACAAGAATCACATATAGTTTCCTGTTATGCTATAGTCTTGACAGAAAAAAAATTAAGGAATTGATCAAGAAAGATTGCTATGGATGTCATAACGATCATCCCAGTCGAATTCAACACGATAAATGCCTAATGCTGAGTCAAGAAGAAAAATTGGACGAATATCTGGACGAAGCTTGGAGTCTCATCTCGGAAGAAGACGTGTTACAACAGTGGTATAAAGGCTTGCGTGAACATTATTGTCCTCCATTAACAACTCAAGAGATCCATCGCATCGAAGCTCTGTTGGATCAGAGTTGGGAGACAAGGCGAAGAAAACGGTTACTTGTCAGACATTTTCAAGCAGAAAGTCAGGATCGAATTGATGACTTAAGAAAAAAACAAAAAATGGATACCTGAGAACTTTATTACCTTTTGAACCACAGTTCGTACACTGCTTCTTGGAATCCTGTCGTCTGTGCTAAAGATGAACTCCCTGATCGCAAACCTCAAAACC
This sequence comes from Sinohyriopsis cumingii, assembly GCA_028554795.2. NCBI lineage: Eukaryota > Metazoa > Mollusca > Bivalvia > Unionida > Unionidae > Sinohyriopsis > Sinohyriopsis cumingii. The sequence goes on along the minus strand of CM068831.1, from coordinate 72,497,346 downwards.
ATCAAGCTTATGTCATTAACACGGACGACAGTCACCTCCCAGGAACCCACTGGGTAGCCGTTTACTTTCCTCAAGAAGGATGTGTGAAATATTTTGATTCGTACGGATTGCCCCCTTTGGAAGACGATATCATTGACTTTATGAGAAGAAATGCTCAGACCACCCGATTCAATAATGTGAAATTACAAGGCACAGTTTCCTTGGTGTGTGGACAGTACTGTGTGTATTTTCTGCATCATCGCAGCCTGGGTTATTCCTTAGAACATTTAGTGACTCATTTTGATCCTCGTTCTTCTTCAAGAAACGATGTGAAAGTAGATCGATGGTTTTGTGACCAGTATGCTTATCTTTTGTCTCAAGCTAGGAAACGTAGTGTCCATCAATGGCCTGATGACTTCCAACAGTGGAAATCACAATTTCATTCACAACATTGTCAGCCCTGTTTAAAGTAGAGTGCGAATTGAAAAAAAAATGTTTGGTATTTGAAAAAAATGTTTGATGTTATAGTGTTAGACTATTGTTAAAAAAATGTTAAAGTTGTTTGTTAGTATGAATAAAAAAATGTTGTGTTTTGAAGAAAAAAATGCCTTTGTGGTTTGTTTGGCTATAGGAATCTTGATTCATGCTCTTTGACTTCTTTCTATCCCTCCCATAACACTATTTGAACGTTCCGGCTCGAAAACCGTGTAGCAATGTTTTCCTTCACGTCCGCGCTTTGACAATAAAAACGGGGAAGTCTCCAGTCTGCCCATCCATTGTTAACTTATCTTCCCACGAAGATGTGCTCAAGATTAGCCAAGTTGAACGAAGCATATGTGAATTTGCATAGGGTCATGACAAGTCTGATACCGAGACCTGAAGAGATAGACAATATCATAATGTTGAAAGTCACTGAAGACCTGAAAGAAGAGCTCTTCAAGGAGGAATTAAAGAAGGAGAAAGAAGAATGTATGGAGAAGTACAGACTTCATAAACGGCAGAGAGAGCAGCAACAGCAGCAGCATGAACCAGAGAGAGGCTTTGTCGATTGTCGTATCGACACCAAAGAGTTCTTCTTCTCTTTTCCGAAGAAGCAGACCTTATCCTGTGAGAAAGCCTGTCGTCAGAGGAGGCCGCCATATTATAACCTAAGCGATCGCCATAGCTTCAAGTTCCCAAAAAAATTTCAGGGCTACGCCATACTCTCGACAAGAAATAACATTCCATTGCCTATGATATGTTAGTCAGTTAAATGAAAAAATACAGAAGTGAGTCCATCAGCACATGATTTCTTTATCTTGGTTAGAAAGTGTGACTCTAAGTTGTTCGTTTCCGTCGCTTATCAAAATTTTAAAAATAGTAATGTTCTGTAAAAAAGTGAGTGAGTGTTTCTTTTAGGTCTGTGCGTTTTTGTTTTGTTTTTTTTTTGTTGGTGATAATATGGATAATGTAAGTTCGGGTACAACGAAATTAAAAGAATTAGACCCAGAACTCGGTGTGGAGGGAAGAAATATACGCAACAGCAGCGGGAGCAAGAAATGCAGACCTAGCCAGTTAGTATTGAGGCATTCTGCGTTTGACAATGCCTTTGATGTCGTACACGTCGTCTTTTTCTGGTGACACGACTTGATTTGAAATAAGTACGGGCTAGCGTTTTGGTGAGTACTTAACATCCATGGCTGTCTTGCTGAGCACCTTTTTCCTCCTTTACCACGCTCGGACAGAAAAATGAGTGTGTGGTGAGACAATTCCCACTCATGTGTAAAGCCTTTCAGTCAGGTTGTTAAGGACTAGTTAGTCCTACACCTGAGTGGCTAAATTTAAAAATAGTCTGTGAGTACATAAAAGCCTGGGGGTTGAGGCTCTCTTTCCTTCCCCAGGAGTAATTAAAAATCACGCGGTGCGTTATTAAACCAGTGATACATGCTCCATTAGAGCGAAAATCACTTTAATTCAAGTAAGCAAGCAAGCAAGTTCGGGTACCGTCTCTAGCACTCTTGATGACACCAACTGTCTGGGTTATTTTCTTTCTTGCAAGCCCCTATGTTCCACTTCTGTTTGTGATAATAACTTGTGATACTTCACATTTCCTAAAGTGGAAATCTTTACAAGCCGTACAAAATACAAAACTTATATGGCTTTTGACACTTGCACAGATTCTTCACTTTATAAGTGTCACGAGAAAATTGTATATCCAAGTTTTTACCATTTTCAAAAACATGCACACACTTGCAGCTTGACCAGAAATATGTACATCTTGTTTTGTGGATAAGTCACAGACAAGTCCAAGCATATATAGGTGGTTATGAACGTTAGGAATATCCCCTCATTTTTTCAGAAATATCAAAGCTTGTATGTGCATTTTCCTTTTTCCACTCTATATTAGTGCTTAGATTTGTTCCAAAAAAAAAAGAAAAAAGAAACGAAATAATTTTGAAGAAAAAAAAAAAACTGAATTTTGAATTCAGGTTTCACTCTGTTTATAATTTTTTTCAAGTTAATGGTGCATGACAGAGTACATTCGCCTACCTTTCCAAAGTGAGAGGCATTTCTTCACATGTCATTGCCTTTGTTAAATTCGGTTTCATTGGTCAGTTATCGTTAATCTTTAATTTTTTCATGCATTTCTTTTTGATAGAAGATTTAAGGCTTTCTATTGTTGTAACGGTATTTATGTTGTTTAGTCTGTTGATGAAATTATCTATAGCAAAGTGCTTAAGATTTTTCAGCTTTTTTTATTATTTCAAGCCCTACAAAAGGAGACCAAGTTTGTCTTCAAAGACGATTGAAACTCTAAATTACACAGGCGTGAAGGAAAAACATCGTTGTGTTTAATCTAATCATGCTTGCCGTATCTCTTTGTGTTTTAGAGGTCATATTTCTTCTTAAGTAAATACACGCATTAATAGACAGACAGATTGGGTCATCATCCTTGAGTTTCACTGTACTTTCGGTTCTTTACTTCATACAAACCCCAAATTTATTAGTTTGAAAAAAAAAGATAACATGCCCCTCAATACTGTAACACGTCTGTTCTGATTCTACCGATGTGAGTGTGAGTGTTTATGTCGAAATGTTTAAGTGAGATATAAAAAAATGGTCAGCTTGAAAACGCGAACCAATACTGTGACGCTCAGTATTTTGATGTGGTAAGAGGAAATGGTACAACACACACACACAAAGAGGGCTTGTAAGTTCACATTTCAGTGTCTGCACTGTAATGGTAACAACGCAAGAACATAGGGATTATTATGCCACACAGTCCTAGAACAAAACAATGCATCACCCGTTGTAAGCCATTTCATTGGCTATACTTATTTTCTTACCGCGTTCACTTCGAATTTACTTGAGTAGCTATTCAGACAGTGACGAGAATGGCCATGCTTTACTGGGTCTATCCTATAGGCGATTTATATAAAAAAAATATTTTTAAAAATTAAACTAATGCACGAACAATCGTACCATGGGCGATCCCATGGAAATTGTGTCCGTTTTATTGCAAAATACATCAACATTTAATTTAACCGTGCAGATCGCTAAACAAACCTCTGATAATACACATTTTGAAAGGTGTTGTGTGACACGGATCGCCATTGTCGTTCGGTGTCTGCTTTCTTCTTCGAAAAGAGATCGTTTCGTCTTGACTATAAAAATTTAATTTGACTAAGTTTTACGCACTACTTGAACTCATACATTTACGTTGTAGGTGTAAGCCGTCGTTCTCAGTTTTCTGGAAGTTCGTTTTTGCGTTTATCAGATGTGATACTATTTTTTATGGACCGAACGAAATTTCTTTTGGCGTGAATCAGGCCTCGTGGTTTTGTGGCAGAAATGGAGAGCATTGATTAAAGCCCAGTTATGTCGTCTTCGAAATCGCTGACACGGATTTGAACTAACACTTCAGGTTTTGTGTGAGGCGATACGGTACATCATTGCCTTTTACTTCCTCAATGAAATCGTTTCATCTTATTGCAAAATTACATTTGACTAGGTTTCATACGCAGCAGGTCTCTGTATATAAGGAGAGTGTCTTAGCGTCAGAGTATTCATTCCGCTCTCAAACGATCAAAGATGGAAGAGTCAGCACAGATCGACCTGCTGGTCAAATATTTGCTAAAAGTCATACGAAAGCATAATTCACATGCGAAAGTGGCAACAAAACTTACTCTTTTGGTCGTTGATTTGATGAGAGTCATACGAAAGTGTGTAAGTGCTAATGAAGTTTGCTATATCTGCAAAGGTAAATGGGTATTTGTCTCCAGAATACCTGCTTCGTCTAAGAAAGAGAGACAAAAGTCAAGATACCTAATATCGTTGTCAGGAGAAAGGACACTGGAATTCAGAGTGCCCTACGAGAAAAGAGAATAAACAAAAACAAGACGAAACAGAGAAGAGGGATTCAGAAGAAGAAGAAATTGAAGATGATGAAGAACTTGTGCCAGTAAAGACATGGAAATGGAAAAATTGACAATGTGAGCCGATGCGTTGGCCTGATGTGAAATTTCATACTACCTTCTGAAAGAGAATAGACCAGAAAGAAAACGTAAGTGTCTCTTGGTCTTGACATTGTATAATAAGGATGGCGTGTTTTGTTTTCTACTCACACTTTATGAAATTGTGCTCTTTCACCTCTCTCTATCCCTCTGGATCATGTTTTAGTTAGAATTGAAATGGAACGATGTTTTCCTTCACGCACGCTCTTTAGGCATGCAATTCGGTAAACAATAGTCAGTCTATTCATCCATCATTTTGTGTCTTGATGTTTCCTAAATCACACACTGATGCCATAAAATAACGGGTTAAATGGGTTTTGTAGTGTTGGGAGTGGGGGTGGGGTGGGGTGGGGTGTAGGTGTTTGGCAGAGTTGGTCATTGCAGGTGAGGGCTTAGGTGCTTTCAAAAAACTTTTACTTCTTCACTCTGTGTTGATAGTATATTTGGGGTTTGTATGCGTTCGCGTACGTTTGTGTGGATAGTTTATTTGGGGTTTGTTTTTTCCTCTTCCCTCTGTGTGTGTATGTGTGTGTGTGTGCGTATGTCTGCGCGCGTACGTTGTGTGGGTGTGTGTATTGGTCTCTGTTTGTCCCTATAAAACTCACTTTATCCCTATCAGATGCACTCTACCTACCTACCTGCAGTAGCGTGTATTCAGGTCAGCCACTTGCAACACTGTTGATATTTATCCCCTAGTGTTCAGTACAGTGATGTCACTGACGCTGGAAATTTCGAGACTATAAATATGGACTTGGGGATTTCCACATTTTGTAGCTATACATATATACTAGAGTTCATAAACAGGAACGTCACTCAAGCTGAGGCTATGAAAAGATAGTGGGATTTTCCAAAGGAATAACCCACAAGTTGGAGCTATAAATAGATAGTGGGATTTCATAGGAATTTTAGCTGATTATAGCTATAAATAGATACATGGGTGTTTATCGACGATCGTCACACAAGTTGATTTTGTAAGTAGTTACTAATTTTATCTATTTTATAGTGTGTGTGTGTTTATGTGTGTGTGAGTATGTCTGCGCGCGTACGTTGTGTCTTTCTCTGTGTGTGTGTGTGTGTGTGTGTGTGTGTGAGTATGTCGGCGCGCGTACGTTGTGTGTGTGTGTTTGTGTGTTTGTGTGTGTGTGTGTGTGTGTCTGCGCGCGTACGTTGTGTGTGTGTGTGTGTGTTCGTGTGTGTGTCTATTGGTCTCTGTTTGTCCGTATAAAACTCACTTTATCCCTATCAGATACACTCTACCTACCTACAGTAGCGCGTATTCAGGTCAGCCACTTGCAACGCTGTTGCCATTTATCCCCTAGTGTTCAGTACAGTGACGTCACTGACGCTGGAAATTTTGAGACTATAAATATCGACTTGGGGATTTCCACATTTTGTAGCTATACATATATACTAGAGTTCATACACAGGAACGTCACTCAAGCTGAGGCTATAAAAAGATAGTGGGATTTTCCAAAGGAATAACCCACAAGTTGGAGCTATAAATATATAGTGGGATTTCATAGGAATTTCAGCTGATTATAGATACATAGGTATTTATCCACGATCGTCACAGAAGTTGATATTGTAAGTAGTTACTAATTTTATCCATTTTAGTTTAAACCATTGTAACTTAATTTTCGGGGATATGTTTATTTTCCTTTAAATTCTGGGACAATTTCGTCATTTTAGCGTTACTTTTAGTCACATCCATTTTGTCGTTGAGCATTTCCTTGATTATAGCTATTTATAGCATCATTACAAATATGCAAATTTTTGAACACCCCAGCAAGATTTCAGGTCTTGGTAATGCTTTATATATAAATCTCACGCTTGTACTAGTGTATGTATGTTTCTGTCTCTGTTGTGTTTGACCCTCTACCATCATTGTCCCTAGACAATCCCACCATGTTCAATTCCCCTTGACGCTATACAGACCCACCATGTTCAATTTCCATATGTTAAATTCTCTTGAGGCTATATCCCCCAGGGGTTTCCGTAATGTTAAATTTCCCATTGTCCCTAGACAGTCCCACGATCTATTCCCTATGTTCAATTTCCCATTGTCCCTAGACAGTCCCACGATCTATTCCCCTGTTCAATTCCCCTTGTCCCTAGACAGACCCAAACTCTATTTCCCCCATGTTAATTTCCCTTGTCGCTAGACAGACCCACACTATAGTTCCATGTTAAATTCCCCTTGTACGTAAAGTGACCCACGATTTTTCGCCATATTAAATTTCCATTGTACGTAATCTGACCCACGATGTTTCGCCATGTTAAATTTCCATTGTACGTAATCTGACCCGGGGGGGGGGGGGGTCTGTAATGCTAATTCCCATCGTACGTAATGTACCCCTACTTACTACTTACCAGCTTTGAATATGTTTCTTTCCCAAATTATCAAACAGTTCTATGATTCTTTTGTTTTAAAGTTTGGAATGGGCTTAAGTTTTAAGTCTTTACAGAAGTGGTCTGATCCAGATTCATAATACTTTAACGTTGTATCGGAATCAAACAAAGCACTGCTTATATGCCCATCTAAGATTAACTCAACGTATTATGGTTTTATCTTAAGGCTCTCATTAGTGAAACAACACTTTGGTTTTTATGATTCATTAACTGCATTATCCAATCTATTATTATATATGATAATATGCTTTATAATTCAAAAACCTTAAAGACAATCCATACATTCTCGGTTAGGACCTTGCAATCCATATAAATATTATTACAGGCCAGCCCATTATGTTTACAACACATTGTCATTTTTCCCTGCAGTGAGTTTCTTCTAACATGATCTCATCAAACCTCGTATCTATTGACTCCTTTATTTATCGAGATAGTCTGATGATATAAGGACAATTGTTTTAAACAGCCTTAACTTATCTCATGGAAAGAAAATTAATCAATACCTTTTTCTTATTGGTCATATGAAATAAGTAGACTGCTTCTCATTTGCATGTACTAAACAGCAAATATCAACTCCATAGACACGATCCTGGTGAAGTCCATTCTGATCAAGTAAAGAGTCAATACAAGGTATATGAAGATGTTAAGAATCTTGACCATTCCTGTTAATATTCACAATTATTTGACCAGTCATTAAGCCAGGTTAGTCAGAACTTAATTAAGTATGCTGCATGTATAGTTATAAACTTAAAAATGGATTCTCGATAAAATGTAGACAATATATGGAAAATAAAGGAACCTGTTGAGACAAACAAGTGAAACAGTAATAGTACAGTAAGAAAATGGTGATGCTCGGTAAGACGCACTTAACTCAACTGCACCATCATCTCTTAGATCAAATGTTTCTAACAAGTTTTTAAATCACTTCCACATATATAAGGCTTATAATATATGTCGAATAATTCCAAACTAACTGAGTATTTCAACATCTACTGAGAAAGCAAACAGCTAATTCGGTACTGGTCATTCATGTACAAAATGTATCTTTGTTTAAAAATATATTTGTTTCAAATGGCATTTGATCTTACTGAAGAAAAAAAATATTAACTTATATACGCAAAGAAATACTATTATCTGGGCCATATCAATAAGAATTATTAACTGGAAAAGTCATTTTAATTTTTTTTTTTTTCTTAGAAAGATATATTCTGCTCCCACACTCCATTTAAAACGACCCATATATTTCAAGACTTATCATTAAAACACGCACTCCTCAGCTGCTACCTGATAAGATGCATACATTGTATTAACGCAGCCCATTTTGTTATTAAATCATTGGCCTATCTTCTGTGGGATGTGTTTTAGCGAATATAATAACATCAATACATTATAATAACATTATAGTACATAATACTATTACATAATTTGGCTTTCTCTTGTAAATGTTCGCCAAAACATTTAAGTTTATGATATTTCAAGAACAAATACATTAACGGATGGGGACAATAATGCAGTTTTGTATTATTCTTATTCGTCAAATTAAATTATTCAATCAATTTGTCATGTGTATGCATTGAAAACCAGAAATGTATTCATGATCAGGTCCATGCTAATGAAATTAAAGTCCAATGTTAGATTCATTAACAAGTTCTTAGTGTTTTCCTTTAACTAAAATATTCATTGTTTCTTGTCTCTGGAATCATCCAGGGGTAAATATTCCATTCTTATACGTATTGTTACACCTTTAATAATAAAAGTGATTTGAATGCAAACGTATGCATCCTTGTCAAGTTACCTCTAACAACAAAGTACAGTCCTGAGAAAACGCTCTTTTAATGTAGCTACATGAGTCTTCAAAGGTGTACATATAATTACAACATAAACTAGCATTACTATAAGAATATATTATCAATGAAAGCGAGTAGTGAAAAAGAACTAGCATAGGCTGTGTGATGGACCTTTATTTGCTCTAAACAGGCATGTTGTTGGAAATATTCGTATGAATCTTAAAACAATTCCAACATCCAAATGTAAGTAAAACAAATTTCAATACATTTTAAAACGAAACACAAACATGCATTCGAAATATTATCAGTCAAACCAAAGAAACATTCCACAACTAATAAACCATGGTGTCAGTTTCAAATAGGAACAATGATATCAATAAATATGTGATCAATTAGTAAATGGTTATATATTTATTTATTGAAAGCAATCAAAGAATGAGGATGCTTTGGAGTCAAGCTCTTAAAAGTGACTTAAATTAATAATATTATACCATAAAGGAGGCAAACTTATATGATGAATCAGGTTTAAATTGAAACATTAATGATGTAATAACTTCCTATTAATCTCAAAATATTTTGTATACGTTCTAGGGCCACCCATCCATATATTTTCACCATGTATAAACATCATCGCAATTATTCAACCATTTCTACATACATTTCGCTACTTACTCCTTATTCGCATTCAGTCGGCTATTCATATGCATACCTTATTTCCTCTTTAAGGAGTAATTGGTCATCACTTATGTATTGCCGATGGAAGGATATTCGGAACATTCACTGCTATTATTAAAACCCGATTGAAGAACTACGAGCGTTCTATTGGTTCCAGCTATATAAAGCTGAATAAAGATAGATAACTTATTATACGTAGGAAGTGGTAATGTTATGCGTACATTGGTATAACATTAAATAGGATTAATGAGATATGTTATGTGTTTGGTTTTGGTGGTGTTTTCTGGTGCATGGCGTGACGTTTTAGTATTCAGATTCTCGAAGTTTACTAATGACTAGTCTAAATGTGACCCTACCCCCTCCCTAATACAGTGTAAACTTGGAGATTTCCCTTGTGGGATAATAATTTGCCTAGAGGAGAATTACCTGGAGTTTTTAAGAGTGTAAGAATCCTTCAGTTGTCCAAGACTGATGTCATGAAGTCATTGGAACTAGGGAAACAATGTACGGGTACGCAAACACGCTCGTTGTGGATTAATTATATCAATACTTACGACGAATTCAACGTGGACGATTTTGATTTCAATGTCTCGTGGACGGTTTATATTTAGAGATCTGCTCCAACAGAGGTAAACGTTATTAAAAGCAATTGGTTGAACCAATTTCCAGACATTAGAAATACATAATGGAAGTGTTTGTGTGTGTGTGTGTGTGTGTGTGTGTGCGGTGGGTGATTTAAACACATACCCCAATTGAATCAGTTAGATGAAAGAATCAACTGTACATATTGTAATTATCGAACCCCTACACAGGACATGTTGATTACAATACCTATTGCACAGTATCTAGTGAGATATTTCTGCTAACAGTACTAAAGGTTTAAAGTAAATTAATCAAGCCTATTTCTGAGAATCCGGCCCTTAATATATGATTGGTATAACAAAGCCCATGCGGAGATTAACTCTTCAGTCCACATCTTTTTGCAACAGTCAACCAGTAAAATGATTTTGACATTGGTCATTGTTCTGTATCTTCTACGTAGGGATATAGTTGACTCTCAAAATAAGTGCTGATGCCGTTCTCTTAAAGCGAGTAGAAGGGTCTTTACGGATACCGGCAGTATTAAATACCCTTACAGTCTATGAACAGCTTGCAATCAAACTTTGCAATGATTGAACCCTTACTTAGAGAGTTTTGATTTCAATCCCCGTCGTAACAGTAACAAACGTTAGAGAAAATTTGGAAAGTTTATTTCGAGGAATAATTGGCTAGATTAACGCGGTCGGGTACAATACATGCTGTAAAAGCTGGGCGTTTTGAAGAGATCTAAAAATGACCTCTTTTTAATATTTTATATCAAGGATAGAGTCTATCTATGAATACAGTCATGACGAAGTTCGTCGAGAGGAATCAGCTATTTAATTGGCGCCCCGTGGGTATCGGGTATGAAAAACACGCAAAAGTGAATAGATATTGTCCATATTCTGTACTAATTGAACCCTTACGTAGCAGAATTTAATTTTAGGTCCTTTTGTTCAGCACACAATTTGTGACCCATTCTAACAGTAGGAAAACATTTTGAAAATAATTTGTCAAACCCATTTCGAGAAAATTGCGGCTAGATGAAGGAGGTCGGGAACAACACATGCAGTACTAAGAGTATATCTTGCCTGAATATTTTGACCTCTACGTTCTCTTTTAATAGAGTTTAGGCATGGATTCTGCTTTGATATCTCATCTTTAAAGATATTAGTCTACCAACGAAGTAAACAGCGAAACAAGGGGCGTTCCGTGGGTACCGGTTATTTAGAGTACAATAATATAAATATATTGTATTAGTAGATTCTACAAAGTAGACTCATACACAGAGGACTTTATTCCAACGTCTCTTGAACATGATTCAATTAGTGACACGTTCTAAGCATAGGAAAAGAGTTAAGAAAGTTCGTCCAGCCGATTTTTAGAAATTTGATGCTTGGTGACGGGGTCGGGAAAGGAAATGACATACGAAGATTATATATTGATTATATATTTGGGCCATTACGTCCCCTCTTTATAGAGTTTTGACATGGAGTCTTCTTTGATATTTAATTTTTGGGGATAGAGTCAACTCAACAAGGTAGTCCTGTCGACTTTACTCTAGCAGAAACATCAAATGAAGGGCACGCTATAAGCGTCATATAAGAACAATATACAAATGTTAATATTTTGTATTAATAGTTTGTACTAATTGTACTACTACTTAAATGATTTTGATTTCAGCGTCACTTGAATAGTGTCTTACTGGGGACACGTTTTACTAGCATAAACGTTTGACTTAATTCGCCAACCCTACTGCGAGAAATGCATGGCTAGAAAAGTAGGTCCAATACAACACATGCCAAAGAAGACTATATCCTATTTGTACATTTGGGCCATTACGTACCCTATTTACAGAGTTTCAACATGGACCCCTCCTTGACATTGTATCTCAAGGAGATAGAGTCCATACACAAAGGAAGCCCTTATTTATATGCTTTCACTTCCAATGCTTCTTGAACAGTATTTAATTAGCGACCCTTTCTAACAGTAGGAAAAGGTTGAAGAAACTTCGTCGAGCCGATTTTGAGAAATTCGCGGCTACGTTAAGAAGGTCGGGAACAGCACATGAAGTACGAAGATTATATATTAAGGAAACAGCTGGGTCATTACGTGCCCTACTTTAAGAATATCATGACTTAAGAGACGTTAATCTCCGTTGATATATGTAATTGAACGCTTGCAATGAAACATGTATATATCTGATTGTATCTAATACATTAGTGTCAGATTTCTTTTCAGCGGCTGGTGCAATAGTAATACACCACAACAGTAATTATTTGGGTTCTTTGGACACAAAGGTATACCAAATACATTCGATATTTAGCTGTTTGTGTTCTTGCTTCATTTTCATCTGTATTTTCAATATAGTCATAATTGATCTTGATCCTGAGTAAGACTTTCCAGAGTTGGATGTTACTTTTTACCCTTTTCCGGGATCTCATTTTACGTCTTAGTTTAAAATATAAATAATGTGTCTTGGAAAATTAGTCATTTATTCTTTACAATCTAGCAGAATCAGTATGCATTATCGCTGTGTCCCACAGTTTTCATTTGGGTTGCAATGTATTGCTTCAAATCATTTAATTCGGGTTGTTTATCCCTAGAGATACATAGTGACAAATAATATTTCTGGACAGTTACATTTACTGGGACATATAATTAAATCAAACCTGGAAGCATATTAAGTTGGTTCAACAAAAGACTGTTGGTAAAACGCCGAGATAAAGACCACAATCAACACATAAACACTTTAGCTTTGGATTTAATTTGGATTTCCGCTAACGTTTATTCAGAACTTTCATCACTGGGATCTGCGTCAATAATGTTTGATTATTTTGGGATTTAATTCCCAATACTTTGTATTTTAGAGACATAATATATTGCTGAAGTTTGCAAAGTGATACTTTTCACCCGTATATATTCCTTTTTTTAGGATTATATACTCTCCCTCTCGCTCTCTCTCTCTCTCTCTTTCGCTCTCTTTATATATATATATATATATATATATATATATATATATATATATATATATATATATATATATATATATATATATGATGGTACCGATGCAAGAAGGATCAGAGTCGGTATAAATGGCTTAAGGCTAATAGGAAACAAAAAATATATTTAGCTGACTAGCTGAATGCTATGTTGTCCCTTAATCAGCCAATATATTTTTCAAAGTCTGAGTCTGGAGATGCGTTTAAATAAGACATGATCTCATCTTATAACTGATCTCTTCTTTTTCTTGATAATGTAGGTGTTGTTTCCAATTGGGCGTTAAACTAATGTAGTGTCTAATCAAGTATGTTCGAGGAAATATGGCAAAACTATTACGCAATATTAAACAACCTAACATTTGAATATTCCACAAGTGTGAGTGTCGCGACATACAAGTGGCAACCGCGCTTACTACAGCTTTTGCACATATGTACGGACATTCATTGCATGATTGAATATATACTTGTTTTCCTGAGTGTTTGGGAGTTTTCGCATATTTATTTGGCATGTTATCTATATATCAACTGTAATAGATCATGTACAAAATCGACGGAGATTTGTTGAGAAGAGCTTGAGCCCTCAAAATGTGCCTTTGAAATCACATTCCTTTCTCGATCTCAAACAATTGTTCCAGTTCGACATCTGTGCGTTCTCTTCTGTATTGATAACTGTATTGTGGCATCGGCATGAAAATGTTAGATAACAGAGGAAAATTTCATGTCAAGCACAACATTAATAAATATATTTGCAGTAGCTTATTCACGTGATTCAGTTCACTTAATTTCCTCACATTCTTGGTTGGTACTGGAACGTTTATGTTATTTTAACTGACTGGGTAGTTCCGGCAGATATCAAATATTACGCTGCATTTGCAATTTGATTTCGTTGATAATTTCAATGAAAATGATTGCATTTGAAGGCGTGGATTTATGTTGTTAGATGGAAATAAATCTTGACCAACGAATAGTATTCGCCAATACCCTTATTCATTGGGGTGATCATATTTAATGCTTATGTGCAACGTTACTTGATATCGTCCAGAAAAAGTACATCAGCATTGTCCGCAACATCTAGATGACTGACCAAATATTAGCCTCTACCCTGTCTGTTAGTTTGTCTCGTTGACAAAGTAATCAACTGCCCTAATAGGAAAATAAATTTATTTGATGTTCGTTCAGCCAATTCACATGGAATAGGTATCTGCTGCCTTTGCAAATGTACGAGGTTCACGGTCATTTACTAAGTTTAGTTATGCATAGTCAGATATCATTCAATATAGCCGTGTCTTTACTAAAATAACTTTCAATATGATCGGTTTTTACTGTTACAGGCAATATAATTAATAGCAAATGAAATTCAAAGGAAGTGTAACTGACAATAAAATCAGGTAATATCAAAACTTGAATTTCTCATTAAATGCTTATTTACTTTTTCTGTTTGTTTAAGCACACAAGGGATGATTCTTCTTTATTATTCATTTCTATTCTGAAGAGTGGTAAGTTGGCGGCATTCTATAATTTTATTTTAATGCTCTCGTTTCGTGTTATAAATATCACTCCTTTCTAGTGACCACTTAACAGTCAGTATTTTCGTATTGACCAATTTGTTCTTATTTTCATTTGCAAAGATGAATGAATAACAAACACAAGATAGTGCAATTAATAGTTTTAATTGACAGCGTTTTCTCATTGAAGTTTACACAGCAACGTTGCAGACTTACATAATATAAAAAGTGTGTAAGGAGAATGTTGCAGGGATTTTTATAAATACAAAGAACCCAATAAAACCATTTACTTAGCAGCGTCAAACATCAGTTTAAAAAAAAAGCCGAGACCGTTTGATTCAGTATTCAGGGAAATACGAATGTGTCCTGATTATGCAATGGCTTGAAATTTGCTGCGGAATTGATTTCGTCATGGCACATTGAATAACCAACCTGAACTGTCCAAGCTACTTTTTTTTCTTCGTTCATAGGTAACAAATATACAGACCAGGTGTGTACAGGTAACAAAAGTTGTTAGAAATTTAAACGTTCTATATGAGAGATACATTGCAGAAGCAAAGTTTGATAGGTTTATCAGGAAAAGACGGTGTAAAGACCTTACCTTTGGAAAGCAGAACATTAATTTATGTTAGGTAACAATTGCCTTTTTGGAAGAAATTTATCATTCGAGTTGAATATGATCTTTAGGCAATTAGTTGACATTAAATCAACGGCTTCTGCAAATATATGCATGGTTCATTACTTTAATTTCAAAGAGCATTAGTTGAAAGAATGCAAAACAGCAGAGCCAGTTTACGGTATTATGTGGATCCTAACAGCCCCATGGACATGCCCAGCTAATAACAGCACTGCAAACACCTGTTCCTACACGGTCTGGCTGATTATTGATAACTCGATTCAGACCAATGAATATGTCTTCGTTTACAGGACCCTCCGAATCAGACTGTCCATTAAGAGCAAATAAACATTTTGAGCAGAGCTCGTAAACGTAACCCTGGTTATTAGTGACCCGGATATACTCGTTCCCGACAAAGATGGTGACCGAAGTAACAGTGGTACTCAGCAGACCGCTCATGATCAGATCCAAAGTTGGGCATTTGTCACTGCCGTACAGAAGGTGTTGGTACCCTAGAGAATGAAACTCTGCATCATTCTGTTGTGTGCTCGCATCACCTTCTGCAGAAGAAATACAAATTCAACCATAAATTCATTTTGATACAACCGTTGTCATGTTTATTTTAAACATTGCTAATAAACGTTTTCTTTGTAAAATATATTGACATGATCAAAGAAAACACACCTTTGGGGGTAAAGAATGGTTATAACTGTGATTCTTTCTTGTGCTAGCGTTTCAAATCAGTAAACGAACGGTTAATGTTTAACATGGTATAATTTTACTGGTAGGTTAGTTCCATTTTACCTATCTTCACCTCAAATATTTTGCTTGCTATTGGAAACACTTTAGGATTTGGATTATTAATTTGTGACATTTATTTATTACACAGATTGATGGATGTAAATAGGACAGCCGCAATACTTCTCATTCCCTGTCCTAAAGCAATGAAGGAAAATATAAATATACAAATTGCATGTGATAGCGATATCTGGTTTCGAATAAGTGAGTATCTTTCAACTTGGTAAATTTTTTCCAGTCTGGCATTAGGAGACACGCGTTGTGCTTAAAAATACAATGTATTGCCTTAACGTTTGAAAGGTAATACATACTACCAATGGAGTAAAGTAGGGACTCAGGCCAAATGATTTATTTCATCTGAGATACATGTGCTCTTTGCTTTTAGTTTACTAGAAATACATTTAATGATGCACAATACGCTCATCTAAGTAGAAAAGAGCGAGTGTAGACACTTTTTAGTTTTTTGTAAGGATATACTGGAAAAAGAGCTAGAATAACTTAATGAATGTTTCAACCCAAGGAATCTTTCATATCTGATATAACAATATAAAATATAATATTCAAAGTTGCGAAAACGTTATCATTCACTTGATGATGCATTTTATATATATCGTCTTCTTTTATACGGTACTTTTCTTATCACTTCTTGACCCCGATTCATTTCTTATCAAAGATGTAAATTAGTAGGTCATCGGAAGCAATTTAAACCAATGGTTATGTTGCATAAATCACACCTCGTTTGACGCAGTCATGTATAACAGGTACTTCCATGACACGTTGCTTTTTATACAGTTATCGTGTGTTATTGGCATTAGTTCAGACATTTTTATTATTCTAGATAGGTTTGCTTCTAAGTGCTAAATTTAAACATTAAAAACATCTTAATTTCTGTGTCTGTGAAAGTATTGTATAGTTCACACAAGGTGACACTGATTTTTCCCTTTTTATCTATCTATCTGTCTATATCTATCTATCTATCTATCTACCTATATATATATATATATATATATATATATATATATATATATATATATATATATATAAACTTATTGCACATTTAATCCGTAGATTATCAAAAAGGTTAATTCAATAGTACACAGGTTATAATGACTATTATATAATTATATATTTTAAAATATACCTATATCAGCTAGTGGAGCTGTATATAACGTATGAGCCCCATATGAATGTTCATATTGAAAATCAGGTTAAGAGCCTGTATCATCTTCGGTGCGTGGACTATATCTCTAAAATAAAATATACTCACGATATCCATTGTTGGTTCTACTGTCACCAACATGGAAGGAAAACAGTGTCTTGATGGACTCCAACTGGAGGTCAATTCTCAGCATTTTGTTGCCACATTTTGGTATGTTCGTGCAGCCCTGGCATGTGTCATTGAGGCTGTACTTTAGGAAGGTGGCATTCAATAATATCTTTGTATCGCAGACCGACTTGTCACTCCCGTTTGTTGTTTCCATAACGTTGACAAATGGGACGCTTCCTGATACCACCGGAACATTACCTTGGAGGGAAATTTTCATCTGATCCCGGATACAGCAGTCAAATTTAGCTAACAAAAAGTAATTCACAATTTTTAAGGAATAACTGTTTCATTCCCCTTAGTGTGCTTTATCCAAGGTACGTGGGAAATAAAGCAGATAGTTAATTTAAATAAATGTTGAACATTAAAGATATGGAAAAGACATAACATCGATTATATATAATTGGGTCTATTTTAATGTTATTGTATATGTGATGGGGAAGGAAGCGTGAACTAAAGAATAAATACATGAATGAAACATTTGCGAGTATTGTCATAGTTGTAGGTTTATATATAAGCATTTTTAGAAACGTAAATGCTTGCATCTGAAAATTAACTAATAATAAAGTTTTTATGTAAACTATAAGAAACACCTTAAACTAGCATGTACATATATGAACTGACATGACGGTTGACACTATTCGCTTACAACACCAACAACACCATCTCTACTACTACTACTGCTACTAGTATTACTACTACTACGACCACTAAAAATAATAAATGAAGACGGTACACTGAGACAACCAAGAAAACAAAGATGAACAAGTATAGAGTTAGAATAGGAAGATAGATCCGCACAACTGAACTGACCAACTTACAAAACGAATTTACAGAACATTTACACCATAAGTAAAGAGAATAGATGAATTACTCTCAGTAACATTTTAACATCAAAATCGAATATAAAAAAAATACATTTTTCTTCAAAAATGATGACAGCAGTAATATTAAAAGCACACACACACACACACATATATATATATGTATGTATGTATGTATATATATATATATATATATATATATATATATATATATATATATACTTTGTGAGCTAAACCTTCATCATTAAATGAAAATACAAGGTGGAAATTAATATCAGAGGAAAAGAGGAAATTGAGGAAACATTTGTCTGCGATTACCCGACACGCTTTAAAGTCTAATGACAATTGAAAAGTTCCAGAAACAAATGCGTATAAAATTCAACAAGCCACTGAGGGTTGGAGACACCACTGCAATTCAGAAAATTTGTAAAAGTATCACACTTTAAGAACGGTGTAAATACGATTTAAAAATTAGTGAAATTTGCTTTGAAGTTATTAAAATATCTTAGCATTAAAAACCACAGAATGTAAAAGTAGTTTGTCAATTGTATCAAAGGATCACCTATCCTTTTAGATATTCCGTTACACAATGACACTCACAACTAGAATGTTGTACATGTAAGCATCATATATGAACAAAATCATATTTGGCGACATGCATTGAACCGGTGATGGAGAATAGCAATGGTTCGCGTCTAATGAGAACAAAATGCAGACTTTGAACTGAAAGATGGGACATTAAACACTGAAAATGATAACGAGTATAATAAAACTCATATCTTCTGAAAGATTTAAACGAATAGCAAAAACTAAAGTGTACATATAAATGGGAGTTTACATTGTATATGCTTTGCAAGATGACGATATAAAGGACAATACAAACTAATTCACTTTTTTAGGCTCTAAGAAAAAGAAATTGGGCAAAGACTGAACAAACCGGATGTTGAAATCAGGATCACATCGCGTGCATCAATGAGTAACCACAGCATATTTGAAAACATGATATATATGAAGTCATTAGACATCTTATGTCCATTCTGGATGTATTCTATGCACGAGTATTGTCATATAAGTGACTAACAGACTGGTTGTCTTAACAAATTTAAAGTGGCGTATTGAAAATCACGCATTATCACGATATGGAAGAAAATGGATGAGATAATTGTAGATCACACAAAACATAGACAATGAAAACTGCTTAATTTGTTGTTTAGGAAATGATTGCATGATACCATGCTGCAATACATTGTTGCGTGCACATCGAATTATGGGAATGCTCATCAATACCGACATTTTAAAGTGTATCTAAATGTTGGATATTTCTAAACATTGACCTTCCTTTATAATTCAGCCAATCGACTGTACGCTTTTAATATTTTTTCATGACCAACGGATTGAAAGATGAATATACAATAAAATACCAGCTGTTGAAAGCATTTTGCTCCGTTTGATGCCTACAAGGAGAAGATGACTATGGCATAGTCATTGTATATAGATTATCTTCGGATTTGAGCTAAACACATCTTTCATCATTTGTCAATCTAATGTTATAGACGAAAACTTGTATTCACGTATCTACATCAAAGAGGTTAACATTGTCTGTTAACTATGTTTCTTTCTTTACTATGATTTTCAAAGTAAAAGCAAGTTTAGGAAAACATCAAAATCAATATATTGTTACCAAATATTGACACTCTTCTGTCTCTGATCTCTGCCTCTCTCTCCCTCTCTCTCTCTCTCTCTCTCTCTCTCAATATATTATTTTAACGTCAGATTGCAACTTAACACTGAATGTGCCTATGTTTATCGAGGCGCTCGTGTAGTAGGTTATTACTCAATAAATTCTTAGCTAATGATGTTACTGTAATTCTAATTGATATTGTCATTGTCAAAGTAATTGCCTGTAATTCTAATAGATATTGTCATTGTCACAGTAATTGCCTTTAATTCTAATCGACATTGTCATTGTCATAGTAATTGCCAAAAATTCTAATCGACATTGTCATTGTCACAGTAAATGCTACAATATATCGGATTTTTCACGCCTATATATTAAATATACATTCAGATTCATGGTAGACACAATTAGTACTAATTTCACAGTGACTCTTTTGCTTCCGCAAATAGTTTCTCTTACTCTCTTTTGGAAGAAAGATATTTACGAAATCTGATTTTGACGTTTATCTTTTCTACGCCTATAAAAATCGCTTTCGTCTAGAAATCGAAAGTAGAATAATGAGATTCAGATTAAATGGCTTCACATGTACATGCTTTTTAGTTATCAATGAAATTATACACAAATTAAAGTACCGTATGTATATAAAGTTCAAATAATTTATTAAGAGCTGAATTTAGACTGACTTATTTAAAACTTCTAATTCATATTAATTAGGTGTACACATGTACCGATCATAGAATTCTTGAGATGAAGGCAGATTCAATGTGGAAAGAGTTACCTGTTGACACTGCACAATAAGTTGTGGACAACATTGACAAAATTAGCGGAATAACAGCTGCATCAATCTTCATTTTGTCTGTGATTGCAATAACGACCGTTTTCTCTGGATCTTCTATAATTATGATGCTGCTTATTAAAGCTGTCTTTTATAGTACTTTTGTAACAGGTTTCAACCAATGAATGTTACGGATGTAGGAAAACAACTGTACGTTCAAAGCGCAATACGCAAGGGCGTCAAAACATACTTGTTTAATTATAGCAATTATGAAAAGTGATATCTGATAAGATTTTAAAAACACAACATTTAAATTTGCACGTAAGCATTTTAAATGTCATCTTCATAAGAACAAAATAAACCATGAATAGCCTAATATATATTATGACGTATGAAATACAACATTAAATTTCAAAGTAAACATTTTAAATGTCATCTCGATAAGAACAAAATAAACCATGAATAGCCTAATATATATTATGACGTATGAAAGATTTTTTTTCTTCACACAAAACGTGTGTAATTAGGTATGTAACATTCAATAAAAAGATCATTAAAAGCAATCAAAAAACACATTCAGAAAACCACGCTCTTTCAAATTACGCAGCTCGTTTCTTGTCTGCACAAAAAGCGATGTACGATTCAGTCCTAAATCACATACCTGCCTGATGAAAAAACAAGATCTATTTATCTATCTATCTATCTATCTATCTATCTATCTATCTATCTATCTATCTATCTATCTATCTATCCATGCATGCATGCATACATACATGTATACAAACATACATACATACATACATACATACATACATACATACATACATACATACATACATACATACATACATGCATGCATGCATGCATACATACATACATACATACATACATACATACATACATACATACATACATACATGCATGCATGCATACATACATACATACATACATACATAGCACTTACATAAAAAATAACACGGCATTTAAAGTGTTGGTACAATGAAATATGAGATACAAATACTATTGGTATATCGAATTGTCATCCGTTCATGGCGCAATAATACGCATATATAGACATTCTCGCGCCCGAGTGAAGTTGATTCTAGATCAATGATCAATTTCCACACATTGATCATTAGTGACGTATGGAATTTTTTTATTCATAATTGCTGTTTTCTAAATGAATTTAATGTAGTACACATTTTCATTGCAATCCTTTCTGTTTTCTGCCCCCACTCCCCTCTCACGCATAACTGACAACCTTGAGAGAAATGTGGAGTGAGAGAGAAACAGAATTTGGGCTAGATTAAAACCTTGAAATAGACATTACACCAAGTAACCTACAAGAATATGATCTGTCGTAACGACATGTGTGTGCACTTTCCTTGGAATTTACCTACAATGTTTACCAATAATACAAAGTTACAAACCATGCCGATATAATACGGTGAATTACTCGATTACGTGGTTCACATACTGTGATGTATTAAATTTCTTGCTGTTGATGTTCTTAAATAGATTATAATGTTCTGAAAATCTCTCTCTCTCTCTCTCTCTTTACCATCATACCAAGATAAGTCCTAAAATCTAGGAAATCATGAGCATAAAACAAATTTTGGTTTTGGCGTCCCATGATGTCTCTGAAATGATGGTAAAAATTAAATCAAACCGACCAAAGAATGAGAGAGAGAGAGAGAGAGAGAGACAGACAGACAGACAGACAGACAGACAGACAGACAGAGAAAAAGAGAGGCAAAGAGAGATGTTTAAAGTCAAACGGACGAGTGAGAGAGAGAGAAGTATAAAGTCAAACCAAAGTGTGTGTGTGTGTGTGTGTGTGTGTGTGTGTGTGTGTGTGTGTGTGTGAGAGAGAGAGAGAGAGAGAGAGAGAGTTTTAAAGCAAAACCGACCAGGGAGAGTGATAGATAGCAGTTATGGTCGGTGGTACTGTTACTATATAGCAGAATAATGACTTATCAACTGTAAATATATACAATTATTTGAATGGCCTCTTGTTGGTTTATCGTTTCGCTTATTCCAGTTTAATTTACATGCGCCGGTACCCTGAATGGCTAAGCGTTCATGTGAATGGCATAGCTAACCATATGTTTACAGTGCTATATTTCTTCATTAAACTCATATTTCATGTTTAAATCCTAAGTGTGTATTATATTGATTTAATCAATGTGAAGAAAGAAAGAAACTAATAAAAGAAAATCAACTTATCAATGTTCAAACGTGATTGTGAATAGGAACAAAAGTCATAAAACAACATGCTGTATCGGACATGAAGTAATTCTTACCTCCGTTTAAAGGGCAAACATGTATTTGTATGTGATATTTTGTATGTGATATAAATAAAATATATGTATTTCAAGTACGTTGTATCAATGATATATCACTCGATGTATATATATATATATATATATATATATATATATATATATATATATATATATACATTGTTTGGAGTATATGCTATAAAAAAAAACACACAAAATAGATTGAAGACAACAAGTGTTGTAAAATTTAAAACATAATTTATTTCCTTCGAATACAAAGTGATAAAGGAGTATTGCGAATTATATCCAAAAATAGTCCAATAATTAAAGACACAAGTCCGAGTAATAGACAAGTCCTGAATAACAATCAGTTCTAGTCCCAAAGAGATCAAAACTGAATGCGATGACGTATCTGATATATTCTGCGAAGTGTAGGTGTTTCAATTGTCTCTTGGTGAATCGCATAAATATTATTTCGGTTTTGAATTCAGTAAAACGTCCAATAAATGTCTTTATCCAATAATTTTATCAGAACAGTTTTGTATTTCCAGAGAAAATAATCACTTGAATTCAATAATTTGAAGAAAATATTCAGCCCAGATTGGTAAAAACATAACACAACCTAATACAACTTAAAGTGCTAGATGTTAAAATACGACTGGTAAAATCCTCACAGTCACAAAATAATATAGTTCTCTGCTTGACCTTAGGTCACAATTAGTATTTTCTAACAAAAGCTATCACCTAATGGAAAATAACCTTCTACAATGACATCATGAGCCTTCTTTCTTTACAACTCAGAAGCGTAAGAAATTCACTTAGAAATCTCCATAACCATGACCCTGATCAACATATTAACGCCTCTTTGTTTACCTGATTAATACTCCTGAAAATAAGTTCGAACATGTAGAGAATGATGAAGCTATTGTGAGTTGTTTACTTAAATGAAATTTGAAACAATAAAGAAAGTCAATCAGGTCAAGCAGAAATGAACTAAATTTTAGACAAGGTCAAGTCCAGCAATCAATGTTACATTACAATTATATGTAATGAAAAAAAAGAATTTAACTAACAAACAAACAAGTAAATTAAATATACATAACAATATACATACATACATGCATACATACATGCATACATACATACAAACACATGTATGTATGTATGTATGTATGTATGTATGTATGTTAATATCAAGTATCCTCCTGTTAGATACTGGGATAGCACAGTCCATTCTTTTTGATGTATACTTGTAACTCCCTCTCTCTCACTCTCTCTCTCTCTCTCTCTCTCTCTCTCTCTCTCTCTCTCTCTCTCTCTCTCTCTCTCTCTCTATCTATCTATCTGTCTATCTATCTGGATACACTACTACCCTGGGTATCTTAGATCAAGGCTGAATGGGATCCAGAAAATGTATGGGGAGAATGAAATGCATACTATTAAAAGAAAAATATAACATCGTATGTTGAATACAGTGTCTACTCTTTACATCGTGTGTTAGAACTAATTAGAAATGCTTAAATAATGTAGATACGTATAATTTTATTAAACCAAGCCTAATTAAATCGTTAACTGGTGATATGTCTACAGACATCTATAGTATTATTTTCGGAATGCTTTTCAATAATGTAGGTATTATTATGTTGGTTTTTACATCCAAAATCATTTTCATTTCAAAATTCGTCTAGTATCACCCTGTACTTGCCCAAGCTGATATTTAATGTTTCCTGCAAAAATTCCTTTTATTGTAGTTCACATCAAAGCATAACATTTCTGGATCCATGTATCTTTTGTTTTCTCTTCATCTGCAGACTATTAGTTGTGCAGTGGGTCTATTTATATCGTCTGTGATATTCGTTGGTCAGAGTTCTAAAGAACCGTTTGTGGAAACTTGCCTTTCTCAGAGTGATGGTTTTTCGTTTTGGATACAATTGACGTTATTGAACGTTCCTATACCTGATACGGCTCCTGCCATTCAAGTTAAAACCATTTCACCACGACTAATAATATGTTTCTTGTTACTTTACGTTCATACTTCACTGACATGTAAACGTTGTTCTTGGTCACGTGCTCTGTATTTGCCTTTAGTGTACTCTCTCCACCGCCTCACTCAATCTATATGTCCGTCTATCTGTCTATTTTCTGTCTCTGTCCTGCTAGTAAAGACAATTTCATGACATCTCTTCATATGCAACTTTACAAGTTTATTAATTTTCTTCAGCTATAACCAACTTACAGTTCCGTGATTTACGAGCGCACTCATCTTATATATTTGATGTCTTTGTGGTATATATTTCATTCATACCTTCTTATTTACCTTTTTCAAATAGTATGACGTAACCCAAATATATCTAACGTTATCATACATTGGTTTATATTTACTGATTTTCATTCCTTTGCATGCATTTGCATCAGAAAGTATGACTTTCTTCATTTAAGTTTTTGTGGCGCCGGTACAGCTATATACCCTTGGACAAAATGTGTCATTCGAATGTGTCGTTCGAAGAACCGAAAAAGACCTATTAGGACATAGTACACAATTAATTTTACTATATGTTCTCTACATTTGTTTCTCAGTACTGACCTTTCCACTGTGTGACAATCAATGCAAATCATATGTTAATCTAAAATACCTTCAAAGATGACTTCACGGTGAAGTTCTTGTCAAAGGTTGACCTGCTCTTTTTTTAGATCATTGACTCTCAACATAACAGCATGTAACCAGAACACGTATTTCACTTCCGGATCATCACCAAGGCCTTATTACTCACTGTGCACTGTCGCCAAAATACATACAGACAACAACACCCTGAACTCATATTATCAAGAATAAACAGTTACCTTTAAATCCCTACCAAAACTGCATAAATAAAACTCTTCTATCACCATCAAAATGAGAGAGGAAAAAATGTTCTAAAAATAGACTAGAACTACATTCGTGGGTACTGAACTGGAAGTATTAATTGTGATGTAATTCCTGACAGGCTCCATGTTTGACACCAATTTTAGTCAAACTTTTATATTTGCATGCTATACCTATTTCAACTTTATACATGAAGTCTTTTTGAATTTCCTTGCAAGGAAAACATGTGACACCTGTCAGAAAGTATGTAGTGCTGGTGTTCCACAGGGTGCAAGTTCTGGTCCAAGTGCTCTTGAGAAACCAAAACTAAATTTGCTATATCTTCCTTAATTATAGGAATTTTTCAATGCAGTAAAAACCTAATTGTGATACAAGATAAGCCCTGTCCGAAAATATGTTTGAAAATTACAAATGTTGATAAATTCAGTTTTAATGGCAAATTAAATAAACATTTAAATTTTATAAACTAAATTTTATTGAAAACTTAAATTTTCATACAAGTTTTAAAACACAGTTTGACAAATTTTAGACAGAAAAGTTGACTAATGAATGATATTTAAAACAAATGGTAGTTTGGGTCTGTATAACTGATAACATTTTCCCCAGGGGTAGTGAAGCATCATAGCTCATAGTGATTTTGGCAGCAAACCGCAATATGCCTGTCCAGATGCATATAGGTGTACACACTAAAGAAACACTGACAGGTGCTATGTTCCACATTTATTGTGTCAGGTACTTAGGCAGTTGTTTCCATAACTAATAGCACATTCAGATTTAAAGTTCTAATGGGACCACTACCATGTTTTATAGCAAAAATGCATTCCATTTCAATGTCGATAACAACAAAAGGTGGCAGTGGGATAGGAAAATAGTTTCTAGGGAGGTTCTACCTTACTGAAAAATGGTGCTGATCTCTCTCATGAAAACCTAAGCCATGTCTTTGAGGTGCCATGTATCAGTGTGGTGATATGAACTAATCTTGGTCACTTATGGCAGTACACTGCACATGCCCTTATGAAACCATGCTATTACCACCAGACTACTCAGGAGAGCTTCCAAGCTAATCCAACTCTAACACTTTGTTCCAGATACCAGGCTAGACCTGAAAAGATACAATATGTTTCACTTAATTCTAGAAAACAGTAAGATTTATGTAAATGAAGTTAAAATGTGTTAGATATGGTGATTTCAAATTAACATTAAGGTTGCAAGCATGGGGGAAAATATTAAACTTGACAGAGTGACACTCAGAAATGTGAAGCAATGGCCATGTATTAAAGTGTTAAATTCATCCTAAAAGTATATGAGGTTTCTAGAAGCACATTTAGCCATTTACAAGTTAAATAACTAATCAGGTAGACTATGTATCATAAAGTTTAAGGCAATGTTGGGGCGGTGAGGTTTGATCATTGGTGTAAACATTATTACATACCAGTATACAGGAAAGTCAAGTGACAATATACTAAATTAGAATGTGTTACTATAAGCATTCTTATTCATGAGGGAAATAGCAATTTTGGATATTGCAAGTGAATACAGCCAAATGTGGTCATAAAAATCAACTATAAGTACCAATAAATCCTATATCATCAGCTAAATGTGAAATTCTCATCCCCAAAACTTGTAAACAAGGATGGAAATTTGCATATGTGGGACATATACAATGTACTTGTTAAGATCAAATGTGCAAACATAATTCAAATTATCTATTTGAACATTTATATGGTATTTTGAAGAGTGTTGGTTACCAATTATTAAGCTCATTGATTGAATGGAATCAGATATCAGCTGATGTTTCAATACCGCACTCTGTCAAAGTACTAAATTGAAATATGTTACCATACATAGGAATATTCATGATGAAAATAACATTTTGGGATATTTTCAGTGCACATAGCCATAAATGTGCTTTACAGGTTCACTATAGGTAAAATGTCAGCCTATATGATGTACTGAATGTGAACTTTTGATCCCAAACATTCTAAAATGGATGGATATTTGTACATGTGGGATATGTAACCATGTACAAAGTTAAATTCAAATAATTTGTTTGAATGCTTCTTATGTAATCTTTAGAGTGTCAATTAACAAATAGTATTAGTAATTAATAATGCATAAATCAAGATGGATCATTAGAATTCCCATAACATCATATAGGCCACAATCCGCACTACACCAATCAATATCTTAACCTAACTGAACAATAAAATGGAATGCATTTTGTATTCAACTTACATCATTTTGCTTTTTTCTTACATCCAAGGGTAAATATACCTGGGGGAAGCATATTTTATCCCTTTGACCTGTATTTCATTCTCAGACAGTTTAAAATGATTTAGTAGAGAACTTGAGTAGGTTCTAGTATAAAGTTTTCATCGCTGTCCTCTCACTAAATACCTTATAACTATGTTTATAAACAATTACTGAAGGCTATACAAGCAGATGTTTGTTACTCAGGAAGTGACCCCATCATAAACACATAAATTAACTGATTGGACCCCTAATAAATAGTCTGAATGGCCAATACAAATTATAATTTTGTCTTCATGTATTTTTAATGAAGGTCTCATTTTGACTACAAAGATATTTTCTCTGACAAAATGTGACAAAAATCCAACATTGGAGCTTTTATATGGTGTAGGAATACATACATGCTGATAACATTTAATATGATTCCCAAAAATATTATATATGTGCATTTTAGGGGTTTTTTAATTTTTTTTTCTAATTTTTTTTAAATTTTATTAAAATTTTTAAAATAAAAATAAATTTTTTACTTTTAATTTCATTCTTATATTTTAAAAGTCAAAATACATGACATATTAAAATTTCATGTGTCTATCTTTAATAATAAAGATTTTATACCAATTTAAACTTTGCTCAAATACTGCCCTTACAGGACATAGTACACAATTAATTTTACTATATGTTCTCTACATTTGTTTCTCAGTACTGACCTTTCCACTGTGTGACAATCAATGCAAATCATATGTTAATCTAAAATACCTTCAAAGATGACTTCACGGTGAAGTTCTTGTCAAAGGTTGACCTGCTCTTTTTTTAGATCATTGACTCTCAACATAACAGCATGTAACCAGAACACGTATTTCACTTCCGGATCATCACCAAGGCCTTATTACTCACTGTGCACTGTCGCCAAAATACATACAGACAACAACACCCTGAACTCATATTATCAAGAATAAACAGTTACCTTTAAATCCCTACCAAAACTGCATAAATAAAACTCTTCTATCACCATCAAAATGAGAGAGGAAAAAATGTTCTAAAAATAGACTAGAACTACATTCGTGGGTACTGAACTGGAAGTATTAATTGTGATGTAATTCCATTAATACGTTGTCGGCTTAAGTGAGAGATCAGAAAGTTCGTGTCGGAAGATACAATACTAAATTGGCTATTTGTAGGTCGCAACGAAGCAAAGTGGTGTAATCGCTGAGCCAAGTAGTGAGTTCAAAGTTGAAGATTGAATGTTGGTCATTTCCCTACAAGCAAGAACGATCTCGTCTGAGTTTATGCAAGTCTAGGTTGAAATGGACAATGGAATAAATATGCAATGGAGGCTGAGAATATTTCATGCAGATATGTTAATACAATGCGCAGATTAGAACACGTAAACGATTTCAAAGAAGTTGTTGATTGTAATATTACTACGATCATCGACATATGTCTAGAGCTACAAAGTGGTCAATGTCGACAAAACGCTGGCGCAGATATCTGACGTAAAATTTACTTTGTACCGTTAAACATTTCTACCATGACTAATACATGTATTACTAATTCCCCAATAAACGCAGACAATAAATCCATGAGCTCGGCTTCCTCTCGACCATACTTGGCAACATACATATAAGAGAGACACGGTCGTTTCTATCTATGGCAAAGTTATGCCTACTGTTCATCTACAGTCGGAATCTTCTATATCAAGGATATTCTGGTCTGTAATAAGAAATTACACGTAATGTTTTCATGCGAGACATCGTTTACGCCTTCTAAACCTTCAATATCAGCGATGTTTTTCGTCCCTGCCTACCCTAGTTCCGACCGCTTGTAGATTAGGAAACCGATATGTTGTCGTAGTTGGAAGTCTTGAAGTCTTGAAAAAAAAAAAAAAACGTTTCCGTACAATACGGTACAAGGCAGATAACGTTTCCCTTTTTTTTAGATGTAGATTACTAAAATACAATACACTATACAATACTTTCACAGACACACAAGTTAAAAATAGCGCGAGAAAGATTGAATATATATATATATATATATATATATATATATATATATATATATATATATATATATATATATATATATATATAATCAAAAAGTGTCTGCACACTGAACACGCGCTTTTCTAGTTGGAAGTGTATGTTGAAGATCACTACATGTATTTGTCTGTAACCTGAAAGCAAAGCACACATATATCTCAGATGAAATAAATAATAACTTCTAAGTCTCTAATTTACTCTACTGCTAATATGTAACGCATTTCAAACATTAAAGCAATAACTTATATGCATTTCCATGGGCAACCCGTGTGTCCATTGGTACATACTAGAAATGTTTACCAAGCGGGAAGACGCTCACTGTTTCGAAATCAGATATCTCCACACAGCTCTACTGTATTAATGTAAGTAGTCCGAGCTTAATTAAACATGCTAAAAGTCTGCAAAACTTGTACATTTGCAAACGCAGCAGAATGCGATTTCATTGGCTAGACTTATACTACATTAAGTCAGTATCGTATTCAGTTTAACACTGAATCAAGAAAGTGAATCATTTTGTTCTGCTTTCTCTCTTACCCTTTTGTTAGTGGAAAAAAAAGGTGGAGAGAGCTCCCTCCTTTAGATTAAACCCGGGCAGGATCTCTGATTATATGAAAAAAAGATGTAATAATTAAGCAACTGACACGAAGTGAAGGGTCATACGAGGTGTATATTGCTCCTACATTTGGCTTAAGGAAAGGACAAGCGAACACACTTGGCGGCTGAAGCTTGTCAACTTCAAGAAAAATGCCAGGAATATAACTCCATCCTGTACACGACATGCCACAACATGACAAAAGACTTTGCTACAGTCAGCCATGAAGGTCTTAGGAAAATCATAGTAAAATTTAGATTCCCAGACAAATTCATCATGAAGGTTTGGTAACCGGGACTCGGTTGCTCCGTTGATAGAGAGTAGGTTTCGTAATGTACGGGTCGCGGGTGCGATACACTCCCAATGCCACTAATAGCTTCCCCTTCCTCGACATCATATATCGGCCAACAAGTAATCTCTGTTTTTTTTTTTTTTACATTTCCGGTCCGCTACAAGAAATGTCAGAATAAAAGCGGAGATCTTCTTTTTGGTCTACGGCAGGATATAGTTATCAGTGTCCATAAAGTGCTGTTGAAACCTTACCCACACCCTCACCCGAAAATTTCGACAACATTAATGTATAAGAACCCACTTAAAATTGTAGCATTTTAAAGAAAAAAAAATTACTTTCTAAGTTATTTTTAAACTCCCGGTTCAAACTTTTGGAAAGATAACAGTTTGAGGTATTCATCAGAAAGATAAGACGAAAGGGAAATAATGCACACATAAAGAAATGGTATGAACAGAATGCACGTGAAATACAGAAGGCCAAATAACATAAACCTATTTATATTTAAAAGAAAATCAATTAACCAAGAAAAAGGGTGCGATCGGACTCAAGCAGCTGCCGTCCGATGCATTAATACTAACAACACGACCGTTTTACTTTTACACGTACGGTTTCCATGCATTAATACTAACAACACGACCGTTTTACTTTTACACGTACGGTTTCCATGCATACAATAGTGACAATTTAAATTAGAAACCAGATCGCATACTGAAGTTCCGTTGGGCAAAATATGCACTCAGAAGGTTTATCTTCTTATCTGTTCTCTTTTAGTTTATACAAAATCACTCGTTCTGGGTTTCGTGCTCTCCAGTTCGTACAACAATGACATAGTGAGATACAATAGAGCGCTCTCAATTTTCATAAAGTTATTACTAGACGAAGATAAATTTACTCTCGTTCTACCAGACTCTCACTAAGCGTCATAAGACGTTTCTAAACAAATTTTTAAAAAAAATATAAATTATGCAAGAATTGAATTTGAGAAAATTGAGTCAGATTGAAGTATAAAACCTAAGTATATCAAATTAAGGTGGATCTTGCCGTGTTCATCTTGTCCGTTAAAGTTACTGATTTTATACGGGTGCGTAGCAAAGATAAACGTCATCACTTCTCACTTCTTGTGCATCAGTATTGTGTGAGACTAAACGAGTGACGGGTTTTCAGACAAATCGATTTAGAAACTAGGTTTAGGTTTTGTAACGAGGAAAGTGATTTAGTGCATTTGAAGAGAAAAATTTTATTAAATTATGTGCTGTGTCAATAATTAGATCTTTGTCATATTTTGCTGAAATTTGGAATTCCCCTAATGAATGTGCAAATCAGATGGACTCAGTAAGAAGCGCTATCTTTAAGTTAGTCCCAGTGACCTTTGTTCTATTAGTGGTTATTATCCCAATGCTATGGAATTTGAGAGGAAATATAACATGTTAGTTTTAACAAAGAGTACATGTACTGATTAAAAAATGTCAACGTTGCAATTATTAAAGTTTATTTGAAATAATCGTTAAAGTACATTATATATGCCTTTTATCTTAGCCTTTTTACGTAATATTTTTTTTCATATTATTTTTCCCTAGAGGGGTTCACCCTGAATTCAGCCGAAAAATTGTAGGTAAAGATCACACACATTCACACAGTTCATAACATTTTTACATTATAATTAAACAGCAATAATTCCTACTATTTGATGTATGCATCTTCATGATATATGTTTTCCAGAGACTTAATTTTAATTGTCACCGTATAATAATGTGTATAAATACTACATAATGATGGACATTAATACCAGATGTATTAGGAAGAATCAGATTATAAATGTGTCATTGATTTAAGTCCTTTTCTTAAGGGAAATGATTGGTTTGTAATCCAAGCCGAAAGGCTATATATCAGTACGCTTGCTGGCGACCGGCTACAAAGAGCTGTTTTATATATCGGTCTAATAAAAACACAAAGAAAATCCCCTTCGAAAGAACATTTATTCATTATCGTGATTAACGTCTAGTATTTGTATTCTATATCCTGATTTTTTCTGCTTAATTACATTGAAGAAAGAGGGGTGCGAATAAAATAGGTAAAGTTTACACTGATCTGATGATCCTTCTCTCTTCTAGTTTACATTTGCTTATCATCTAATTGGTTACATTGAATTCTAAATTTGCATTCTTGGTAAGTCCCAAAATTTTCTTTTTTTTATATATATTTTCATTGTATATATATATATATATATATATATTATTCATTAATTCATCAGTTTGTCATTACGCTACTATTTGACTCCCGCACTTATCTGCATATACGTGTATTTGTTTCTCCGTTTCTTTGTGCTCTCCGGATAAAGAAAATATTTAACAGGTAGCATAGAATTAATCCGAGTATCAATCGCAGTTTCAAGAATGCATATTTATAAAGAAGAATCGTCGTGAAATTCTCATGGCACAGTAAATTGATTACAGTGTAACATTAGTCGTGTAAACATTGACAAATATGATTTGTGTCTGGTTTTCTTTTTTGCTGGTGGGAAACAAATGTTTAATTTCAGAATTAGGGCTTAGCTTAAGAACTCTCTCTCTCTCTCTCTCTCTCTCTCTCTCTTCAATATACCTTATTTATCCTGCCAGCAAAATGTTTATTTTTCCGCCCCAGAAACCATGCGGTCAAAACCTCCAGACCATCTGTTGTTCAGGTTTGGTTTGACTTAATTGTTCGATCGGGCTGAGAAGTTTGTTGAGAACCAATAATAATGTCTCGTGTAGAATAGTACTAGTTCAACAAACGAGACAGAGGCAAGATTGATCCAATCAAAATAGGTACATTTTGGAATCACGAACTTTACGTTAAAAAGAAAGACACATAAAAATAGAAAATATTGAATTAGCTTTCTTTTAACACAACCTCAGATGTAGCAAAGATGCTCGGTGTTTATTAATTAAATTATAACTCTTCTATGTAATGCACGAATCACAGC
Organism: Sinohyriopsis cumingii; assembly: GCA_028554795.2. Classification (NCBI taxonomy): domain Eukaryota; kingdom Metazoa; phylum Mollusca; class Bivalvia; order Unionida; family Unionidae; genus Sinohyriopsis; species Sinohyriopsis cumingii. The sequence continues at coordinate 72,463,622 of CM068831.1, read as the reverse complement.
TAGCTTCATTGTTTATTGCACAATACAACGTTTTCAACACACGAAGCTCCGTCTCCATGGACATATGCAGCTGTTACCGATAGTAAATCTTTTTAATAGTCATTAATCTGCCATTTAGTTCTGGACTGTATCTGTAGTGTTGAAGTCTACAGTTCCTTGTAGAAACAAGAATTATCGCTCTGGTTTCTGATAGCTGAATATTCTTGTATTAAAAAATGTCCTTTTTCCACAATATTACATGAGCACACGTATTTTCCAGAAGAAAAAACCCCACAGAATTAATCCTTTTGGATCCAATTAATTTGAAATAACTCCAAACCAAGTGATTCGAAATAACTCCAAACAGCACAATATACAACTACGTTTAACATCCCATCTTCTATTACAATTAATTCTTTCATGGGTTATATCGTATTATTAACGTAAACAAGGGGTCACATGATCATCTTCTCAAACGGTCTTGAAGGCAATTACTTGTTATAGATCACGTTCATCCAGTTTGACCCTGACGAAAAATAATCATTTTACTCTAAGAAATAACAAATATAGAACTTTTTTACATCTTAAGCATGAAGTCCCATCATGACCTCGAAAACAACCAATCGTTTTATAATAAAATATAACTTGTTTAGGATGGTTGCTACAAATTCTCAAACAAGGTCGGGATTTAGATCAACACCTGGTGTTTATAAACTAACAGTCACGGTCAAGCTATTTCCTGAAAAAGTATTATCTCTAGTAAATAAATGAACATTACAATATCATGTAATGAAAAATAAAATGATTAAAACTGACAAACAATTAAATTGAAATAAATATGTATTAAATCAGATACAAGTAAATCAAATATACATAACACTTGGTAGCAATCGTAATAACAAAATAAAATGTTTTCAGTAAGCGTTTTGTTTCATTCATATCAGCACTTACGGAACCTCACATATATAATATAGGATAAAATATATTTGTTTCTGTGAAATTTTTAAACAGAACGAATCAGAATCATCGGAATGCGAAATCACTGTGTAAAAGTCAATATTTGCATACGGGATTTGTAAGACTTTTAAAATCCTTTTCCTACAATTGTTACTTTGTCAATCAAATATATGTTGTATTACAATATTTGTCTGCGTAGAAGCAATGGCCTAGATAACTATGATACTACACGTTTTATGTCGTACTAAGCAGTATCCTTGTGTCATTGACCGAGAGCTTGGCAAGATTGTACAACTAATTGGTTTGATCTATATTATCAGATCTGGTATCCTGTGCAAAAAAAAATAAAAAAAAATAAAATAGAAAAACAAAGCAAAATATTATTTAAATATCTAAAGAGGATGATTAGATATGGAACGCCGTAGCTGTATTATGTTTTAACTTAGTTTAATGTAGGGTTCTTCAGGTATGTTTTGGGGTCAAATGATACTATAAATGCTTCTTTAAGCGTTATGTCAGGTCAACTCAGCCTTATCCCATATAAGGCTGCGTTGACCTGACATAACGCTTAAAGAAGACATATACCCCATGTGGCTAAGTCATGATATTATATAAACTTAGTTTAACGTAGGGTTCACAAGATATGATATGAGGTCAAATAATACTACAAATCCTCCTTTAAGCGTTATGTCAGGTCAACTCAGCCTTTCCTCAAAGTTTTAAATGTTACTTAATCCGGACACATCAATCAGTATGAAATAATGAATATTGTCGATGACATAGTAATAAGATCTAGTCCACCTATTAATGGTGTTGTTTTCTTTGGTACCGTAGATACAGCTCGGTTGATTATCATCACAGCTTTTTGCAAAACAAATTGCGTCATTTCCTATAGTATTCACGTCTTTAGGTGTTGAACTTACTAGAAGTGCTTTTTATATTTATGACAGACGTATTTTGATATCGAAAGCTCTAGGTTTGTATGCTGTCAGCGACCCATTAAAGGTTATCCAGTTTCGTTCATAATGGACCAGTCTATTTCGAAGTACTACTAAACTTCTTGAGAAGTAGCGGTCTAACCCGTGGTTAATATATGCGTTTGAGAACGTCTCCAACTGTAGATCATCTGCTTTAAAATTCAGCAATGAATTTACAGGTATTCAGATGGTAAATACGTCAATCATAGAACCATAACTTTTAATAGAATTTAGGATATTGCGATACGGTCCATCAGCATGTTCGTATATGTGTAGTGTTCTTGAACTATTTCTCCATGCATACAACTAGACTAAGGAAAGTTGGGTCAGGGATAAGTTATAATCCTATGGCCTTAAATTTAAACACGGCATTAGACTGTTTGTGAAACCTCGTGATTATAACTATTTAAATTGCATGTGTGTGAATGTTCATAAGGTCATATCATTCTCAATCTACCTGCCTCACATATCGGAGACTTTGTTGATCTGATTAATGGCCATGTGTGAACATATGCTAGACTGTGATATCTTATTAATGGCTATGTGTGAACATATGCTAGACTGTGATATCTGATTAATAGCTATATGTGAACATATGCTAGACTGTGATATCTGATTAATAACTATGTGTGAACATATGCTAGACTGTGATATCTGATTAATAGCTATGTGTGAACATATGCTAGACTTTGATATCTGATTAATGGTATTGTGTGAACATATGCTAGACTTTGATATCTGATTAATAGCTATGCGTGAACATATGCTAGACTGTGATATCTGGTTAATAGCTATGTGTGAACATTTGCTAGACTGTGATATCTGATTAATAACTATGTGTGAACATTTGCTAGACTGTGATATCTGATTAATAGCTATGTGTGAACATATGTTAGACTTTGATATCTGATTAATGACCTTGTGTAAACATATGCTAGACTTTGATATCTGAATATGTCCTTTGGGTCTACTGCAACATGAAGAACCATACAATCGGGCCATGACAAACGTTTTCAAATCCCACTATATTACTCTATGTAGTCTTACTGGATAGGAAAGAAAACCAACATACAACTAACATTATCCAGTAATCTACCTACAGTCCTACATCCTTGCAGAATTATCGCCTTGGTAATACACGTGAGATTCCACTTTGTAATCACATGTAGACCTACTAAGCAAGGAAAGGCATGTATTTTCATTTAAAAAGAAATTGATCAATGCGTCAATTAATACCCAACAATAACTTAGCTTTTGGGTCATACAATCAGAAGCTCTTGAAGTTCGCAATCTTGAATCATATATTTTCTAAATGCTAATAAAATTACGACATACATCTGCCCTAAATCAATAAACTATTTATAAAAAAACATAATGCTAGATAAACACAATTTGGGCCAATAATAATCCTATGGACTTAGTTTTGTCAATCATCTAGATTAGAGCTTTTCGAGCGGTATATGTGTGCATTTTCATAACTTTCAGATGATTCTCGAGTAATATAATTCACATTGTGGTTTCTTGGCATATAAGATCAATGTCCCATGTATGAACATATGCCAGAATGGACCTGTAAGTAACGAGTTTGCAACCTCCAGAACCTTAAAATCTATGTCGTAACATATACCATTTTTTAAATTCTATTTGATAATTATATATGTGTGAATGTGTCTCATTTGGACTTATAACATACCTTTAACTATCTGTCAGTCATATCACTACGATGTTTGCAGTGTGGCAGTTTATAGTGATGTCTAGCGTCAAGAGAGACGTAAGACAACCTTACCCGGAAGCTTTACTGAGGCAAAAAGCATCCTGCCAGCTCTGGATATTATTAAAATGGCATCAATGTTTGTTTTCCGAACAAAATATAAAAGCAAAACATTAATACATTTAGACCCGTAGATAGGCTGACCTGCAACATAGTTGTAACACTGCTCAAAGCAAACCAATGCGCTTCCCTTAACGTTTCGCTACGGATAAAGCAAAATATAATGTTTGAAGTGGCATACCTAAAGTACGTTGTACGTGAAGAGTGCGATAAATCTTACGTGTTAAGAAAACATTTATCTCTCTGTCTATACAAACGCAGAGTCACGCATTAATTCATAAAATTGACAAGCATAAAGTAGGTTCTCTACCAGAATCTAATACTGAGATTGAATCAAATATACAGACATATACACACACAGCAAATACAGTGTGTGTACAGCACTGTTTCAAATAAAAGTATGTAAGACATTTAACGAGTAATTAGTTATATACATACGTACACACACACACACACATATATAGTAGTGGAGAGCAAAATATTTTGATGTTCAACAGCGGTATTATGTTTGCATTATACAAAATATTAGGGGCCTAGTTACCTAGCGAATCATACTCTTGATTGATGCATGTCAGTGTCCAGTCGAACTCGTTGAAAATAATTGTTTTCTTTATTAATTAAGGCCATGTCGAGTTTAAGTTGCCTGTAGTTAAATATAATACTGCTGTCAAATAAACGTACGAGACAAGCAATATTCTCTTGCAACGTAATCTGATTTGAAACAACTTCCGAAAATTCAATGAGGTCGTTCGGCACCTTAGAAACTCACATGGAGCTGCCAAATTAAAGACACCGAAATTTACAATGACGAAAATACATACGTTGACTGTAAGGCAATATATTGTAAGACAGCAACGTGCAAATAATCTCCAGGAAAGATTGATCAGTAAACACGAAAAATGGAAACAAACAGTTTCAGTTTGTGTGCAAATAGTATAATAAACAATCACAGAGCTATATATGCTATGTCGCAAACTTTATCTAGTATTGCATTTGCTATTGTGAAAGGATTTGTAAGCATCCGTTAAGTGGGAATTAAATCACACGCGCAATGGCATATTTTACCGTCACTTGAAAAAATTATTACATCACTATTTCGCTCAAATGCGTCATACCAAATTGATGAGAAAAACCAAAAGATGTATAACTTTACATCGACGTAGCCAGACCTTCTTGATAAATATCTATTCAAGAATGGCAGAAACTCGTTGAGCATATGACACAATAGTGCTAGAAATCAGCGCATGATATTGTGGAAGAAAGGTTTAAGTCATTGACTTCAAGCAAATCGATCAATGACAACACTGAACTGATTAGTTACGACAGCAGTGGAATATAAATGGGCAAATAAATTAAAAAATATAGTTTGGAAAATAGTATATCTATGTCATTCATACCTAGCTTTTAGGAAGTATGCGATTCGATGTACAATGCTGCCGAAGAGGAGCAGCGTAATCAGTTAGATACATTTTCCAAAGCCGTTTCCAATTTTAATAAAACTTAAAAAGACATGACAAAAATATTTCATGTTGTTGAATATAAACGTACAAAGCATGACTTACTTTTTCACACAGACCCTTTGGATTCGTGTACATAGAATAGGTCCAATTCACCCTCCTGTACGGACGATTTCACCTTCCTACCCGGTTCTTTGTCCAATGATTAAGTTCCAGATAGAAAGTGTGTGGACTGTTTAAAACTTTTCTGCATTACCTTTGTTGTAAATCCTCCCGTTGCAGTAATTATTTGGGTAGATACACTTGAAATGTGTACGAAATCCAGCAGTAGTCAGGACCACCGCTGTACAGAAACACACTCTCTCTCTCTCTCTCTCTCTCTCTCTCTCTCTCTCTCTCTCTCTCTCTATCTATCTATCTATCTATATATATATATATATATATATATATATATATATATATATATATATACATACATATATATATATATATATATATATATATATATATATATATATATATATATATATATATATATATATATATATATATATATATATATATATATATAGAATACAAATCATATGGCGAATAACAGTTATTTCCAGTGCACTGGATCCAGCAAGAGATCACATTTGTCAGGGATTGATTAAGATAAATGTAATAAACTGACTATGAACAGTGCAAACCTAGTATCTAATTAGCCTAAGCGCTTTCGACTCTTAATGAGTCTTTTTCAAAGGCAAATACAAAACATAGACAAGACAAACAAATAAAACAGAAGAACCATTGTCTTTGCAAAACTTGACATGACTATACCTTGTTGCGGATGCTGGAAGATATTTTATATTGACCTATAAATCGATGAGCCTTAGCGACATCTGTTATTTTATGTAAATGTATATACGTGCAAATTATAACCCGGATATGTCAGTGTTATAGCAGTAATTATTTGCTACTGGGTGACTAATCCGCATATGTAGAGAATTATTGAAAAAAAAACATGTCAGCTGCAAAAAGATACTTTTATTTGTGATTGGCTGTCTTTTTCTAGTCTTCCTGGTTTAAATCGCTTGGTCTCAATGTTCTAAGGCGGCGTACCCATTAAGATTCCTAGAAATCTTACTAATAAATCTCTAAATTTGCTTATTAGTAATAAATTTACATTAAATAACAGATGTAGCTATGTACCATCGATTTCTAGGTCATATAAAATATCTCTCAGCATCCGCAACAAGTCATTGCCATAATCGACGCATGAATATTGCACTACTGTGAATACATGATTATATTTAATGGCGAATCACAATATGTTTATATTTCTAGGAGAGAAACAATTTCTGCGACTCACGAGCAAAATCATGTGTATTTATTTTGTTTAGAAGCTTATATAAATTAACTCCTGGAAATAAAAATGTAGGGTTGATGTTTTGAACAATTGATATATATAATCTCTCTGTGGCACACCCTTGTGACGCTTGTTACGCCAGACTTTCATTATGGGGGGGGGGGGGGTCTGCGTACACATATGCACACATGAGAGAGCGAAATCGCTGGTTGAAACTATCTGTATTGTGTTTCACAATAGATTTCAAATATATCTTAAAAACAAAAGAAACCATTGTTTATACGCACCCATCAAAACGACGTCATATATTACATCTTCATTAATTACATATCTGCCTCGGGCTTTTCTGAGGACCGCATCGAGAACTAGTTTAAGACTTAATGACAAGTGATGAGAAAAGAGTTCATTTCTTGTATGTAAAAAACAAACATAATATAGGCGAGGAAATAGGCCGAATCACGTACGAATTGGAGTATCGGGAAGGAAACTGGTGGTTAGCCATACTTTGAGTTTTACAGGGGTGGTGATACAATCGAGATCCCACTGCATGCATCGCCTACCGCTCGACAATCGGCTGAAATGGAACAAGCTGTGAATGAGAGCCGTTTTTAATAAAGAATATTTTTATACAATATTTACTCCCCATAAATACTGTTTATTGAAATAGTATGTGTGCATTAATATTTTCCAGAATAAGCAAAATAAAACATACACAGCAAAAGAAATAAGAGACGAAAAGTGTGAGTACTTAAGATGAAAAAATATACAAGGATAAGAAGATAACAACATGAAGGACTGAAATGAGACAGCATGAGGATACGACGAAGAATACGGACAGGAAGAAGTGGAAGAAATAGGAAAAGGAGAAAATAAAACAACTTGCTGATGATAAATAAACACGTGATATTCGCTGCATGGCAAATAAGAACCAAACTACTTCTCGTGACCAATTTTGGTTCATTGAGATTTACGTTCAACGTGCTTTATTATCCTGTTTTCCGAAACTTCGTACTCAAAACGTCACACTAATTCGATTCAACAGCTCTGTCACGGTCTGCATCCAGTAGCCTGAAATTAGTTGTAAAATATTTGTTAATTATAAACTGTTCGACCAGTTAAATGAGTGAGTTTATAATGATTATGATAAATATGATATTACATTGCAATGATGTAGATTATATGGAAGTATACGCTAGAAAATAAAATACGAGATCATGTACCTGTAATTAAATTTGACAAAGCATGGCATCCCATCTACTGATTTAATTATGAAACCAAGCATAAATTTTATCACCAGGTACATCCAACTATGGATACAAAATAGTATGACACGAATATAGACACTATCGGCCGATACTATCAAATATAAATACCTGATTACCTGTCAAAATATTTAATCGTATCTAAACAGACATAATATTCTCATGCAAGACTATTGCTAATCTTACATTAGAAAAAATCAAGAATATATTCTGTCAGAAAACCACTAATGCTAATTGTATGTGAATTCAGTAAAAAGTAAAGGAATGTTACTCCGTCAAAACAAAGAGGATATGTGCCCAACATTTGAGTCCCTTGTGTCACATATGTGAACACTAGGTTTCGACTATGTACGTTATAAATTGCATGCTTAGCTTAAATAGCAAAAGTAACGATTATGTTGGACGTCCTCGTACTTTGTTTTCAATGAACAGGTTACAACGTTTGCATGGGTGAAAAAACACACGCGTAATCATTTATATATTTATCATGCAAGAAATGAGATCGAAATTTATATATTTGCTGTACATAATGTACACGAAACCATATAAAATCACTACAAAGAAACGTTCCGAAACTTCCCAAATGACCAGCTAATAAATCAATGGACCTGCTGGCTCGACACATTAGGGGGGAATTCTCAAGCATTAGCCCAGCCATCGGAACTGTGAACTAATGCACATGGAATAGATAGGTGCCAACAGCATGTCATGCTAAGACCATCGGAACTGTGAACTAATGCACATGGAATAGCTAGGTGCCAACATCAGTCATGCTAAGACCTTCGGAACTGTGAACTAATGCATACGAAATAGCTAGATGCCAACAGCAGTCATGCTAAGACCATCGGAACTGTGAACTAATGCACATGAAATAGCTAGGTGCCAACAACAGTCATGCTAAAATTGCTCACTCATGAAAATAGCAAATGATGCATGCGAAGGTGTGTGAGAGATAAATTTGGAATTCCAAATAGGTCAGTTAATTATTTCCGTTTAGAAAAAAAAGATAATAAAATGAGATAGCAAAGGACATACAATAGAAAACCGCATGATTAAGAACTAAAAAATTTACTGAAATAGTAGAGGGGAAATTATAACAAAGGAATCTGGATGATTCAAACTCTATTGTTTCAGAGGTAGGTACCTATGAACTGATTAAGAAAAGCACCTGATGTGTAAACGACAAATGACCCTATATCTCAACGTCGTCAAGTGACACAAATACAAGCAAACTGTGATATCAATTATCAAAAACACTGTTTACAGCAGCCAGTTTGAAGGAACCTTATTGTTGCATACGTCCACTAAAGTAATACCTAAGTACAATTTGCAGCAGATCAATTTTCAAGTCTTCGAGTAACTGTTGCCATGTATTTAGTTGAAAAGGTCCCGTAGATTCCACGACAATTTACTTATAAATAGATCATAATAACTGTATGTTTAATTCCGAACATATACTTCACAAAAAACAAACAGTTGTGGTAAGATTTAAGTTTGGAGAAGTGCATATAAGAAACTACTTCTGAGAGGAACTGTCCTCCTCTTTTATCTTCGTCAAATAAATTATAGTATGAAGTATTAAAACCTACATTTAAATATTGACAATAATTGATTTTTTAATGAAAACCTGATACCTTATCAACATGAATAATCGTTTAATGTTATCTAACAGATCCAACTAACAGTGTCATAAACACCATGGTTACGTGTCGCGGGCTAGATTATATCTTCTCCAGACTAAAATAAATATATTGTATTAATCGCGATAATGTTGAAACAATTAAGTACATAAGATAACGGCTCTTCGTTATGTCTTCGTTCTTATCGGTTAAGTGGCACTTTGTACACATTACTGGCTATATCATGCGTGGCAAATGGGAACTGAGTGCCTCTCCCAAGGACAAAACATGGCCGAATTATTATATATGTAAAGCTTGTTTGAATCTTCGATAATTATCATATATGTGTTCATTGAATGCGTTGTTAAAGATATATTTAGTTTAGCAAAATAATGTGCATCATAGGGGAATTATTTAAATTCATATTATTTCAGACCTATTTCATTAGATGTAAAATGTTTCTGAGGCCCAGTAGTGCTTAGAGCGGTTGTGCTTATAATTCAGAAACATTATTATGCAGCGCATATAGAAAGTTTTTGAAGATTACTATAAATTTTCCAGGAAATAGCTTGAACGGTAGTTATACAAATATTTTGACTTGATGAAAATTACATAATAAGCAAGACCATAAGAAAACCACTCTCCTGCTTGACTTTCTCTAATCTTACAGACTATAAATACAATCTTATTGATGATATTTCTTTAACATAGTACCATCCAGTTGAGTCTTTTGACTTAATGCCAAGAGAGAAAACTGATTCCACGTATAATGTACATCACATCAATTTGAGCAATATACATAAAGACCACTGTATTCATTTTGTTTGACTGATAATGTGTGGTGTATCCTAATTATATATTTATAGTTTATAGGGTATTGCATTTGTATGGGAAAATACGAAAGAGTTTTTCGGATGGAAATACTGCAGTATATCCATCCGAGAAAACGATTTTATATTTTCCCATACAAATGCAGTATCTTTTTTATAATATGCTAATTTTTAATTCTACTTAAGGCTTAATGATATTAAAGAAATACGCTTCACGAAACAAAGTAACAATATATGCCGTATTCCGAACTAAATGCACACGCGCACAGATTCATCATTACACAAAAACAACAGTATTAATGCGCACATAACTCCGCCCAGATAAATTTGAACTTGGTCGCGCGCTAAACATAACTATCAAAAGAAAATTGCGTTTTGTTCTACTTAAAATTGAAATTTGGAGTCATATTGCGAATGAATGCGCACTGCAACAACTTTTCCATTTGATCTGGTATGAATATATTTTGTCATTTTTGTCGCCTGTACGAAATTTCGTGATTATGGGCTGGATTTATGTGCCAATTCTACATGAAGTACATCAGATTTCAGCGGCGACGGAGCAGCGTGCTGTTGACATCTGCAAGTGATTGTCTGTCCTGCCACTGAATGATTGAAATTATAATATATATTTAATGACTGTCTCGTTGAGGACATTATCTGTGCTTATGAGTAGCAAACCAAAGCACATTTCTTAGAATGATTTGCTCTATAAAATAGTCCACGTTTATATTTTATAATAATCCCAACTATTCAAGCTTGCAGAATATGGTTAAAGTTCATTACTAGTAATCATATTTGAATCAAGTGTGCCAATATATGCCGAAGTTATGCAGTGCAGATGAAAATAAAAATAATTAACAAGGACAATTTTCGAAGAAGGTTCGTTATACCGACGTTTAGACTAGCAGGAAACAGAGAACGAACATCAGTGTTCGACGGGAATTGCCTACTTATGGTAATGTCCAGCACGTGCATCCAGTAGCGTCTGGAGATTGTCGGCATGGAAAGGAACATGGAGAGAGAGAGAGACAGAGACAGAGACAGAATAGGAGTACTTATCATAGCGTTAGATCAACTAACCAGATAATGTTTACAAGTCAGGAAAAGAAAAAAAAATACATACTTTATTACTAATGAAATAACAAAGACATGAGATGAGGGATGGGAAACTGCTTTTATGAAATTAAGGAATATCTTTGACATCAGATGCAATAAATGCCACCGCTCAACATACTTGTGATACCTAATGTCACGAGTGTCTCATGAAATAATACATCTCAAGTACTCTTCCTCTTCCTACTACTACTACTACTTCTACTACTGTTACAACTGGTATGCTTTCTGACCTACCCAGTTGGCAGAGCCCGAGATTTGTTGATAGATAAATGTCACTGATAGGTAAATGCTAGATCTTTACATCATTTGGCCACCAAAGGCCTTGCACCAAACTTTAAAGTGGCTATAGAGAAAATATGTTATTGTAAACTGGGGAAGAGATTCCATGCTGGATCATAAAACTAATTCGGGACCCTCTGGGGACGGTGGATGGATGGCTGACGAATGTCTACCAAAATGGAGTTAAATATTTTAAATTGTAGAAAACCAAAGCTTTGACATACCTATGTTTGCCTAAACAACCCTTCCCATTTCACTCTCAATGACACGTTTATTCAGGGGTTTTAGAGATCGACTGTAACACCACCTTAGCTAGGACATCGTCAATGATACAAGCAAGGGACATTAAATATTCCACGCGGATATCTATCACATAACGCGCTCAAGTTCCATGATGAGTCTAAGTTCTTTCGATAACGTCATCTGTTTGATAAGTCGTTAACTTCTAAAATAAAGAAATTGATATTTAATATAAAAGGAAATACAAAATTAATTTGCATGCATTCACATTAAATTCATCCTTGATGAGTACAACATAACCAAAGAATTATTAACCATTGCTAGCTTGACATTGCTTTTCCACGAATTATGTAGTTTTTTAATGTTGTAGCCCTCAACATAATGACCATTCAGAACCATAAAACGGATAAACACTATTGTACTCTTCTAAAGTGCGCAGATCTATTTGAAATGCAACAAAAACTATGTAACATTTAGTAATGCATCTTATCTGACTTTTGAGAAAATAATATATTTCAGAAAGTAAGAATTTTGCCGTCTTGTGAGAGAAATATTTTCACCAACATTGGAAACAAAAAAATGAGAATAACTCTATATATATATATCTATTTATCAATCTATCTATCTATCTATCTATCTATCTATCTATCTATCTATCTATCCGTACATATATATATATATATATATATATATATATATATATATATATATATATATATATATATATATATATATATATATATATATATATATATCATCATCATCATCATCAGCATCATCATCTTTACGCAAATGTTCGGTATGCAATGCAAGAGGTTTAGATTCATTAAAGAAAATAATAGAATCTGACAGTTTTTCTGATGATAAAAGATAATAAAATAAATTAATCTCTGCAGGGGGTAGATAATCATCTTTATTCATTGGATTTGTTTAAACGCTAACGGTAGTAATAAGAGATTGTGCTCCAAACTGGAACAAACGAGAGTTTTATGAGCAGCAGGGAGGGCGAATCCTACAAGTTTTCAGGCAAAGGGAGGGCGAAATAAGCCCTTTATAAAACCGCGAGGACGCTTCGTTGTAAACACAATTGTCGCCGTCGTTGCTGCGTTTTGTTGTCGTTGCCCTCCCTGCTGCTTCCTGCGTCCCTTTTTCGAAAACCAGTTTATCCAAAATTCGTATCTAACCCGACTCGATACCGTATTCGAGCATCATGTAAATTTATTGTTATAAATCCGTGCGGGGTTGACTGAGCCTGACTAAATAAATTTCTAAACTTAATTATGTCCATATCACCGCTGCACCAAGTCTGATGTATATTTCGTAACGTGTGTGTATCAACTCCGTTAAACACAGCAAGAATATAACAGTTATCCCTGATCACTTTAGGAATTTGGGTATATCGTTGGGTTACATAAATCACATCAGTGTTTTTGTGTCTGCCTCTGGAAAAGATCCTGGCAGGATTTGATTGTTTATCCAACATCACACCATCGTATACAACTAAATTATTAATAAATAAATCAATATCTTCTACAGATGGTGCTTCATTAATGTCAGTTATAAATTCAACAACATCATCACCATTTTCATTTAATGATTTTGCACTTTCATTAAAATCTTTTAACACTTCGTAGCATCGTTGATCGTCTACACTTGGTGCTACCAAATACAACTTATCCCACTTCATCCATTTCATTATTAAATTTAACAACAACTGTGGTTTACCACTCCCAGATGGTCCAATTATAATCATACGAACAGAATTTGGTAGCTCTGCATGATGCTTAACTGGCTCACGTTTCCTTGTAGCAGAAAAGTCAGTGATCTCCATTAGAATAATATAATATAAATATGGATTTATATTGTGTGAAATGTAGAGCACGTACTCCAACTGCAGACATAACAACCACTACAACAAAAAATAATCGACAAGCGCTTACAGGCAAGTGTGAACGATGCGGTACAAAGAAATTTAAATTTATCTCCAGTGGAGCGCCGAAGCCAAAGTCAGCGCCAAAGCCAAAGTCAGCGCCGAAACCAAAGTCAGGTAAAAAAATAAAAAAAAAGGAGGTGATATCACAGCCAAGTTACGAAAGTTACCCGGAACTCCGTGGGCGAAATATCCCGGAGGAAAACATCTACCCGGATATAATTACTGTGGTCCTGGAACCCGACTTGATATCAGACTTGATGACCAAGATCGACCAAAACCCGGAGAAGAACCAATAAATGCTATCGATACAGCATGCCATGTCCATGATGTAGCTTATAAAAGTACAAATCTACAAGATAGACATCTCGCGGATGTGAAATTAATTCACGCGTTAAATTCCATTACTGCTAAATCTTTCAAGGGGAGGTTAGCAAGCTGGTTAATAAAATCTGCGATGAAATCTAAGCTTGTATTAGGCGCTGTTAATTAATTATAATGGAGTCGATTTATTATTCCCCAAGAGGATACTGGAGGGGTAGCGCAGCAATTAGTAAACTTGCCAGTGCAGCAAAAGTCAAGCGTGATACTGCAGCAGATTGGTTATCCAAACAGGCAATATGGCAAACTTATCTACCGCGTCCTAGAAAAATTAATTTTGCACATTTTGATGTTAGTGTTCCTAATGAAGTTCATCAAGCTGATATATTATTTCTACCACATGATACCGTTCGTCGTTGAACATACAAATACGCGTTAACTGTAGTTGATGTTGCAAGTAAATACAAAGATGCAGAACCGTTAACGACTAAAACAGCATCTGAGTTTGCTTCTGCTTTTGAACGAATTTATCAACGAGGACCTCTACGATGGCCAAATCTATTACAGATTGATCCTGGCAAAGAATTTCAGGGTGCAGTATCATCAACGATGAAGCAACATAATGTCACTATCAGACGAGGGTATACTGAGATTCATCGTGATCAGGCAACTGTTGAGCGATTTGATCGAACACTTGCTGAGCGGTTACTTGGATATCAGTACGCGAAGGAATTCATTCAGGACAAGAGATCGCATGAATGGGTTGCAAGATTACCAAGCGTGATAACTGCATTAAATAATGAAATAACTCGAACAACCAACATGAAACCTATTAACGCAATTACCAAAAAAAATATACGCGTACAACGGCGTGATTTTCCAGCGCAACCAATACTGGGCAATGTCACTGTGAGATATTTATATGAACCAGGTGAACTTGAAGGTGGTAAAAAAGAGCGACTGATCCTATCTGGAGCATCACCACACATAAGATATCTAACATAACTAGATCCACTGGTAGACCAGCAATCTACAGGCTGGATTCAACTGCCCCTCAACGTGGATTCACACGTGAACAATTACAAGTAATTCCCGAGAACACACAATTACCGCCCAAATCACTTAACTAGCTAGCACCCCTTACGTCGATTACACTCAAGACATGTCAGCATCACATTTTGTCGTGTATGACCGCGACTATTATCTTTTCTGTCTACGGTGAATTGTCTTGGACTCGAATACTGCCACAACATTATACAATTACAGCTCGCACAGTGATTATTCTGCTGTTGTTTCAGTGTCGTGCTAAATTCAACATCGAGATCAAAATCGCGATTATTTTTGTTGTCACTCTGTTTGTAACCGGTTAATTTTTTTATTATTATATCACTGTTGTTTTCATTATTATCAGCCATTGACTCTTCCAAGACAATTCTCCGCAATTGAGATATTCTTCTGACTCGAGACACTGACAAGTAAACTAAGTTTGACCACTCGATTTCATCATCAACAATGCAAACAACTGTATCAGAGATAGTCAGTCCTTGAGATGAATGAATTTTCATTGCGTATCCTAGCGTCCACGGGGATGTTCATTTTTAGTGCATCTTCAACAACATTAACATCAACTGTGACAATATCATTTAATATTAAATTCTGTTTCTCTGTTTTCCCAGGAATATCAACATCAATATTTTGTAGTCGTGTATCAGCTGGTCTATAACACAATGGCAATGGTAACATTGGAAACTTTTCTCGTTGCAGAAAAACAATTTCATCTGAAGTGTGTCTCTGACTATCTTTCTACTTGCCACTATCAAATCGTTTGGTTTCCACGTTTTTCAAAAGTGCTCATTGGAGTCTCTGAAATTATTTTACGCATAATTTCACATTGAATTTTATTCGGTTGTAATCTGATTAATGTTTTAAATTCTTTCAACGTTGCATCAAGAGATCTATAATCATCAGACACTTCTTCATAATAATCTACAAAATCTTTTAACCACAAATGCGGAGTTGGACCAACAAAAGGTGGTGGCTGACCGTGATCGCCGCACATTATCACAGCTGTATTTTTTGTTAGCAGCCAATCTAGAAATGTTTCTAATATATCTAACGACACTGTGTCTATTTCATCCCAAATAATATTCCGCGGAATTTATTTTGTTCCCATTCGATCTGGAGTCCATACACCACCGCTGTATTTGCAAAAGCTGTGATAAGTACAAGAATTGACTCCTCGTCGTTTCATCTCCCTGGCAAGTATGTGTGTAGGTGTTAATACAATCATATCTGACTTTTGAAATAATTCAATCGCTCGAGTTGTCTTACCAGACCCACCCGGTCCGTTCAAATAAACGGTTTTGTGTCTAGTGATTGGACTATTCACAGACGGCGCCGACGACATTTCTGATACTTCTGATTTGCAATAACTGTCTTTAATTTTAACATCAGCGGATTCACAATACCAATGTAACATTTCTATTTTTATTCTCCACGAATTCCATGATTCATCGTTGCTTACAGCCAGTGATTCTGAATATCTTTTATCGATATAAAATGAATCTGTGGCAACTCTAACTGCAGTGTCGGGAAATCGATTTATCATCGATAGCAAGTTTATAGAAACATAAGCCAGCATCGAAGATCTTAAATGTGTGTATTGAGGTGATTCTCCATTAATATAACTTACAATTGTGCCCAACCGTGTTCCGTCGGACAAGAAAGCGTACTCCTGATTACAAAATATATTTCTCGCAGCGGCATCAGCAATTATAAAACTTAATTCAGCATCATCCATAATCAATCGTGAGTGATGTCGTTTATGATCATATGCACCACCTTGAGTAAATTTACCGATTATTTTTCTCCCGAGATCTTTTGCTGTTTTTTCACTATTGCTGAGTTTAATCTTAAGAATATTAGGAGCGTTATTGTTAATGACATCCATGCTCTGATGGGGACACTCTTATGCATATTCTTCAATGACTTCATCGAGACTGATACACTCCGGTGTTGCTAACCAACCAAAGTCTGCGGTCGATATGATATAATTGCTTCACTGACCGTCAACGATACCAGTATTCGGCTGTCAAGCATATATCGCAATAACACTATTGGTGCCCAGCGTTTTTCTGAGAAACGTCTGCCAAACCAAACATAACAAATCGGATGAAGTTTTTCAGCTAGCGCAAACGATGTTACACGAGCAAATCCTGTCAGGGAAAAATCGGGTAATGGACCATTTATAGCAACTCGCGTCATCGAGTTCGTGGGATGTCCAAATCTTCTAAAATATCCACTACACTCGCCCATCCTAAGAAAGCTTCCCGGATAACAGGCAACCATGTCCACGGAAATGATATCCTTGTGGTCATACTTGGTATTCCACAAACCGCTGTGTCCATACTCGACACAACTCAATTGTATATCTTCAAGAAACTCACTTCGGGTTGGTCTCCACGAATTTCTTTCTCTGGCAGTATGGGCAGCAACTGATGGAACTGTAAAACAATTAGTTAATAACTGCTCAGTGTTTTCTGAATATTTCCCTGCGAGTTTTTTCATTTCCTGTTGCAGAGATTCCGTACGGTATAATTCACCGTTAGATCTTACAAATTGATCATACTTGCCATCTTCGGAACTTTTAAACAACCACACCGACACAGGGCCGTCTTTGCTTATCTGTTTAGTAAAATCAAATATATTTCCCGAATAATATTTCACAACACGATCCCGCGGAAATATCGTAACTGCGTTAGTACAAGCGTGAGCGTTATGATCAATGATATTTACTGGAGCTCCGTTTCGATTATATTTGTATGATACTTCTTCTGTTATCGTTGTTACGGTTATGGGGAATCTAAGTGCTTTTTCTAGCTCGGCAACATTGTTTATTGACGCTTCTGTATCCTTGACTTTTTAAGCCCACGCTGCTATCATGGAACGTCTTAGATCAGTTAGACCGTAGAGCGTAGAATATAACCCCGTATCTGTCTGTGCTGATCTTAGTTAAAAAATAAATGTTGTACTGTCCTACTGTAAACTTGCTAAGATGCGATGGCACCTTAGAAGCTTACAAAACTATACGTTGTACTGTCCTAATGTAAACTTGCTAAGATGCGATGGCACCTTAGAAGCTTACAATGTATATATATATATCTGTATTCCTCTGAACCCGCTAGCATATCGTTTGGGTAAGATAGAGGTTCAACATGGGCAATGTTTCGTCTTTCGCAAACATGCCCTCCTGGCTATCTAGATTGTTATTTGACAGGTTAGGGGTTCACATGGGGGTTGTGTTTCCGCTCCTGAGTTTGGTAGGATGTCATAAGACACCCTAGAGACTCAAGGAGATGCGGTGTGCATTTTTTCTATTATATATATATATATATATATATATATATATATATATATATATATATATATATATATATATATATATATGCATATATATATACATATATGCATATATATATACATATATATATATATATATATATATAATATATATATATATATATATATATATATATATATATATATATATATATATATATATATATATATATATATATATATATATATATGAATTACGAAAATATCAATGATGTGATTGTTGCTATTAAAAAACTTAGAAGAGCGCGGATTTAATATATCCGATGAACTAAATCATGAAACAATCATGTCTGATTTTGAATCACTACATGAAGCTAAATGCGCAGGGCGTTATATTCTGCCTGCTCAGTACCGATTTATAAAGAGGATCCAGACGAATTTATATAAATCGCTGGCTTCAGTAGAAGAAGCACACATAAATGAATTTGTTTCGTTGTCTCGTGCAATTGAAAAAATTAGGTTGGAATTAGCTCAAGAATATGAAACGAGGAAGGTGATAGATACTCGTGTAAGAAAGCTAAAAAATTGTATGTCCGTTGACGAAGTCAAGGACGAGGAAGTAAATACCTAGAAATGAAGTCACCTTGATGAAATCAAGGACTTGGAAATGAAATTGAAAGTAAAAAAATATATATATCTTTTTTTTTTTAACTTGTATCAAGGAGACTTGTATTTTCCTTAGTCGATTGGATTTAATGCAAGAGTGAGAATTTGATCTCGGAGCAATTTCTGCTATTGCTTTAACGCCTTATTTGCTCGATGTCTTCCGCAGATAGTTCTACTATTTTTGGTATCCTATTAAAAAATCCAGTGTTATTTATTTTTGAGGTCTAAATTTTCTGAGTAATGTTAAAATTTCATTTAAAGTTTTTCTTTACGGAAGCAGCTATAAGCATAGTTTAAAATTTGTTCACGTGAGCATAAACATGTTATCATCTTTTCATCTTGGAGTTGTTCAAGTTGGTCCCATGTGAGTAAAAAGCTGTCATGGCCAGGTATACTTATTTCGACTACATAATAGTCTTCGCTATCAGTAAGTAGCGCATTTTCTACTATTTGTGAAATTTCATCGTTGTTTTCGATGTTAACTCGAGCGTGGTAATACATATATTAAACTTTTACGTTCAAATTTATCACAAGTTCTTCATCTTGAAGGTCCGCTTTGCTCGCGTCTGAGACTATCTAACTGTTGCTGTGTTAGTAAGAAATCTTCGTTTCCGTATTCGTCAATTCTTGGGCAAATGCAGCGCTCAAGCGCTTGTTTGTCATACACGGTGGTGGTACATATTTAAAGATCTAAGATCTAAATACGCGTATATATTCTAAAATTTGAGGTATACTGCAATGTGCGATCACAATATGATCTTTTTTTTTGTCTTTGTAGTTGCGTATCAGTCAGTATAAAATCGTCAGTGCCGTATTCATCAACAATTATTTTTTCCGGGGATAACTTTTTTGGTACTGACAGCTTCATCAAGATGTTCTTTGTTATGTATGAAACATTTTACGCGGTGGTACATTATATAATACTCGATTGATTAATTGTGAAATCGTAAACGATTTTTCAGTAAAAAATAATTTTTTTTTTTACTTTACTAAATTCGCAAGTAAACACCCTATCAAATTGGTTGATGTGTATACAGTCCACCTTGAAAGTCTCTAAGATTTCACAAGTAAATTAATATGTAGTGTTTCATTCCGTAAATCAAGAAGGTGACCAGACTGGTCTGTTAGTTTGAAATTTATTCTGGTCAGCCACGGATTGTGACATCATAGATAGACTGGATTGATCGGCTCTTGCACAATCAGAAATCCAGGTGGTACATCTTTCGGGGTGAATGAATAAAGAACAAATCCTTGCTGGGCTTGATTTGATACAGTCGTATCTGTGCTGTAACTGCCATCAATGACATCACACACAAGACTGACCGCGGCCACTTCAGTTATATTTACGATGCCCGGAGATACATGTCGTCTTCTCCGGTTGGGCTATTGTTGCATCTGAGAATAGTTGGCTCCGGTAGTGATCTTCTGTATTGTGCGAGTATGTCATCAAAGAACTCATTGATGATGTCGTTGACTGATTTTCTTAACTCGGTTGCATTATACCCGGGAAATTTAAAATTCGGCAGCGTGGCTTCTGTCAGCGAATATATGCAGTTAGAAACCGTTAGCCTGATCGATTATTGCCTGAATTAATCGCTGATTGATATATTCCATGTCGGATGCAAGTTGATTTAATATTTCTACGTGTTTGATGATTTCGCTGCGTGAATTTGACACATCAAAAAGATGTTGTTGGAAACTTTGTCGTAGCCGCTGCAGTTGAGTTTTGTGTTCTTGATTAATGATTTCAAAAATTCAATAATTTGATCTAATTTAATGGGTTTAGTTGAAGTTCCAATAGAAATTTCTTTCTCAAAGAGCCAATCAATATCGTCCTTGTAGTTGAAATGAAAATAAACAAGGACGTCACTCGAGTACTTTTCTCTTAAATCTAGTAGATGGTGTTGGTTAACTCCGTGGTATGATTTATTATCAGTGACATAATCAGACTTTTTAGGCGTTAGTGATATTGGTGGCGCCGGTGGCGGAGTTTCAGGCCATCCTAACACTGTTCTGATCGAACTATTATATATATCCACGGCGTAGTCTGCTTATTTCGATGGCAGAAGACAGCGTTGGCTCATGAACAGTTATTGTTATTTTGGATTCCTTTGTTGTGATATTTTTTATTCGACGTTGCAATTCTTCATTGATTTCTTCGATTTGATGAGACCCGGTTGGTATCCCAATGACGTTCCAGTCTGGTGTGCCATCGGGTTTATTTTTATGTGCAAACACAAACGAATTATTTCCTGGTAATCCACCAAATGATTTTGATCTCATATTGGGCCAACTGTGATATACTCGTAATTGTGCTAACGCGATCTCGTTTACTGGAATCGCAGTTGGAAAATTAATACTGAAATCTGGTTTAGTCGAGATTACTGTTATTGAAGAAGTTCGTTTTGGGCTTGTATTTGTGGCTATCTGTTGAAGTAATTCCGACCTTGTTGTTATTTATCTTTTGTTGCTTCAAATGACCGGTGTAGTCTTCATACATCTTTGCCATTTGCGCGAATTCGGAATCTGATATTACTGTATCGTCGAGACTTGATGATATCAACGACGACAATTTCGAGTAGGCGCTCGTGGCCGCGTTGTTTAACTTTTCATACTCTTGCAATTTTGTTATTGCGCATGAAGATATTTTTTTCGCGATAATATTAGCAACGCCTGCAATTGTCGTTTATGTTGAAACTGTAATTGTGATCGCGATTGCAGCTGTCATTGGTGTTAGCGCTGATAATGATACTCCCGTAGATGCAACTATCGCGGATACTGAATACACTATTGTGTCTAGGATAATTATACACCGCTTGTACTTTTTTACTTTTATTGTGCATTCGTTAATGGTATTTTATTTTAACTCTGATTGCCATTCGCGTATTTGATCAGATCTATATTGCTGAGCATCCAGTGCTGTCATTTTAATGCTGACTTATTTTTTAACGCCATTTTATTATTTTACACAGTAACCAATTGAGGCGTTTCAGGTACAAATTCCAAACACCACCAGTAAGATGTTGCGGTTAATTTCTTGTCGGCGGATTCCAGTATAAATGTTTCTTCGGTCCCCTTGTTTAATATGATAGTCACAACCCCGGAAAACCTGTCAGTGGAATGTCGCCAGGGGTATGTTGTGAAGATTTCAAATTTAGCGGCACTGAACACAGACAGCCTATATACTCTAGTGAATGTTGCTGTATATTTGATAGTAATATTTTGTTTAGACCATGTTGCAGATCCAGATGATACCGTGGATACTATGTTTGTAATATGCCCGGCAGTTACTCCAGATGGGATTTTAATCAAACCGGTTTTGTTAACGATCTCAGGAATCCTACTTACGATATCTTGCTGTGTTTGTTTGATCTTGTCAATGTTAGTTTTGATATCAGAAAACTTCATATCGATGACGGGAGGAGTTCCAAAGAATTTATCCGTGGTCTCATCGGTTTTTCTAAAGTTTCTACGGAGATTTGTAAACGCGTTTACATGAACATCATACTCGGCTCGCAACGTGGATAATTTACCGTCAACGGTGTCAACATAATTTTTTGTCGCGGCATCTTTCGGGGATGTTGGATCTCTTAAAACCACTATTTTATTACCGTTCATTCTGAGTTCACCTGTCATTGTATCACCGGTCTTTTTTACGCGTTCCCCTGCAGCTTTTTGCGTATCATCTCTTAACGCCGCGATTGATACCAGCGAATCTCTGATTTTTCCGCTGTCAGTGAACACAGGGATGTTACCCGGAGTAGCTCCAATAACCCTACGAATTATTTCATGCCATTTGATATCGCTGGTTTTTTGTTTTCCGTGTCGGTCCTGAAAAATAACAACCTCCTCTGGGTCTATCCCGGTCAGACGTAAAAGATTATCGATTTCATCTTTGGTGGCATATTTTGATAAATCTATGTCGGCGCGATTTACCTTTCTGTTGAGAAGAGATCTTCCGCAAATATCAACCATCATTTGATAGGAAACTGTTTAAATCGACCCGCGGTATACTCATGCACGACCTAGTGAGGTGGTTTGGTTGACGCTGATATCGCATCGAGGACATTTAATACTTCACGACCACATATCGGAGGATCGGTCAGTGTTTGTGTCGGTAGCGTTGAGTACCAAACTTTTGACGTGGGGATGTCTTTTGTATATTTGAGGAATTCAACTGGCGGTGCTAACCCATACGAATCGAAATAGATAATTCCACGTGGATCGATCGCGTAAGCAACCCAGTGAGTTCCTGGACCGTTACTGTTATCAAGATTAATAATTCCGGTTTCTGGATTATTCGGTTGTCGTGGTAGCTGATCTCTCATAAAAACGCCTCTGAAAGTTTTTATATTTAATTGTTTAACAGCATCGAGTAAATCAAAATTTGACATCGGTGTAAACACTTTGTGTTTCAAAACACTTTGTGTTTTTAGAACCGTTTTGGGTACCATGAGGGCGGAGTTCCTGGAAGTCTTAACCCGCGTCCTTTTTTTGTATCCTTTTCCAGTTACTTTCTTTAATGCCATTCCAGGAGCGGTTCCAACAGCTCCTAACGCGGCTGCTTTTGCGACTCCGGGAGCGGCAGCGGCTATCAGTGCTGGTATCGCGGCAAGAAGAGGAAATATACCACCGGTATTAATCATGTCCTTGACAGCTTTTGGAGCGAAATCAAGTCGAACTCCAGTTTTTGCTTGTTTTGCTTTATTGAAATGATGAAGTTGTGTTTTAGTCAGCGATAATTTGTTTGGACCGCCAGTAATCTGATCATTTTTTAGTGTTATCGTTGCCCCACATGTGCTCGCGTTTTTTGATTGTAATTTCTTAGCCTGACCAGGAGTCAGAGTGACATTAACGTGACTGTATGACATTTTATTTAATACGAGATTGATCTAATTGTTACATGTTTTCCACTGGTGCATCAACGAATCTCATTCGGCCGCCAGCACCTTCAAATAACATTGTTCTATCAGAAAGTATAACAGCGATTGCTCTGTAATTAGCTATAGTTCCTCTTGTCACATTAGCCCGAAAGTGTATATCAACGACATACTGTCTAGTTAAATCAAGATGCTCTAGTGAGAAGTAATAGATTGGATAATAATTTATAAAATCCAATTGTGATATTTGCAAACCTGTATCAATATTTAGATCGCGCGCTAGATATTTCGTCAAGCGTTGATATGCAACATGATTATTACCAAAATCTAACAGTATGTTCTCAGATGGTTCTTGATGCCCGTTTATTCTTAAAGAAATTTCTGAGACACCGTGTTTGTCAAATGTGATATGACTATGTGCTTGTGAGTTTACTCGTGCAGCATCCTGAAGAGCAATAAAAATATGTCGCGGCGCGGAAACTTCCTGCTGTGATGCTATATGCCATGTGAATAAACCATTATTATTACTCTGAATACTATCTGTGGTTGTTATAAGCCACGATAACAACAATTTACAACCTTGATCCATAAAAGAAAGTAATGGCTGTTCTTCAGTAATTGCCGGAGTCATTACCGGCATCCACAGTGATAGTTTTGTTATTAATACTTTACCAGCGTCACCAGCAAGTCGCCATAAAGCATCATTGTCATTATCTTTTCTAACAAGTACAACCGTATGTTTTGCTCCGAAAACTGCCTTTCTGACATCTCTGCAATATCCAAAGATATGCGACAGCGGAATCGCACAAGAAAATTTTCTACTATCATCGCCCAACATTAATTTACGTGCAGCGAAACCTAAATAAAATTCTGCATTAGCACCATGAACCACCGGTCACACATCAGGTCAGCGGTGTTGGCATTATTTCTTGGTCGTCTAATAATGAACTGATCACTGTTAGGATGATAAGAAGTGTCCTTGGCAAACATCATTGATGGACCAGCTGATTTTGTATAATCATCAGAATATCTTGCTAGACCAATTATTGTTGTAGCAACATCGACATCATTCTGAATCGATTCGATATTTTTTCCATCAATCATATATATGGCGCTACTAAACAAGGCCATAATCCCGTTATTGACAAAACCGATTGTATCCCCCGCGGCGTAGTCTGTGTTATCTAATTTTTTAATTTCACCTTCTACTTCAATAAATGCTTCAGCGGGTAAAAAATATCTACTTGTATCCTGAACCTGTAATTCAATTCGTCCTCGTTGATTTGGGTTTCGTGCGTCATAAGAATAATACTGAAAATACCGCACTGATTCATTTTTAAGAACCGGTTCGTCTATGTCGAATGCTGTGTCGGATTCCCGTTTAAACATTTTATTATAAAAGTTATCGTCTTAAACGAAGACCACTTCCCGCCACCAGACTTGTGTTTATTTATTCAGCCCCTTGATTTATCAGCGCTGCTAGGTTTTGATTTGCGGCTTCATTTATTACTTTACTAACATTTGCAGGCATGACTGCGGTGGCTGGTAATTTTATCGGTGCAGTTTTTTGAGGTTTGCGTATTAATCGTGCTAGTCTATCCTTAATTGCCAAGAATGCTTTACCGGCAGCGCTACCAACAGCGCCAGTAGCTTTATCTTTAATAACATCAATAGCTTTCATTGATAATTGTTTTGCGATCGGTATTGCTTTAGGTGCCATCCTCGCGAATAAACCCCGAACAACATCACCGAATCCATTTTCATAAGTCATCCTGTATACGGGTACTCGTGAGCTTACAACCCTGACCATAACTGGTCTACGATGAGAAGTGTGTACGATCATTTTATTTAATTAGTTATTTATTTAACTAGTCGCTGTCCGCGAGTTCATCAATAAGTTCTCGGTAGATGCTAGTATCCATGATACCACCTTGAAATAATCGCTGACAGATATCAGCTGCTTCATTAATTATTTCTGGCGAGTTATTTCCAGCTCGCTTTCCTCCTATGAGAACTTCTGTTGTTTTCTTAAATAGTCTTAAGGGCGATCTTTCTCCTCTTACTTTTTTAAGTAGCTCCTCCTCAGACTTTTTAAGTTCCGACATCAACTTTTGCTGCGGTGAAGAAGACTGTTGTTGTTCTATCTGTTGCAGAGGTGAAGAAGACTGTTGTTGTTCTATCTGTTGCAGAGGTGGAGGAAGTTGATGTGAAGGCTCTTGCTGGGTTTTTAGTTGTTTCAGCGTTTCTTAATAAAGTCTCTTTACTTCTTCATCAAGACTTCTGTATTCTAAATCATCATCTCTGGCTTGTTTTTTGTTTTTATATATGCGATATATCCACTTAATAAGATTATCATCAGTTACTTTTTCAGAACCGGGTTTTAAGATATTAGATTTATTAAATATACTAATTAATATTTTTTCAGGCAATTTTTCTATTTTAGTATTTATAATATCTTTGATAAAATCCTCCCTAAATTTTGCAATCAGTCCAATATTTTCCTTTATTGGTTTAGATGCAAGTTCAGTACGAATTTGTTCAATGCCTTCAAGTATTTCTTCACCGACGGACGGAGGTTGAGCTGCAGCTATGTCAGTTGGAAGGTCTCGTAAAAGTTTTTTCTTGTTTTTTAGTTCTCGCTGCTATTTTTTTCAGTCTGCGCGACGGTTTGTTTTAGCACTGGAAGAATACCTTTTGTTTCGTCCTTAGGATCTCCTAGTAAAGTTCGTTCAGTGACCGCCGCAGCTTTTTCAGTAGCTGTTGTAACGGGTCTAAATAATTGTTCTGCACCTGTTGCAAATTCAGCTTGTGCTTCTTGCCGCGCTTGTAATTTTTGTCTTACAGAATCTCTCACAGGAAGAAATTGTTTTATTGCTTCTAGTCGCTCTAGAGCTAATCTAGCGGAATGTGCTTCTCCGATGTTGGTCATTACTGTTAACTTAAAATTTTAATTCACAGCAGCAGGGAGGGCGACGACAACAAAACGCAGCAACGACGGCGACAATTGTGTTTACTCGCGGATTTTAAAGGGTTTATTTGCCTGAAAACTTGTAGGATTCGCGGTTTTATTTCGGCATTAGGAACCTTAGCATTCGCCCTCCCTTTGCCTGAAAACTTGTAGGATTCGCCCTCCCTGCTGCTTTATGTATTGGAGTTTTCTTCAGACTTGACGAACTAAGCTCAAGTTGATTGCTTAATGACTTGTTGTAGATTTAATAATAAAAAGAACACACACACACACACACACACACACACACACACACACACACACACACACACACACATACATACATACATACATACATTGACCACCTCCCCTCACTCCTTTTTTTGATCTTGAAGAGTGAACCAGGAGCGGATCGTCCGCATGCAGTAACACTTATATCAGCCAGAACAAAACAACGCCAGTATCGAATGTGCCCAGCTTTTACATCCAGAATACAATTAATTTTACAGTATATTCTCTATAATTGTTTCTCAGTACTGAACTTTCCACTGTGTGACAATCAATACAAATCATATATTAACCTAAAATACCTTCAAATATGACTTCACCATAAGTTCGTGTCAGAGGTGCACCGGCATTTCTTTGAGAGGCTGGACTTGAAACAAGCCAACGTGCAATGGAACATAGATTTCACTTCCGTATCGTCACCAGGACCTTATAACTCACTGTACACTGTCGCCGAAACACACACTGACAACAACACTATAAGCTCGTATTCTATACAATAAACAATTACCTTTAAATATATAATAAGAATGACAAGGACTAACTCTTATGTTACCACCAAAATGAGACAGGAAAAATTGCTCTAAAAATAGACTGGGACTACATTCGTGTGTATTGAACCGGAGCTATCAATTGTGATCTGATTCCTAACAGATAAATATTTATGGACAATTTTAGTCAAACTTTTATATTTGCATGCCGCACTTTATACATGAAGTCTTTTTGAATTTCCTAGTAAACAAGACATGTGACTGCTGTCAGTGCTCTTGAGAAACCAAAACTAAATTTGCTTTATCTTCCTTAATTATTAGAAATTTAAATGCAGTTGTAACCTAATTGTAATGCAAGATGAGGCCTGTCATAGAAATTTAAATAAGCATTTAAAATATGTAAACTAAATTTTATTGAAAAATTAACTTAAGTCATACAATTTTTAACATTCAAACTGATAAATTTTAGACAGCAGAGTTGTCTAATGAGTGTTAGTTAAAACTAATGGCAGCTTTGGTCTGTACAATTCGTTTCCAAGGAGTAGTGATGCAAGATAGCTAACAGTGATTTTTGCAGCAAATGGCAATATGCCTGTCCAGTTGATTATAGGTGTACACACCTAAGACACAATGACAGGTGCTATCTCCCCCATTTATTGTGTCGGGTACATAAGCAGTTGTTCGTATTTGTTCATATTAATAATAGCGTACTCAAACTTAACGTTTTGTTGGGACCATATTTTAAAAAATTTTTTATTCCATTTCAATATTGATAGCTACAAAATGGATAATGTGATACGAAAATACAGTTCCAGGGAGGCTCTACCTTAATGAACAATGGTGCTAATCTCTCTCATGAAGACCTAAGCCATGTCTTTGTGATGCTATTTTTTATCATGTTTTACTTAATTCTAGATAACAGTAAGATGTAGGTAAATGCAGTTAAAATATGTAGATATGGTGATTTCACAATAACATTAAGGGTACAAGCATGAGAAAAAATATTAAATTTGACAGAACGTAACTACGAAATGTAAAGCAATGGGCATGTAATAAAGTGATAAATTCCTCTTTACGAAAACTTATTTTTAATGATGTGGCGTGTTTAAATGTTTCGAAACCGACGTACAGCTGAACGGGCGTGTGTCCGTGAGCAGTGCTACTCAACTAATCCTCTGGTTTTGAAATACAAACTTGGGCCTGCGGAATAATTAGGAATGGTCTGTTCATGAACAGAATTTATACATAATATTTGATTGGTAAATCAGAAATAAGGTGAAGAGGGGGAATGCTGTAAAATAATACTAAAATAGCGCCTGAATGTTATGTCTTGGACAAATTAAAGTCTTAATAACACTATTAAACCAAATGTCGTAATGCACACACACACACACACACACACACACACACACACATGTGTGTGTGTTTGTGTGTGTGTGTGTTTATGTGTGTGTAGTAATATAGTCACAGACAATCACAGATTTAATTAAACATTTATCGTGCATATGTATTCATGTAATTTGATATGTTATTGAAATCTTATACAGTGTTACACAATACATTAGCTATTGGGATACATGCCATCTACCATATGACTCAACTGCTTTTGTTAATGAGTCTGGTCGTCTCTCCTGGCACAATACCAAATGGCATGAAAGAGCAATCACGTGACGAATGATGATTTGTCTTAAAATCTATTGAAACTTTAGAGAACCGATAAGGATCTATTAAAATAATTGATATAAAGAGGTGTTTACTCATTCTCTTAGAAAGTTGTTGAACGTGTTTCTCTCAAAATATTGCAAATTATAATTTGTTCAGGTTATCAAATGAAGTACATCAGTTGCTATGCAGTCAGCGTAATAACGTAGAGATGACAGCTTTTTGCTTGGAGCTACTAAAAAGATAGATTTTATCATATTAGTACATTAAAAGAACCGAAGTCTATTACGTTTTGATGATACAAAAATATTTTGGCAGTTTAATTCTAATCGAACATTAGACAGATTCCTACGTCTTCCATGACTTTTTGCCAGGACTACAATAATTGTTAATTGGATCGTCTCTGTTATCTGCTAAATAATTACGTTATATTATAATAGAAAACATATTCAATTATATTATGTTCCTTCGCACAGGATAGTGCTATTTAATCACCATTTTGAGCAAGAATACTTGGTATGTGGCAAGCAAAATCAATTACATGCATATGATCGATTCTGCTTTTGTAAGTTTAATAATAATAATAACATTGTATCTATCACTGTTTCCATCTATTTATGAGACCTCACTGATTCAAACTTTTTCGACCCGTTATACATATCAGGAAATTATAACAATCCATACTGTTCAATGACGCTTCGTCGATGACGTACTATCATATTAGTTATACTGACACCATCTGTTTCTTTCAAACACCTTGTGGCAGTAAAGGCAATATAAGCAACACAAATATATTAGATTCTATGCCATTTCATTTTAATTGGACATTCATAGATAACATTACATACATACGTACATACATACATACATACATACATACATACATACATACATACATACATGCATGCATGCATGCATACATACATACATACATAAGTGGCATACTGCCTCATTATTGCAGCAGAAAATGTTACCGTATTGCATCATAAATCCTTATCATCTCATCGACCATATTAACACATTTCAACAACAGGTAGTCAGTTCACATTCTATTTGAAAATAATGGCTATTAATGTATACACTGAAGCTTAAATACGTCCCTACCCAAAAACTCTAGCTTAAATACGTCCCTACCCAAAAACTCTAGCTTAAATACGTCCCTACCCAAAAACTCTAGCTTAAATACGTCCCTACCCAAAAACTCTACGCTAAAGCATATTCGCGAGGAAAGCGATGTTTTACAATCATATTGTAGTTTTGCTAAACATTTAGTAGAAACGAGTTATGGAAGAGAGTGCGAAATCAAATAATATCATGATTGATTGGATTATACATATTGCACTATATTTTGTGTGTTTTGGGCACTAGCTTGTATTTATTGTTGCCATTATCATTTACATATCTAAAGATGATTATCTACACCCAGAAGGTATTATGTATCTTGCTATCTTTAATAGTCAGGACAACTGCCTTGGGGGAAATTATGTCATTTCTGGCTCATGGAAAGAACATCATTAATATTAACCTGATTTATGTTTCAAGGTTTGAGGTGGGTTTTCATACAGATAATGAGACCAACGTCGCCATGTCTCTCTCTCTCTCTCTCTCTCTCTCTCTCTCTCTCTCGTTTATGAGTCTGGTCCTTTCTCTTTGCACAAAACAAAATGGTACGAAAGAACTAGCACGTGAAGAATGATGATTTGTCTTAAAATATATTGAAACATAAGAGGAGAGGTGAGAATCCATGCATGTGATTTATATAACATTGATTTATATTAATTCTCTTTCAGAGTTGTTGAAGAATGTTTCCAGCACATTGCATATTAGAATCTGTACAGGTTATCACATAAATCGCACTAGTTGAGCTGCAGTCAGTGTAAATACTTGAGAAAACAATGCTTCTACTGGAGCTAGAAGAAGCATGGTTTCTGTCTAATTCGCGAATTGAAATCACCGACGACTGTTCCATTGAGATGAACAAACTTTCTACATTTTCGTTCGAATAAAAAATCTTGCAAATTACTAGATCTACCTTGACTTGTTGCCGAATCTGTAATAGTTGTTAATTAGAACGTCTCCATTAGGAGTTAAATGGTTATAATTTATTATGTGATGAATCATGTCAATTATATTGATTTCGTACGTACATTCTCGTTATGTAAACATCACTGTGAACAAGAGCGATGGGTTCCTGAAAATCAGAATGAATTAATGCGGTGTTTATTCATTCTCTTGTAATTATGAAAATTTATATTTATACAAATAAATATATCCATGTATCCATCACTGACATCTCAACATTGCGATTTCACTGATTCAGTTTTAATTTGAGAATCAAATGACGTTTTGTCTACATTATAGATATAATGATGTCATAACAATTCAAACCACTTAATGATGTTTGGTCAAGGGCATAATTGATAATAAATATCCTGCCATTATCCGTTTCTTTCAATACATACTGTGCCTGAATTATCATGTAGTTAATGCGAAATCAGCAGAACAATTGTTTTGGTTTCTATGCCCTTTATGTTGCAATTGTCGATACATACATACATACATACATACATACATACACACACACACACGCACGCATGCATGCATGCATGCATACATACATACATTCATACATACATACATACATATATACATACATACATACAGACACACATACATACATACATACATACATACATACATACATACATACATACATACATATATACATACATACATACATACATACACACATACATGCATGCATACATTCATACACCGCTCCGTTGGCCTAGTGTTTAGAAAGTCCGCCTCATATGCGGCAGGTCGTGGTTTCGATTCCCGGCCGAGTTATATGAAAGACTTACAAAAATGGTACTAACAGCTGCGTCGCTTGGCGGTCAGCATTAAGAGGTTAGTGTTAGGACTGGTCGGCCTGGTGTCAGGATAATGTGACTGGATGGGACATCATGCTACATGTCTGCGGCATGTTACCCGAGTACTAGACATCACTATAAACTGCTACATTGCAGACATCGTAGCGATATGACTGAAAAATTGTTAAACTACGTTAAAATTAAAATCACATCACACACCACACACATCACATACATACATACATACATACATACATACATACATACATACATACATACATACATACATGCATAAGATGCTTCCGGGAAACATTGGCATACTGACTCATTATTGCAGCAGAACATGTTACCGTATTGCATCATAATTCATCATTTCATCGACCATATTAACATATTGCAACAACATGCAGTCATTCACATTCTGTTTGATTATAATGATTATTAATGTATACACTGAAAATTATTGACGTCCCTATACAAAAACTACACACTAAAATAAATTTGCGAGGAAAGCGATGTGTTACAATCTTATTGTAGTTTTGCTAAACATTTAGTAGAAACGAGTTATAGAAGAGAATGCGAATGCGAATAAAATCATGCTTGACTGCATTAGACATATTACACCAGATTCTTTGAGTTTTGGGCACTTGCTTTTACTTATTACTATCATTATCGTTTGCATAACTAAAGATGATTATCTACACCCTGAAGGAATTGTCTATCTTTTTATCTTGTATGGTCAGGACAACTGCCTTGGAGGAAATTGTGTCATGTTTGGCTCATGGAAACAACATCATTAGTTTTGACAATGAAACCCAAGTTATGTTTCAAGGCTTGAGGTGGGTTTCCGTGGATATATTGAGACCAATATCACATTCTCTCTCTCTCTCTCTCTCTCTCTCTCTCTCATTTATGAGTCTGGTCCTCACAATGCAAAATGGTATGAAAGAACATGCAGTCAGTGTAAATACTTAAAAATAACAGTTTTCCTACTGGAGCTAGTAAAAGGATCCCGTCATATTTTCAAATTGAAATCACCTCGACGACTGTTCCATAAGGGAGTTTAAACAAAATTTCTGCCGTTTCGTTCGAGTCTTGCAAATTACTAGATCTTCCTTGACTTGTTGCCGAATCTGTAATAGTTGTTAATTAGAACGTCTCCATTAGGAGTTAAATGGTTATAATTTATTGTGTGATGAATCATGTCAATTATATTTATTTCGTACGTACATTCTCGTTATGTAAGCATCACTGTGAACAAGAGCGATGGGTTCCTGAAAATCAGAATGTATTAATGCGGTGTTTATTCATTCTCTTGTAATTATGAAAATTTATATTTATACAAATAAATATATCCATGTATCCATCACTGACAACGTCTACATTGCGATTTCACTGATTCAGTTTTAATTTGAGAATCAAATGGCGTTTTGTCTCCATTATAAATGTGATGCTGTCATGACAATTCACACCTTTTGATGATGTTTGGTCAATGACGTAATTGATAGTAAGTATACAGCCATTATCCGTTTCTTTCAAAACATATTGTGCCTGAAGTATCATATTGCTAATGCGAAATGTACAGAACAAATTTATACGCGTCGATGGCCTTTCTGTTGCAATTCTCGATACATACATACATACCTTTATACATACCTACCTACATACCTACCTACATACATACAAGACAAAAATAATCTTGTTTCAGAGGTACGCATATAGCAGCCAGTCTCTCTCTTTCAGATTAGTTTGTATTGTGCTTTTGTTGAATGCTAGACAATTAAACAAATGTGTTATGTGTGACATAATGTTACATAATAATAATTATTTATTATGTTATTCTTATCAGGACTGTGTTGCTCCTGGCAAGATGAAATCACAGTTGTCATCGTGGAACCGTTACTTTATCTGGCAGAAATCTAAGACGAAAACGCTATAAAACGCAGCTATTGCAAGAACCATCACGATTGTAGGCGATCCAGACGAAGAAGACATTATTTTAAAGACAAGACAAAATGAAGATTAATGCAGCTGTCACTCTGCTCTTTCTGGCAAAGTTGTCTACAACCTATTGTCAAACAACAAAAGGTAAGCATTCTCACTTTGTATATGTCTTAATCTTATTAAGTGTATGACCTGTATACATTTAATCATTCTGTCCGATTTGAGGACTAAATCTATCATTTCGATTAGCTGTACATACAGTAAGTTTAAGAGACTTGTTTCATGTATCCTATGT
This sequence comes from Sinohyriopsis cumingii, assembly GCA_028554795.2. Lineage (NCBI taxonomy): Eukaryota > Metazoa > Mollusca > Bivalvia > Unionida > Unionidae > Sinohyriopsis > Sinohyriopsis cumingii. Next base: position 72,429,095 of record CM068831.1, on the reverse strand, counting down.
ACATCAATGTCATTCATTTTGACCAGGTTCCATGCATTTTTCTGTCACGACATGTATTTTCTCTTACTTCTTTTTCCTGTTTATACATATATGTGGCCATATGGATGTATTTCTTTGTTTAGAATTTGGTTGATAAGTTGAATCATCGTCATATTTTGAATTTTTAGAGAATCAGGACTCTTATAGCCCATATATCCTGTTAGAATGCGGTTAGGCTATATTAATTGCAAATGATATTTCATAAATATATTGTAAAGGGACAGGAAACACTATGGAGTGAAACAGACGAGTCAATATTAAATTAGTACCAATTGTTACTCTCCTGAATTTGAACAATGATTTAATATGGATCCCCATATATGTAATCTACCTCTAGCCTAAATCCGAACATTGCATAATAAAAGTTAACGTGGAAAATTGCAACGCAGCTGGTGTGTGACAGTCCATTCAGCCAGAAGGAAAAAAAATAATTCTTCGTCGTTTTCGCTTATTGGCTCCGGTACCCTTGTTTTTCTATCAAAGCCTTCCGTTGTATTTTTTCCTCAAACTAAGTTCTTTTGCGTATAAAATTGTACATCTCTGATGGATATCCGATAGCCCTCGACCTTAATATGCTTTCCTGTGCCATTTTTATAGACTGCAAAAATCACTGGTCATGGTCTATAGTTCTATACCATTGAATTTACGAAAGAGTTACAAACATTTCTCCTAAATAACTGTTTACATGATCAGACTGGTATTTTCAATAATGCAACTCTCACATTTCTTGTGGACATTACGAATATCACATTCATGCCTCTGCTGGTTTGAGCGTTTCATTTATGATTCGGTAAAGTGAAGCGTCTACTGAATGGGCCTACATTGTTTGTTTGCAATCAAAGTAGTTCATAATACACGATACTATTTTTAGACGGTCGTGTCGTGCAATTTGCAATATGGAAAAATACTGCACCATTCTGACAATGTGATGTTAACGAAGACAAACATTCTGTATATAATAAAGCTGAGTTACATTATGAATCCTACAATATTATTATATTAACACTTAGAGACATAGAGCAGAAACAGAAGAGTCAGCAACATATTAACATTGACATTGGTCCAGGATCTTGAACATTTTTCTCTGTCGAATTTCTTGAACTAGTTTCTCTTCTTTGAAATCACTGTAAAGGAAGTATAATACGTATCAAATAATATTGACTTCTTTGATGTAGATAAGTGTATACAAGTTTTCGTCTGTAGAATACTACTGACAAATAATGATCGAAGTGTTGATCTCAAATCTGGATGAAATCGACATGCCATGACAGAATGATACCCATCTTGTCTTTGGATGCAATCATACAGAGTACATATGCTTTCATCTGCTGGTATTTTATTATCTCTTATACTTTCCATCATTTGATAGAGAGAAAAGCATCAAAGCCATTCAGATGCATATCTGAACAATTAAGGAAGACAAATATTAAGTTAATATTCAATGTAAAACTGAATTATGAAATGTTTTTAATTGATTAGCATTTTATTAATTCGATATGCCCACAAAATATTATTGTGGCAAGTTATTCAAAAAAACATTGCTTGAAGGACAAATTAAAAAGCCTTCTGCGATCTACACTTATCCAAAGCCATGCCAATATAAGGTTGATTGGACTTTTGAGACAAGTTTTTGTTTGTTTTTTAAATTGTTAAACCGTACTTTATAAAATATTCATGATGTGCAAATACATAATGGTTGTATCTTTTCAATTTCAAGCGGTGTAACCCCTTCACAAATCTTTTCAAATTTGTTTTAGCCAAACTATGAAGCATACGATGTGATCCTGATGGTTTAACGTCCCTTTAGTTTATATCCAGTTACCTTTTTGACCGCAACTAAGAAGTGAAAAATTTTATCTTGTCCTTAATCTCATTATATTCTATAATATATACAACATGAATTCCTTTCTATACGTAACCTCATTTGTCATTATTCTACCAGTAGCCTAAGTGCTTAGAGCATACGCCTCGGATGCTGGAAGTAGCGGGTTCGAACCTCAGCCGAGTGATATTAAAAACTTGCAATAATGGTACTAGCAGCTGCCTCGCTAGGCGCTTTGTTAAGAGGTCACTGTCAGGACTAGTCGGCCTGGTGTCAGGATAATATCAGTGAGTGGGACATGATGCTACATGTCTGCAGCATGATCCCCCAGTGCTAACATCATTATAAATTTGTTTATTCTTCTCTCTTGTTCCTCCAATTCCTTCTCCTCTTCCTCTCGACTTTCTCCAAATTCTTTCTTCCTCCTCGACTTCTCTATACCTCTCCTCCTTTTCCACTCTATCCTCCTTGACTCCTTTTCCTCCTCCTCCTCGACTCTACACCAACTAGACTTGTCGACTCCGACTGCTCTGCTATGCTAACGTCCGTCTCCCCTCTTAGAGACTCGGGAGTCACTGAACCGGAAGTTATTTCCCCCAAACAGCTTCCTGTGAAAACACAAAAACGGTAAAATCTTTTCCTAAGCCCTCTCATCTCACACTACACCCAGCCTATCATCAGATAACGGCTATTAAATTTCTTCGGTCAAGCATTCATTCTCATCGAAATACTCATACGTACTTGTATGGTAAAACAACGTCGTATTAAAAGCATGACATCAATTACTTCTCATGCATACATCAATAAATTTCGTCACATCAGTACATATTCCTGATCCCATTATACAATACAATATCGCAACAATCGGACGCATTTCTTTGCATTACAACTCGTACAAAGTACATAAATATTCAAATATCCATGCTGTGATATATCCACACATCCATAATAACAAATCTTATACACTTCAACCATTTTCCAAATTCACAATTCAAACATGTGTAAATTTTAACATATCACATGAATAAATGCACTAGTTTCCAACGAAGTAACCTATTAGCGAATTTAAAAAATTTATCCTGATCACAAGCTAACAATCTACATAATTCTCTACATAATACTCAATTACATTTCTCAAATACGCATATAATTTAAACGCTACATGAGTAATTTATACATACTATAAGAACCTAGTAATTAAGTATACATACTACACGTAATTACAGTTACGATGCCGTAATATTCTTCAAAGATCGAGCAAATAACTTACTGACCTTTCATTAAAATCTCCTAAGTTTTCCCGCCAAATTACGAATGGCTTTCTCGGAGTAATCCTATTTGCTCAACAATCATCTTCGAAGAACTAATTTTTGCTTGTTAGTTAGAACTTATAATTCGGATCGAAATTGTTATCACAGCCTCCGTCTCAGTTCCGATTGGAATTCGCTTTGATTCGATCCAATCAAGCTTAGCGGACAATATCCTTCTCGCTGTCTGTCCATGTGGGGACGGATTTAGAACACGCCCCGTTCATACGGGTTCCTCTAATCTTTGGACAAAGTTGTAACACGAAGGTTTGAAGCCGCTCGATCTAACGCTTACGCCGATTCAAGATGCGGTAACTTGCGTAAGAGATTAACTCTAGCCTGCGGCATGTTCAGACATCAAATAGGGCTTGTAATAATAATACCTTAATTTATGCACGACTTACGAACTGGGGATGAGCAAACGTGACAGATTGCTATGCAATAGTCACAATACTATATATTTTCCTTACTACGTGCTAGCAGTACTACCCTTTTACAACCTAGATTCTTTCATGATTTGTCTCCATCCTACCGAGTCTTGTTGAATTTATTTGCATTCGTTGCTTTTGCTTTTCATTTACTTTCTTTGATATTTAACTGCTTTGGTATCTAGTGTTATTTTTATATGGTTTGATAATTTATTTTGGAGTTCTCGCCTACTTATGTTTCCACGATTCTCGTACAATTCCTTAGAAGTGGTTCCATGGCCGAACTTGTTGTCTATTGTAAAATAATTGTTGCACACGGTAAATATCCATGCTTTATTTACTCCCGCATTAACTGCGTATTAAAAATGTAAAACACATTTCTTTTTTTCTACAATGTTGATAATAAGTACATACCAGTACTCTTTATTCTTTTCATACATGTTGTGGCATGTCTCTTGCTTCTAGCATGGAGCCAATTTCGTAACCTGATTAGTTCACTTCAATCACTTCTATCCACCTGTTCCAAATCAATATCGTTATAGTTCTTCCTCTTCACGACCACTTTTTTTTTCTTTATTTTTTACGTCTGCTCTCTTACGATTATTATTGTTGTTATGGTAGTAGTAGTAGTAGTAGTAGTAGTACTAGTAGTAGTAGAAGTGATAAATATGATGTTGTTTTTGATCGTTTTGTTGTTATAAACAAACTGTGTCAGTATTCATGCTGGTTGATAATTGTGTTTGCAATTTTGATGTGCCACCGATACCTTACACGAATGGGGAATTACTCCACAATTTTCAATACAGTAAGTGACACTTCGTAATTTTTTTTTTATTGATAAACCTTTCAAGATTTCAAAACTTGCGAATGTTTCATTCATTTACTCATTCTACTCTTCATTATTTATTCCCCAACAATTACAGATTGTCGGGATAAATCTGACGATAGTTACAATTATGTTATAGCTAAACGAATTTTAGCGTATCACTTCTTTTCCAAATTTTAAATTTATTGTTCAAAAGTTATTTAAATTAGTTATCCACTTGATGACCCGATCTACTTGGTTATGGACGAGTAAGGTACATGATAAAATGGTTCCTTTAAACCCGATTTTTTCTTTTTATGTTAGACAAATTTCAATGTTGCATCGGTAAGCAGATGAGTATTTCCCTCCAGGACGATGTTCCGATCATAACTGGGAGCGTCCCTTATGTCAACATTATGGAACGTGTCAACGGCAATAACAAAACTGTCTGCGATACAAAAATACTATTGAATGCCACCTTCCAAAGGATCAGCCAAGATGACCAATGCCAGAGCTGCACTAACCAACCGAAATGTGGCAACAAAATGCTGAGAATCGACCTCTATATGGAGCCTATTAAGACAGGGTTTTCCTTCCATGTTGGTGACAGCAGAACTAACAACGGACATAGTGAGTATACTTTATTTTAGAATTCTAACCCAGGCACTAAAGATGATAAAGCACTCACGTACACCTTCAGTATGAACTTTGATGTATTCGAAGTAAGTAGTATACAGATCACAAGCTGATAATACTAATAATAATGTGGACTTTGTATAGCGCCTAATCTTTAGAAGCTCTAAGCGCTTTACAACATTAGACAACACCTAAAAGATAAAAAACATAATAATATTATTACAAAAACAAACACCATGACATTAGAAAAACACTAAAAGATAAAAAAACATGCTGAGAATATTTCAGTTAGGAAACATTATTAGGTCTTTAAGTTTGTTCTTGCAGTCGAAATAAGTGAGTTTTGAGAGCCCTCTTGAATGTGATCACTGTGTCTTTGTGTCTAAGTTCAGTTGGCAATTCATTCCACGTTGCTGGGCCCTGGTATGCAAAAGAACGCTGTCCATATGACTTTGTTTTCATAGTGGGAATAATGAGTATACGATTGTTAGAAGAGGAGCGTAAGTATCTTGCTGGAGTGTACACATGGGTGAGGTCAGATAGGTGTGTTGGACTAGAGTCCGACAGTGAAACGTAGCACAGAGAACAAATTTTGTGTTTGATTCTGGATCGAATGGATAGCCTTTGTAGGGTACAGAGCAGCGGGGAGGTGTGCTCTGATCGTGGTACTCTAGACATGATCCGAGCAGCTGTGTTTTGAACTTTTTGAAGTTTCTGGAGTAGATACTGAGATGAACCAGACAGAATTGAGTTACAATAGTCTAGTCTTGAAAGTACTAATGAACACACAAGTGTTTTAGTGGCATCAACTGAAAGATATTTGCGAATTGTGCCGATGCGTGTCAGCACAAGATATGCAGCCTTGCATATGTTCATGACATGTTGGTGCAATGTGAGAGTACTGTCCAGAGTAACACCTAGGTTTCGTACTGATTGTGTGAATTTAATGTTGGCATTGCTGATATTTAATGATTTAGGTAAAGGATGTGAATAAGAAAGTCTTTGTGTTGTGATCAGAATGGCCTCAGTTTTATCATCATTCATCTGCAGCTTGTTACAAGTCATCCATGATTTCACATCAGAAATGCACCTCCCTACACCTTGGATGGTAGCATTAACTTCAGTTGGGTGGCTAGATTTAGGTACATTATAAAAATATAAGCATAAAATAATACTGACAATAAGTTTTGTACCCGTTTAGTAAATTACTAGTATTTTATGAATTAAATGTGTGAATGGCGGATATATATATATATATATATATATATATATATATATATATATATATATATATATATATATATATATATGTGTGTGTGTGTGTGTGTGTGTGTGTGTGTGTGTGCAAATAAACGTAATAGCTAATGTCATAGGCTTTGATTGCCACCATTTTCCCTAGATATTCGAACTTGGCAATGCAAATGAACAGTACAAATATTATATGATACAAGGAATTAGTAAGTGGTACAAAAAAGAAAAACATTGTTTCAATTCATTTTGATGAAGAGCTGAGTTTCCTCAGTGAACTATAAATTACTTTCACACACACACACGCACACAAACATAAAGACATACACACGCGCGCATGCACATTAAGAGTTGCATGCGAGGAATAATACATCTTTAATGCTTGCATATTAGTACAAGGAAGCAAACTTATCCAGAATAGTGAAGACGTATAAGTAATGGATAAGTCACTCAAAATAAATGAAGAAATAATTATGCATCATTAAAGGACTGATTCTTTATGAATACATCAAACAAGGTGTGATTTAAGCGAATAACGCAACTGCGTTATGTTGCATTCCGTGACCTAAGAATTTGCATCATTGGGATGAGGTTAATGTCGATGGAGAAATGGTCTGAAAAAAAAAAGACGTGAAAATGATGCATGTGAAACTCATGACCTAGAAAATGTTCGAGTTCTTGCCACACTGGTATTATGCCTTTGTATCGGATATGAAGGCTTCATTCGTTTGGGCCATTAGATAAGTGATATTTAACATGGTTTTCAGAGTAGGCTTACAAAATTTCAAAAGTGTCGACACAACACGTTTCTACCTGGAAGAGAATATTGTGAACGTTTGCATTTATTTGCAAGTCCACTGAAATAGCGACGCATAATTAACTTGGATGAAAGAAACTTTTTTGTTTGAGTTTCTACTTTTCACCACGAGTAATTTGTTGCACTTTTCAAACGTTTAACCAGTTAACTTTATCTTTAGGCACAACGTTTGTGTCATAATGTACAAACAGACGGAAATGGTTTTACCAAAAAGATATTCTCGCTTATTTGAAACCAAATATCGCTATCAAGTGCACGTTTTGCATTTATATTTTGGTTGTTTGTCTTAGGGTAGGGGATTGACAAGCATTGGCGGTTGTCCAATTTAGATCATAATATGTTATGTATAAATGATGAAAAGTAATATTTTTGTAAAGTGTTTTGACTATGGCAAACAAACTATTTGCGGTGAAAATAATTATAAATAGCGGAAAGAACGCTTTAGCAGCAATATACATATATATATATATATATATATATATATATATATATATATATATATATATATATATATATATATATATATATATATATATATATATATACATTGTTTTGTACCGCTTTAAACCGGTTTGAAACTCTTTCAGAAGAAATAACCGATTTTATAATAGTTTTCGATGCCTAAAACATATTATAAAGTCAATGCAATTTTCAAATGAGCAATTTTGTTTGACGAAATTTCTAGAATAAATATCGAGGCCGTTATCTCAAGATGAAGACTGGATGAGAAATTCAGTGATTGTAATGGTTACTTTGTATTTCTTCTGCAGAAAAGGATGACAACACACAAACCAACGACGCAGAGTTCCATTCTCTAGGTTACGAACACAGGCTGTACGGCCATGACAACTGCGCTAATATGTCCAAGACAATGGACGGTCTTCTGAGTCCCAATGTTTCCTTGGTTACCATCTTCGTCGGCAATGAGTTTATCCGGGTCTCCAATGACCATGGTTACGCTTATGAGAGCTGCTCAAAATGTTTATTTGCTCTGAACGGACAGTCTGATTCGCGGGGTTCTGTGAACGAAAACATATTCATTGGCCTGAATCGAGTCATCAATGGTCAGCCAGACCGTGTAGGAACAGGGGTTTGCAGTGCTCTCATTAGTTGGGCCTGTCCGTGGGGCTGTTAAAGTCGACATAATGCCTTAACGAAGCTCTGTTATTGTGTCCTATTCCTCTCGTGATCTTAGAAATTAAAGTAATTAACCATACCACATATTTCCAAATTGCTTTGATTTATGGTTAATCATATGTATGCACAGAATTAGCTCAACAACACATCTCAGGCTATAGTATCAACAAGTTTACTTATTTCCCTGCATTTCTGAGGAAAATGGTTGGGCTGTTGGCAGAGATAACTAAATCATATATTGATAGGTCTTGTAAACTACGTTTATGTTGCATGATCATTTCGACATCTTTTTATATTCTGTTAATCCCTAAATTTGATTTGTAAAAGATAATGAGATATAATTCTTTCTATTAAATATTTCAATGATAGTATATTTTGATTCGTTATTTATTCACTCATCCTCGCTTATAAAAATCAGAAAATGAATAATACTAAAAATAGTATTAATTATGCGGTCACGTGGTACAGAGTAATAATAATAAAGATAAAGAGCATTGAAACACATGAATTGGGTGTCGACCACTAACCAAAACACAGGACAGTATCGGGAATAAGGAAGAAAGAAAAGTCGTCCACAGTGTCCTTAAAAAGCGACAAAGTAAACAACCAATGAATTCCTAGTTTACTTTTCCATCATACCTGAAATCTGCTCATCTAGGCACCGAGTTTGCATGAGGCGAATTTTTATTGATATTGCGTATGGATTATAATTCATTTTTTTACATTATTAATCACCTTTACACGTAAGAGTCCAGTCTGGATAGCATGCACAGTTAGCGAGTTGAATTTGAAAGTGAACCAATCAGTTCAGGTTTTTGAATAACGCTTCTCAACTTTGGGAAATTCTAAACTCAAAGTTTGCATCCGGATCATTAATAAACCACGTTCGAGAAAATGCATTAGACCCATGTTTCTGAAGCAAGCCAGGTATTTCGGATCAAATATTTAGACATTTCTCTTAAGTTTGACTTTCAGAAAGAGAACACGTACCCATGTTATACATACTGGTTCGAATCTATTTTAGTCTTCACCATTGTTTAGAAGCAGCTTTACTTTTTAAAGAAAACCGACGTTTATTTTTCTTTAAGGTTCTGTGATTGTTCACCAAAGTTCTCCTTCGAAACACGTGCTTTCCTGCCACGTTCACTCAGTATGAATTTCGTTTAAATTTGATTAATTCCCTATAACCGAATAATCCTGATATATTAATAGTTGTGTAATTAGATATATACAGTTAAGGAACACGGTTTTCATGAGTGACTGTAAGTTGGGTACGCATAATTAGCTTACTAAAAGTATATTTGCTAAGGCAGCAGACATCGAACGCGATTCCATTGGCAAAAGGTTATGTAAATAAGTTCATTTTTCAGGAAAATATTTCGTCTTTGTCATTAAGAGAGAAAGAACATTCGGGGCAAGGACCAATATTTCGGTAGCATTGTAAATGAACTACTGATCAGTCAGTTATCTCCATATAGTCGACGGCTCAGTGGCCTAGTAGTTATAATGTCCGCATTGGATGCGGGAGGTCGCAGGTTCTAACCCCGGCAGAGTCATACCAAAGACGTATAAAAAACGATACTAACAGCTGCCTCGCTAGGCGCTCGGCATTTAGAGGTTTAGTGTTAGGACTGGTCGGATGGTAACAGGATAATGTGACTGGGTGGGACATCATGCTACATGTCAGCGGCATGATGCCCCAGTGCTAGACATCATTTTAAAGTGTCACACTGCAGATATCGCAGAGATATAACTGAATTGTTATTTTTTAAAAAAATACGTTAAAACTATAAATCACCCCACCCACACACACACACACCATCTTCCCCTAGCCAAAGTTCCGATAACCCTATAAATATCCTTGGCTTATCTAGCAGGTATTTATGTGCTTCGGGTCTGTGAATTTCATTGGATACGGCTTCAAGCCTCCGCATCCAATCAAAAGTTGTGCGTGATCCAGACAAAGGGAGGAGACAACTTGAACGGACTGATAAACAAGAAAGTTTGCAGTGCCGGTCCGTGTTTGCACACATACCTTTCATTCAAATAGACATGTAATGGCTTCCCTCTTATACATAGTCATAATTTCGATGTTAAACTTAGAAAGTATCCTTTCTGGGTCAATTGCCATCAGCGTTTTCGGCCTATATACAATGCACCACGCTATTTGTTAGTTGGAATTACATACAAAGGGAGACAACACATGAAATCCAATAGATGTCGCTAGGACAAAGCACCGATATAGCTGTTCAGTCCGTCAAGGTGTGGAAAGGGTTGGAACCTTGATGAGCTAAGATGACACCCACAAACACACTTACACACTCTACATATAGCCAACTGTGCTCAGATCAATTTAACCCGACAATATCAGGCAGCACTACATAAACAGTAAATACACTAATGCAAATACGTAAAGATATTGAAACATACAGTAGTTTTTGGATCAGATGCATTTCCATCTAGCCACTTAAAATACAATCAGTTTCAGAGAACGTACTAATGAAAAAAGGCAGATACGGCGTATCATTTCAACGTGCGCTGTACGTAAACAAATTAGATCTAGCCGATCAGTCAAACAGTTAAAATAACATGAAAGTCAAATAGTTAAAATAACATGAAAGTTCTACTGTATTCTCCTCTACTATTTAACATTTTCATGCAGGCCCCATTACTAGTTATCAATACAGAAGATAACACAAGGTTTACCAGGAGGAGAAGTTTGCAGGAGACCAAGAAAGGAATGTGTTAGCGAAGGCAAAATGCGAGAGTTCGTCATGTATCTTAACAAAGTCTTTGTTGTTTCTCTCGCATGGTCTATCTAAGAAATATATGAATAGGATGTCAGAGAAGAGACTTTATACATAAGTAATTTCCAGTATTTAAGCCTAGCATCCAAGGATATTTTATAGAGCACAACTGAGTGACAGACACAAAGGAACTTTTGAAAATACGAAAAGAAACGTTTAAGTATATATATATATATATATATATATATATATATATATATATATATATATATATATATATATATATATATATATATAAAGTAATATACAATTTCAATAAACAGCTCCAGTGTTCACTATCTATCTATCTACTATCTATCTAGATTGATATCTAGATTAATATCTTTTAATTTGCTTAGAATATCTTCCAAGTCAGTATAGTGTATAACTAGTATATAGAGTTGTCATTATATTTAAAAAATGTCAACCATGTTGAAATTTAGTATAGGTGTAAAACCAGACATTAAGGCACATAGAGTACCGTTCCGGTAGTCTAGTGGTTAAAACGTCCGCCTCGGATTCGGAAAGACGCAGGTTCGAACCCAGACCGAGTCATACCAAATATTTTTAAAACTGGTACTAACAGCTGCCGCGCTATGCGCTCAGCATTAATAGGTTAGTGTTAGGACTGGTCAGCCTGGTGTCAGGATAATGTGACATGGTGGGACATCATGCTAAATGTCTGGAGCATGATGCCCCAGTGCAAGACATTACTATAAAATGACAGTGCCAACATCGGAGCGACATGACTGAATAATTGTTAAAGCTACATTAAACATGCAAATCACACAGACACACACAGTACTTTACACAACTTCTAACTAGATCTTTTATCGCGTGAACATTATCAAATATGACTCAGTACAAGAGATTACATACAAGTACTAACATGTATGTTTTAATTATGCATGTATGTATGTGCATATGCCTGTATGTATATGTATATATCTGCTATTCAATGATACCCATATATATATATATATATATATATATATATATATATATATATATATATATATTATTGAATATCGCTGAAAATACTGTTATTAATAACAATAATAATAACATATTATTATTATTACTATTATTATTATTGTCATTGTTATTATTATCATTATTATGATTATTATTATTATTATTATAAAGCATAATTTGACAGCTCATCATATTTTTGATTTTAAAAAAATCTTCATTATTTTCTCTATCTCGAATTTCAGATACGACGCCTCTCTCTCTCTCTCTCTCTCAATTTTGTCGTGACCGCCCAACCTAACCACAACTACGTCCAAAGCTTTAGTTAGTTCCAAGCGATATAATCCTCATTAGAATATTTCCAGGCCTTGTTCTTGCCTTGGGATGATGATTCTTTCCAAGCGTGTGTCAGCAATTTAAAAAAAAAATGGATTTTTACATAGGTGTTCTGTTTTGACTGGGATTAATACTAAAAAGTGAGTGTTCTGAAATAGTTAATGACATGGGTCAAAAGAAGACGGAATTCACTTACCATCTACATACAAGGATCAGTCGAAACAAATTTTGTAATTGCTAGCGATAGTCCGATATTCAGAAATGATGGGAGGGTGAAAAATTCAGTATGAAATACGACCCGGCCCTGCTGATCTCCGCTACCAGTTATGTCAGAACAAAAAAGCGGAGATTTATTCGTTCGGTTTACTCAAAAAAATACAACGCGTCTACACTTTGTGTTTGGTATTAGATTGCTTGTATCTTATTGCGCGAAGTTTATGAAATGTCTGGGCGTGGATTGTATATTGTATTGGTCTTGTTTGTAGTTACTCCTTGTCTTATATATTAAGTATTCGCTCTGTTCAGTGTTAGATTTATTCCATATTATTAGGTTTATTCCGTACCGTTCTTGTCCATTAGTAAACCCAACGACCAAAAAGAAGTGTTGTAGTTCATCAATTCTCGCAAGATATTACATCCGCACATAATATATAAATTATTTTCATCGATATGCAAGTGCTATATGTGAAATTAATTATTGGTTCTTACATCTAATGCACTTCAATATCGCGGGGTCTTATCGTGTGTCTTGTGAATACACGAACATTGCGATGACTGAACAAAGGCGGCGTTTACTCTACTGCTCATAAAGCAATCATTCTAAATCTTATGAAAATAACAAGAAATGCACAGTGCCAGATGTCATCCTAATGTTCGCATGTCCTACTCCTTATGCATGGGAACGTTTGCACAAGTTACTCATTATCCTTTAGAAGTTCGTGTGCAACGAGCTATCATCGTCTATTCTAAATTGCATCTGCCAAGCCACGATCCGTCGCCGTTGGTGTGCCAGCAAGTTATGGGAATGTAAAATCAGTGTTATTAAAATATATATTTTTTCAAAAAGCGGGGTTGTGTTCGTTTTAAAATAGGTTGATTACATATGATGATTTCTTTTTTTCAACTTCTTAGGTCTTGTGTAGCAGCAGAGGGGGAGAACAGACCGACCTTAGGAGGGTCCAAAACCCGAAATAAGGCTTCTAACTAAAAAATATTTCGAGCTGAACATTTGCTTGAAATAAATGATTGTCTAAACAAATTGAGGTCTCCGGTTAATTAGACCATTTATTTTCGTAAATTGCTTTTCTGATCTGAAAACTCGTGAAATTAAAAGTACTATTACAAAAAACGAACCAACTTGAGGTCATCGCCCCCTCTGCTGCTATAATTAAATCATCATGTTATAATAAAATGGTACATCCGGAATCTCATACTGCAAGGATAGCTCGAGAACGATTAGAAGCAACTAAAAAATTTCTTCCTGTTAGAGATTCATTTTAAAAAAATCTACAAGCGCAGCAAGAAGCTCAAGTTGAGTACGAGGAAAAAACTAAAAAACTGTTTAAGCCCGTCACTACAGCTACTGAGAAAGTTACAACTGTCATCAAAGAAGATCTTCTTCCGGTATCAAAACAAACTGTAGCGCAGACTGAAAAAATAGCAAGAAGAACTAAACAGACAAAAAAGATTTTACGAGACCTTCCAACTGACATAGCTGCAGCTCAACCTCCACCTGTCGATGAAGAAATACTTGAAAGTATTGGAAAACTTCGTACTGAAGTCGCCGACGTGAGAAAAAAACTTGCATCTGAATCCAAACCAGTAGGAGAAAACTTAGAAGTGATTGCAAGATTTAACGAAGGGGTTGTTGAAGATATTAGAAATACTGAAAGAGAAAAATTACCTGAAATGATATTATTTGGTATATTTAATAAATCTGGTATTTTAAAAACTCGTCATGAAAAAGTAAATGATGATAATTTTATTAAATGGATATATCGCGTATATTACAACAAAAAACAAGCTAGAGGTCCAGAATACGAAAGTCTTAGTAGAGAAGTAAAAAGACTTTGTAGAGAGAGACTGGAACAACTAGAACAAGAACAACTCTCTCAGTATCAACTTCCTCAACCTCTGCAACAACAACTCTCCCAGCAGGAACCTTCATATCAACTTCCTCCACCTCTGCAACAAATAGAACAACAACAGTCTTCTTCACCGCAGAAAGAGATGATGTTGAAATCACCTTTTGATAAAATAAAACAGATGACAAGAGAAGTAGGGCAAATAATGAAAAAAGGAATAAAGAAAAAAACTAAACAGGGCAAGAAATTACGTTCACTGGGTGAAAAAAGAGATCCTGACGATGATCCTCCTGACGCTGTAGGAAGTGGTTTTTTGACTGCATCAGGAGAAAATAATTTTGTTTGTCCTGATAATATCCTCAATGACGTGTCACGGTTAGAAGTTCTTATAGAGGGGAAACGTGCAGGAAATAACTCAACAGAAATAACCAATGAAGCAGCTGATATTTGCCGGCAATTATTTCAAGGTGGTATCATGGATATTGGCGTTTACCGAGAGCTTATTGATGAGCTCGTTGATGATTAGTCACCGCGACTAGATAAATGGTAAATAAAATAAGATGATCGTACACAATAATCATCGTAAATCCGTATCGGTCAGAACTAGATAAATGGTAAATAAAATAAGATGATCGTACACAATAATCATCGTAAATCCGTATCGGTCAGAGCGGTAAACTCACGATTACCAATCTATAGGGTTATTTACGGAGATGGACTTGATGATGTTATTCAGGGATTATTTACAAGGTTAGCCCCAAAAGCAGCGCCTATTGCAAAACAATTATCGATGAAAGCTATTGATATTGTTCGTGAAAAAGCTCCTGGTGCAATTGTCAATGTTGCTGGGAAGGCGTTCTCGGCGATCAAAGATAGACTAGCACGATTAATAAGACGTAAACAACAACCACCAGTAAAACTGGCAAGTACTGAAATTATGCCCGCAGACGTAAGTAAAATAATAAATCAAGCTGCAAATCAAAAACTAGCAGCGTTAGCAGATCGGGGACGCGGTGAATCGGGAAATAATATTTCAAGCTTAATATCCGGAAGTGGAATTTCCCGAGGTGGAATTTTCCGAACGCGGTAATCAACGTGTTAGACGAAATAATTATAATAAAATGTTCAAGCGCGTATCCGACACAGCATTTGACATGGAAGCACCTGTCCTTAAGGATGAATCGGTACGTGATTACCAGTTTTATTCGTATGACGCACGAATACCAGATCAACGTGGAAGAATTGAATTACAAGTTCATGACACAAGTAGATATTTTCTACCCGCTGAGGCTTTTATTGAGGTAGAAGGTACAATTATAAAAACGGATGATACTAATTACGATGGTGCAGTAAAAGTTGGTTTTGTCAACAACGGGATCATTGCATTATTTGATAGTACCACGTATATGATTGATGGAAAAAATATCGAATCCATTGAGAAAGATGTAGACGTTGCTACAACAATAATTGGTCTAGCAAGATATTCTGATGATTATACAAGATCAGCAGGTCCTACAATGATGTTTGTGAAAGATAATTTTGATTTACTTGATGCTGCTAAACGATTAAAAATAAAAGCCTTTAGAGGTGTTTTCATGCGAGATCAATTACCAAAACAACCAAACAAACTCGAAACAGGTATTATTAATCTCGACGAACGTTCCGGACCTGGTACTCTTTGGGTATCATACGCGGTTGATCCACGTGGAATCGTTTATTTTGATTCATACGGGTTAGCTCAACCTGTTGAATTTATCAAGTATGTTGCACCACTTCACGCAACAACCTCTGGTTGTAGAGTTTGGTATTCAACGCTACCCACACAAACAATGATAGATCCGCCAATATGCGGCCGTGAAGTAATTAATGTACTTAACGCTATATCAAAATCATCCAAACCGCCACATAAAGTCGTGCATGATTATATAAGCAACCGCTATGTTGCGCGTAAAGCGTTTTAAACAACAGGTCTTATTATAATGGTTGATATTTACGGAAGATCTTCTTCACGCGTTAAGAAAAAGCCCGGCGACGTTGATCTGTCGAAGTACGCAACTAAGGATGACCTCGCCAATATTACGAACCTGGCTGGAGTTGACCCAGATGAGGTTGTTATGTTTCAGGATTGACATGGTAAACTAAAAACCAGCAATATCAAATGGAATGACATAATTCGACAAGTACTTGGTGCAGTCACGGATAATATACCCGTGTTTATCGACAGCGGCAGAATTAGGGATTCAAGTATATCGTTTACAACCATCAGAAATCAAATTACAGCAGCTGTTGCTAATCGCGTAAAAAATACCGGTGACACAATGACAGGTGAACTTAGATGAACGGAAATAAGATAGTGGTTTTAAGAGATCCAACATCCGACGAAGACGCAGCAACAAAAAAATACGTCGACGTCAACTATGGCACCGTAGATGGTAAATTATCCACGTTGCCGGCCGAGTATGATGTTCACGTAGGCGCTTTTGGAAGATTTCGAAGAAATTTTCAAAAAACCGACGAATCCATAGATAAATTCTTTGGCACTCCACACGCCATTGACATGAAACTCGTTGATATCAAAACTAACCTAGACACGATCAAACAAACACAGCAAAAACGTCGTAGCGGGAATTCCTGAGATCGTTAATAAAACCGGTCTGATTAAAATCGCAGCCGGAATAACTTCCGGGCATATTACCAACATCGTATACACGGTATCATCGGGATTTGCAACATGGTCGCAGCAAAATAAAACCATTAGCTATACTGCAACAGTCACTGGCGTGTTCAGGCTGTCTGTGTTTAGTGCTGCAAAATTTGAAATATTTACAACGTATCCATGGCGTCATTCAACTGATAAGTTTTCCGGGGTTGTATCTGTCATATTAAATAACGGAACCGAGGAAATATTTATTCTGGAAGCAGCTGATAAGAAATTAACCGGAACATCCTTCTGGTGGTGTTTGGAATTTGTAGCTGAAACACCTCAATTGGTTACGGCATAAAATATAATGAGTACTATCGACGTTCAAAGATTTAGGTACAATCAAGCGCGTGAATGGCAGGCAGCGTTGAAAGATCGAGTCGAACAATATACAGTAAAAATAAAAAAGTATCAACGACGATTAGTTATCATCGACGTTGTTGTTTATTCGGTATCCGCTGTTGTTGATGGAGCTGGAATAATATTATCCGCGGAAACAATGATGGCACCAGTAGCTGTGACTATTTGTGTTTGTGCAACTACAACAATTGCAGGTGTGCTTAATATCGTTGCAAAAAGAATATGTACTTGCACGAACGAAAAATTATCCGATTACAAGATAAAATTACACATAGCAACTGTCGCATACACGAGGTTATCCTCGTTGTTATCAGCGAGTCTCAATGATGGAATTATATCCGATTTTGAGTTTTCAATGATGATCAGCGTATACAATTGCGCTGGTATTAAAGGTACGAGTATTAATAATGACGGAATTACTGCAGCAGATCGTGACGAACACAACTCCGCACAAGACCACGATGATCTCGCTAAGCTCGATTAATCCTGAATTTAACATCAATTTTCCAACTGCAATTCGCGCGAATGAAATTGCACTAGCGCAATTACGAGTATACTATAGTTGGCCAAATATCAGATCAAAATCATTTAATGGTACACCAGCAAATAATTCGCTTGTATTTGCTAATAAGAATAAACCCGATGGAACACCTGACTGGGTTCTTGTTGGAATACCAACTGGCAGTTATGAGGTCGAACAAATCAATGATGAATTTGCGCGTAGAATAAAATCAATAACAGGAAAAGAAGCAAAAATATCAATTAATGTTCATGAACCAACACTGTCCTCGACGATTGAAATAAACTCGCCTGATTATGCCGTTGATATTTATCAGTCCACGATAAGATCCGTGCGAGGTTGGCCTGAAATTCTGCCAGAATATCATGGACCATCAGAACCGAAGTTAGGTGAATTTCTCACGGACGAAGCAAAACTTATAACAGTTCCAGGATATCGATTTTCTCGCCAGTATCCAGCATGGAGAGATTCTGTTGCTGCTGCTGGTGGAAAACTTATTACACCAATATTTCCTCATTTTGTTGTTGTTGATGTAACAGCTTCAACCACAACTGTTGGTGAAAAATATGTCAGGATTATATCCGACGAAATTAAGGCCGAGTTTACAAATACATCAACAACATTAACACAGTTGTTTTAAAATTATATCCTGGAGTATCCTAATAACAATCTGAAAGGAAAAATTATTGAAACAACACAACATCTGAATCAAATTATATTAGATCTTAAATACGTTAATCGATATTTTATTGATGTTGTAAATGAAAGCATTCTTCCGCTTAAGACAGGTAAAAGTACCAAACAAACCTATCTTGATCATTATAAGATAAATGAAGCGGATTTATTAGATTTTATACTACCAGGATTTGCCACCGACGACTTGACAAAATTACTCAAGGATCTTATCAACGAAAACTTTCCTAAAATAATCGATGCATGGAAAAAAATAACTCCACCGGAGTTTATTCTTAGATATAATAATGATCCACTCGGCGGCGGCAGACACGTATCTCCGGGAATCGTTAATATAACGTCGACAATCGCGGTTAATCTAGTTTGTGACGTAATCGAAGGCAGTTATCAAATAGATCTTGGAAAATCAAATCAGGCTCAACAAGGATACATTCTATACACGTTCACACCACAAGTTCCCCCTGGCGATTTGATCGTGCAAGTACCAACCAATCCTGTTTATCTACGCACACATAATCAGTATTTGTCACGAATAAATTTCAAACTCAAAGACCACCTTAATCGCTTAATTGACCTACGTGGAGAAGAGCTTGTAATAAATCTGTATGTGAAATCTTAATTAATCCAGTAATGTACCAGCACGTGAGGGTTTTTATACACTTGAAAACGCGCGTTTTCACAAAACACAGAGCAATTTAGCCATTGATGAACACGGAAACGAGGATTTCTTATTAACACAAGAACAATTAGATGAACTCCGTCGAGAACATATTATCGAGATCAGATTCTAAATTATGCACACTCCTGCATCAAAGTCGATCAACTTAAAAAAATAAATATATCTGTTAAAAAATTCATCTTTTTTAAAATATTTTATTTTTTTCTGATTTCACAGAAATCTGAGTACCAACTCACCCATCAGAGTTACAAATTTGATTGATTTGCATAAATCTGAGTACCAACTCACCCATCAAAATTGCAAAATTCATTGATTTGCATAAATCTGGGTACCAACTAACCCATCAGAGTTATAAATTTGATTGATTTCCATAAATCTGAGTACCAACTCACCCATCAGAGTTATAAATAAATAATAATTCAGAAATAAATAATAATTCAGAAATAAATAATTTGTAAAAGTAAGAAATTTGTACAATTTTGTAAATTTGATGGGGTAAATGGTAGTCAAAATTAAGAAATTTGTACAATTTTGTTAAATTTCAGTAAAAAAACAAATTAATTCAGTAAATAAATAAATTAATTCAGTAAATAAATAATTTGTAAAATAAAGTAAATTATACTCAAAATTAAGAAATTTGTACAATTTTATGTTTTTGATGGGGTAAATGGTACTCAAAATTAAGAAATTTGTACAATTTTGTTGTATTTTGTGAAATAATTAAGAAATTCTCCATTTTGAAGGGGTAAATGGTACTCAAAATTAAGAAATTTGTACAATTTTGTTAAATTTCAGTAAAAAAAACCAAATTAATTCAGTAAATAAATAAATTAATTCAGAAATAAATAATAATTCAGCATAAATCTAAGTACCAACTAACCCATCAAATTCAGAAATAAATAAATTAATTCAGAATAAATCTAAGTACCAACTAACCCATCAAAATTACAAATTTGATTGATTTGCATAAATCTAAGTACCAACTAACCCATCAGAGTTATAAATAAATTAATTCAGAATAAATCTAAGTACCAACTAACCCATCAAAATTATAAATAAATTAATTCAGAATAAATCTAAGTACCAACTAACCCATCAAAATTACACATTTGATTGATTTGCATAAATCTATGTACCAACTAACCCATCAAATTCAGAAATAAATAATAATTCAGAAATAAATAATAATTCAGAAATAAATAATAATTCAGAAATAAATCTGAGTACCAACTAACCCATCAAAATTGCAAAATTGATTGATTTGCATAAATCTAAGTACCAACTAACCCATCAAAGTTGCAAAATTGACTGATTTGCATAAATCTAAGTACCAAGTAGCCCATCAAAATTGCAAAAGTGATTGATTTGCATAAATTTAAGTACCAACTAACCCATCAAAATTGCAAAATAAATAATGATTCAGAAATAAATAAAATATAATCTCAGAATAATATTTCTGATCAAAGATCTACGTGTTCAGAGTCATCTTCATCAGAATTATTACTTTGGATCGTTTCACCAACTAGGTTACTCACTAACATAATTTTTCTTAATAGTCTTATACGAGTACTAATTGTTTTCTTTTCCTCGTACTCGTGGGATAACAGCGATCTAATTCTTTCTACTGCGGCAGAGAGAGGAACGAATTCCTTCACCTGATTATCTTCCACGGTAGCTAGCGACTGAAACA
Source organism: Sinohyriopsis cumingii (assembly GCA_028554795.2). Taxonomy (NCBI): domain Eukaryota; kingdom Metazoa; phylum Mollusca; class Bivalvia; order Unionida; family Unionidae; genus Sinohyriopsis; species Sinohyriopsis cumingii. Next base: position 72,408,035 of record CM068831.1, on the reverse strand, counting down.
TTGCCGCCTGAATCCGTTTCATGAACTTGTATTCAGATGATAGTGTGTGTATTCCTTGGTTTTTACGTTCTTGTAAAATCTCAAAATCAGAAACTATTTTTTCAGGATTTAGTTCATTAGATATATTAATTCCATCTTTTTTCCAATTTTTTAATAGCAACAATTACATCATTGATATTTTCATGGTTCATTATTTAGTATATATATATTTAAAATAAAAAAAAGTATCCCTATAGAACCCCTAGCGAGTGTTTAGCGAGTTCGTCGAGCAGCAGAGGGGGCGAATCCGACATTTTGTCCAATCGTCATTTGGCTTAATTAATACTTCTGCAACTCAACGATCTAGCGTCGTCAGCGCCCGGTAAAAAAAAAAACGACGTCGTCGTCGGGGGATCGTCCAATCGTCATTTGGTTTAATTAATGCCTTCTGCGCGCCGATCCCAGCGTCGTCAGCGTCCGGTAAACACATCAACGACCGCGTCGATGTCATCGCCCCCTCTGCTGCTAAGTGGTTACAATGAAAATTATTTACAACTAACCGAATATTTGGTCAAGTCTGATACGATATCGTGTCCGAGGATCATGTAAATTTATCGTTACGAATCCATGTGGGGTCGACTGAGCATGACTAAAAAAGTTTCGAAAAACATTGAAGTCCATGTCACCGCCGCACCATGTCTGCCAAATATTTCGTAGCGTGTGTGTATCAACGCCGTTGAATACAGCAAGAATATTGCAGTTGTCTCTGATTACTTTTGGAATCTGAGTGTATCGTTGAGTGACATATATCACGTCAGTGTTTTTATGCCTGCCTCTGGAAAATATCCTAGCTGGGTTTTTTTGATTGTCTAACATAACATCATCGTACACGACTAGATTGTTAACGTCGCCATCAATATCATCAATACCTGGTGCATCATTGATATCTGTAATAAACTCAATAACATTTTTTTTAGCGATCGCTGATGCATTCTCGTTGAAATCTTTCAACACCTCGTAGCATCGTTGATCATCTACGCTAGGAGCAACCAAATACAACTTATCCCACTTCATCCATCTCATTATTAAATTGAGTAACAATTGCGTCTTGCCGGATCCAGATGGTCCGATGATAATCATCCGGATCGAGTTTGGTAACGCTGCAACATGCTTAACTGGTTCTCATGTTTTAGTCGCCGAAAAATCAATTATATTCATATCTCTATACATAAATTATGGATCTATATTGTGTGAAGTGTAGAGTACGTACTGGCACAAATGATATGACAACCGCTACAACAAGAAATAACAGATCGGCCCTTACTGGTAAGTGTGCACAATGCGGTACAAAGAAATTTAGATTTATTTCTATTAAACCCGGGGATGTTTTAAAAAAAGGCGAGGAGGTGATATTGCAGCCAGGTTATCAAAACTCCCCTGAACACCGTGGGCAAAGTATCCAGGAGAAAAGCACCTCCCAGGATATAGCTACTGTGGCCCCGGAACACGATTAGATATCAGACTAGATGATCAAAATCAGCCCAAACCCGGTGAGTATCCAATAAACGCTATCGATAAGGCGTGTCATGCTCATGATGTTGCTTACAAAAGTAGCGATCTGCAACAGCGTCATATCGCGGACGTAAAATTAATTCACGCGTTAAATGCTATTCCTGATAAATCCGTCAAAGAAAAATTGGCCTCATGGTTGGTAAAATCGGCTATGAAAGGTAAATTAATGATTGGAAGCGGAGCTTCTCGCGCTGATAATTGAAAACGCTAGCGTTTATAATAACAACATGGAATCCATCTATTATTCTCCGAGAGGATACTGGAAGGGGAAGGCCGCAATTGGTAAGCTTGCAAGCGCTGCAAAGGTAACAAAGGCCACTGCGGCTAATTGGTTATCCAAACAGGCTATATGGCAAATCTATCTACCACCGCCTAAACAAATCAACTTCTCGCGCTTTGATGTCGGCGTGCCTAATGAAGTTCATCAGGCTGATATACTATTTTTGCCGCATGACAACGGTTACAAATACGCGCTAACTGTAGTTGATGTTGCGAGTCGATACAAACAAGCGGAGCCGTTAAAAACAAAGTCAGCAACTGAAGTAGCCCCTGCGTTTGAAAGAATTTATCGAAGAGGTCCTCTGCGCTGGCCAAATCTATTACAAATTGATCCCGGTAGTGAATTTCGCGGCGCTGTTTTATCAACGCTGAAACACCATAGCGTCGCGATACGACGAGGTCATACTGCGCTACATCGTGATCAGGCAATTGTTGAACGATTCAATCGGACTGTTGCTGAACGGTTATTTGGATATCAGTACGCAAAAGAATTCATCCAAGAAAAACGATCTCGTGAATGGGTCAAAAGGTTGCCAGGCGTAATTGCAGCGTTAAATAACGAGATTACCCGAGCAATCAACATGAAGCCCAGCGACGCGATTAAATGCGAGTATATACCCGGAAGATCAAAAATAAATAGCGTTTCCAAGCCGATTCTCGGCGATGCCACTGTTAGATATCTATATGAACCAGGAGAGCTTGAAGGCGGTAAAAAAAGGGCTACTGATCCTATTTGGAGTGTTACCACACATAACATATCAACGATAACACGATCAACTGGTAGACCACCGATCTATAGACTGGATTCAACTGCTCCTCAGCGCGGATTTACACGCGAGCAACTACAAGTGATACCTGACGATACTCAATTACCCCCGCGTGGTCTTAACTAGCGCCGTTGCGTCTCTTGCACTCAAGACAGGTCAACCTCACATTGTTTTTGACATGACCGAGACTGTTATCGATTCTGTCCACGGTAAATTGGCGAGCGTCTTTATCCGAATAGCGCCAACTCATTATACAATTACAACTCGCGCAGTGATTATTCTGTTGCATCGATGGTGACTTTGTCGCCGGCTTCGTCGGTGGCTTCGTCAATAACAATTCTTCGAAGCTGATTTATTCTCCGTACTCGGGACACTGCAAGATAGACTAGATTCGACCATTCGATGCGATTATCAACCATCCAAACAATTGTGTCCGTGATGGTTAGTCCCTGCGAGGAATGTATTGTCGTTGCGTATCCTAGCGTCCACGGGGATTTATCAGCACGTAGCGCGTCCTCAACGACGCTGATATCAACGAGCACGATATCATTCAGCACGAGAATTTGTTTTTTGTCCCTGACGCTGTCGGGGCCGGGATTTCAACTTCAATGTTCTGCCGCCGTGTAACCGCGGGTCTATAACATAACGGCACTGGACGCGTTGGAAACTTTTCCTTATGCAACGTAAACAACCTCCGCTGAAGTGTGTCTCTGACTATCTTTCTACTCGCTACAATCAAATCGTTTGGTCTCCATGTTTCCCAGAATTCATTTAACGGCGTTTCCGGAATCACCTCGCGGACTATTTCACATTGAACTCTATCCGGCTGTAATCTGATTAATTTTTTAACCTCGCGCAGTTGTTCATCAAGTGCTCGGTAATCAGTATCGGTTTCTTCATAATAGTCCACAAACCCGCTCAACCAATCATGTGGACCCTCGCCGACAAATGGTGGTGGTTGGCCATGGTCGCCACACATGATCACCGCTGTATTCGCGCGCAGCAACCAATCAAGAAACATTTGTAAAACATCTAACGAAACAGTACATATCTCATCCCAGATGATAACCTCAGGAATAAATTTTTCCCCCATTCGATCAGGAGTCCACTCACCGCTGCTGTATCGAAAAAAGCTGTGATAAGTAACGGCGTCAACATTTCGTTGTTTTATCTCTCGCGCTAGTCTATGGGTCGGTGTAAGCACGATTATACTTGCCCGCGTTCGAAATAATTCAATTGCCCGAGTCGTCTTTCCTGACCCGTCACAGCCGCTTAAATAAACTGTTTTATGTCTACAAATTGGATCAGAACACGGTGGTGCATTAGACCATTCTTGACAATTTATCACCGCGTAGGTAATTGTTTTCAACGGTGACATCTGCTGACGGGGAATAATCGCGTCGTATTTCATTTTTAATTCTCCATGTACCCCAACTCTCGTCCGGACTAGTAAACTCGGCTACGTTTTCCTTGTACTTTACGTCAACATAAAACGAATCAACGGCTACTCTAACCGCGGTGTCGGGAAATCTATTTATCATTAAGAATAAATTGATAGCGGCGTAACCCAGCATAGACGCCCTCAAATGCGGGTATGCTGGGCTGTCTCCGTCGCTGTAGGTAACAACTGTACCCAACCTTGTTCCATTGGACAAGAAAGCTGTTTTGCAGTTCACGTATCTATTTTTCGCCACTGCGTCCTTGATTACGAAAACATATTCTGCGTCATCTATAATCAGCCGTGAGCAATATCGTTTGTAGTCGCAGTTTTTTCCACCTTGTGTAAACTTACCGATTATTCTTCTACCGAGATCTTTTGCCTCGCGGTTTCGTTGGTTGAATATCCTCCTGGACCATTCGACGACATATTCCTCGTCGGCATCAATGTGTTTTCTGGACTCGTCAATTATGCTATCTAGACGCTCCGGTTCTGGTAACCAGACTTCAGTCTGCGCCCGGTATGATATAATCGCGTCACTGACAATTAACGAAACTAGCATTTTACAATCAATCATATACCGTAGCAGCGCTATTGGCAGCCACTTCTTTTCAGACATGTGTCTACCGATCCAAATATAGCAACAGCGATGAAGTCCTGCCGCGAATTCAAATGATACTATGCGAGCGAATCCGGTTAAATCAAAATCAGGCAGTGGTCCATTAATAGCAACACGAGTCATTTCATGACTGGGGTGTCCAAATCGTTTGAAATAATCAGCGGCGGATCCATACCCGAGAAAACTCGCTGGATAACAGGCAACCATATCAACCGAGATCATAGCGTCGCGGTTGTATTCAGTGTTCCATAGTCCACCGTGATAGTATTCCAAACAACTGGATTGTACATCCGGTAGAAATTCCTTGCGCGTTGGTCTCCACGCATTTTTCTTTGCTGCAACATGAGCTACAACCGATGGAATCGTAAAACAATTTGTTAGCAGTTGTTCATCATGCTCCTCAAATTCTATGGCGGTTTTTTTCATCTTGTTGTGAAATGCTTCAGTGCGATATAATTCACCGTTTGGTCTTACAAACTGATCAAAGGTATCCGCGTCGTTTTCAGCGCTGCGAAGTAACCACACTGATACAGGGTCGTTTTTACACAAGTAGGCAATAGCATCAAATAGTTTCCTCTCCGCGAGAAAACCATCCTTGGAGAATTCTTCGGGTATATACTTTACTGTTCTATCCCGTGGAAATATTGTGATCGCAGGCGTCCATGCGTGTTCGTTATGATCAATAATTTTGATTGGGGCCCCATTTGATTTATACTTCGATTCGTATAATACTTCACCGGTTATCGTTGTAACGGTTATTGGAAATCTCAACGACGTTTCTAATCTCGCTATGTCGCTGATGGTTGCTCCACGCTCTTTTACGGTTAGTTCCCACTGGTTGATTTTGCTACGTCGTAAATCAGTCAATTTGTTTCGTCGACATGCATTTGTAAAATGCTCTATTATTCGTTCTGCTACACAATTTATCCCCGTTGACTGTTTCATCGGTTTCAGTTTTCCGATATCAGGTTTCTTATTTAACGGGTATATTCCATAAACAACTGCTGTTTCAGGATACGCTCGTTCATAGTATGGTCTGTCAATTCCGGTTAACAACCCCGGCTTGGAGTCGCGGCTAACAATAACTGTTTTCTTGTCGCTGAGAACTGGTTCAAATTTATCACGTATGATCCAATCACCTGATTCCACCCGGACAATGAATTTTACTCTGAAGAAATACTTTTTACCGTCAAGTTGTGATATTATCGTTGCTGCGCGGTTGTCGTTCATGGTAGCATCAACAACACCATCAATTCGAAATGTTGACCAACTATGAGATGCACCATCACGCTTGAATTCATCGATACAATCGCGTGTTTTATTCAACAGGGTTCTATCGTTTATTAACGCTTTTGGTACGTCCTTGGGGACTCTATCGAGATTGAATTTAATATTTTTCCAGGGCTTAATTGCTGTTAATCTCTCGAACTCATCCATATAATTAAAACAAGTATTTACATAAAAGAATATAGTATAATGAATAAATGCAAATGGTTGATGATTGGGTCGATAACCCCGTGCAATAAATCATGTAGAGGTGAATTCTGCGGGTATCATTTACAAAGCGTTCGTAATGGTTCTCTTGGCCCCCTCCCGTGCTTGGTTTGCCACGTTGGTGTAAGAGGAAAATCGCAGTTGTGTATTAATTGTGGCGGAAAGCGATACAGGGAACTAAAACGCTATTATGACAAGCGAATTAAAAACGCCGTCATTGACCCCACCGCCGACTTCGTCATCAAAACCCCCAAGACTACGTTGAAAGATTTATAATTAAACCAAATAATAAATTAGACAAATAGTATTATTATACAAATGGACCAAGAATTTCAGCCGCATCCCTTGCTCGTCAATTACGAGGCATCTCGCGACGGCGTTGTTAGAAATTGTAGACTGAAGAAGCCGGTTGGTACTGTAAATAATCAGGGGTATTTGCGATTTGGTGCCGGGAAAAAAAGCTATCTTGTTCACAGGGTGGTATATGAAGCGTTTAACGGATTGATCAACGACGGTCTCGTTATTGATCACATTGATGGATGCCCTCAAAATAACAGACTGTGTAATTTAAGAGCTGTTACACCGAGTCAAAATTCCAAATTTGGAAAAACAGGGAAACACGCAAAAAAAGCAAAAAGCGTCAAATCGTTTGATACAATAACGCACGAAGAAAAAATATTTCCGTCGATGAATGAAGCCGGTAGGTACTTCGATATTTGTAGTAAATCAGTTCAAAATGTTGCAGAACGAGTATATCAAACAGCTTTATCAGGTAAAAATGGACACAGAATTCGATTTTCATATATAAATAAATCCTCCGATTATATCAGCGAGTGACAAGGTCACCGTGACGAAGTCGCCATGACGAATTGTCTGTTTAATACTTAACACACCTTCGGAATTGATACGCGGGTTTCATTTTTTTTAATTTAAAAACAAGATGTTCTATAAGAATAATGAATATCGAAGACATCAATAATATATTAGCCGAGATTTCAAAATTAAAAAATCAAGGAATTGAATTATCTGATGGTCTCGACAGTGAAAAAATATTATCCGATTATGAGATTATTAACGAACAATCGAAACGGGGGCGTTTTACCCTGGCCCGCGAGTACTTTTTTATAAAACGATTACAACATACGATTAATGAAAACTTGTACCACAATGACGCAAATGCATTCATTGGACTATTTACTGCCGTTGAAATAATACGAAAAAAACTTGGACGTGTTTATGAACGACGCCGGGAGATTTCTAGTAAAATCAAAAACATTAGAAGGATTATAGACGCGGCCTCCGATGACACACTGGGCGGAAAATTAGAAATTGCGGAGCAATTGCAATAATGGTAGGCGAATCACTTACTACTCGGCTAGCCAGAGAGCGGCTAGCAGCGCTTAAAAAGTTCATACCGTTACGAGACAGGGTCCGAGAACAACTTCAAACGCGGCAACAAATGCAAACTGATTTTGCTGTTGGAAGCGAACAACTCTTTGCCCCGGTAACTAAAGCGACCAAAGATGTTACGGCGGCAACTGTCCCGTCCTCGATGCGCTTGAAAAGATAGCGGCAGAGACAAAACAAACAAAAAGGTCTTTAGAAACACTCCCTGCAAAAATAGCGGCTGCTACAACGCGGAGGCCACCACCACTCGCTATAACGGAACCACAAGAACCTTATGTTACGATGGCCGACGAGGAAGAACTAGGTGCTACTGCGAAAGAACCAGAAGAAGAAATACCGGAAGAAATACCGGAAGAAGAAGCACCGGAAGAAAAAAAGAAAAAGGAGAATATACCCCGTAACGTATTTACAAAGTCCGCAATATATCAAATTAGAGCCCTCGACGGCGATGAAGAATTATTTAAATTTACTGTTGCAAACCTTGATAAGAACCCTCGAGATAAGTATGTCAATAGCGGTTACGAGGAAAGTGTAAATTCGACGGAAAAATGGACAAGAATGGTGTATTTAGCGAGTAAACATAAGAATTCGATACCACGTGGTGATCCCGATTACAAAGCATTCCTCGATAGGGTTAAAAAGGCAAAACCAAAAAAAGGAAAAGGATACTCTGTTGGTAAAGAATCCTACGGCGTTACCTGTCCTGGTAGTGTTCTCAGTGATATATCACGACTGGAAGTACTAATCGGAGGAAAACGAGCCGGAAATAACTCTCCGGAAATAATCAATGAGGCCGCTGATATTTGCAAGCGTTTATTTGCAGGCGGTATCATGGACATTAATGCATATCGAACGCTCATAGACGAGCTTGTGGATGATTAATTGGAAAACTGGTGTTTTTATAATAAAGATGATCATACATTACAACCATGATAAACCAGTACTCGTCTACGTGGTAAACTCGCGATTGCCTGTTTACCGCGCGTACTATGGAGATGGTCTCGGTAGCACCATTGCGGGGTTATTTACAAGAATGGCTCCAAAAGTAGCGCCGTTAGCCAAACAATTAGGAATGAAGGCTATTGATGTTATTCGTGATAAGGGAATCAGCGCTATTGGAGATGTTGCCGGAAAGGCGCTTTCAGCCGCGCGGAACAAACTAATGTCGTTGGTGAGGAGAAAAAAACAGAAACCACCGGTGATGCCATCAACGACAGTGATGCCTGCGAATGTCAGTAAAGTAATAAATAACGCCGTGGAAGAAAAATTAGAGTCGTTGGCGGCTCAGTCATCCGCCGATGAGTCAACCAACGCGATCATTAACGCGATAGCGGGAAGTGGTCTTAAACAGAATTCAAAGAATTTGCGACGAAAAAATCGCAATTGAAAACATCAACATGATAAATAATAAAATGTTTGCGCGAACCGCTGATCCCGCGTTTGATATGGACGCCCCAGTGCGCAGGGATGATTCTGTCCGTGATTATCAATATTATTCTTATTATGCAGCGCAACCTGACCTTCGATCGCGAATTGAACTTCAGGTCCAAGATACCAGTAAATACTTTCTGCCGTTTGAAGCGTTTATCGAAATTGAGGGAGAACTCATGACAAATGCTGCCGATAATGCACCATACGCAGATGACGATCGTGTTCGAGTTGGCTTCGTTAACAACGGTATCATGGCGTTATTTGAGAGTGCCAGATATCTTATTGACGGGCGAGAAATTGAATCGATAGAACGCGAGGTTGATGTTGCAACGACGATAATTGGGTTAGCGAGATACTCGGATGATTATACAAGATCGGCGGGCCCATCTATGATGTTCGCAAAGGACTCCATCGATAACGCTGATCATCTTCAGTACATCAACGTGCTGGCGGAAAGAGATACCGCAGTTGACCCACAGGCTGAAGCAAATAACCCAGACCGCAGAGCAAGACCAGGCGCTAATTTCAATATTATAAAGAGTATCAACAATGATTACAATATGGGATTCGCAGCACGAATATTGATGCTGAAAAGACCATGCCGACAGTTTTCATGCGCGATTCCACTCCATCACATATTTGGATTCTGCAGAAATGTCAGAAAAGTTATCTATGGGGCTAAGCATACAATCGCGCTGACGCGAAGGGGTGATGATAACAATGCAATATGGCGTGCTGCTGGCGTCGCTGCCGGTAAAGTCGTTTTAACTAAAATGGCATTGTGGATGCCGGTGCTGACTCCATCAGTTACCACGGAAGCACGATTGTTAGCATTTATGGAACAGGGAGGGAAATCGTTGTTGAGTTGGCTAGCGGTAACAACTGATGCTAAAGAGGATAACGTCGCCGATACGTTTACATGGCACTTGGCGTCAAAACAGGGTGTTTCAGCCCCGCGTCATATATTCATAGCGCTACAGAATAGGGAACGATTGGGCAGTCAAGAACGCAGCCATATGATATTTGATCAATTAGGAGTCAGGGATGTTTCGCTGAGAATAAACGGACAACAGGAACCATCCGAGGATATACAGCTTAATTACGGCGACAACCATGTCGCACGTGCGTACCATCGATTGCTGTCATACATGGGTCGTGATCAAAACGTCGACACTGGTTTGCAAATATCACAACTTGATTTTAAAAAACTGTATCCGATTTATTATTTTTCGTTGGAACATCTTGATTTAACGAGACAATCCGTCGTTGATATACACTTCCGAGCTCGTATAGCCCCGGGTGGTGTTAATTACAGAGCGGTTGCTGTCATTCTCAGCGATAAATCAATGCTGTTGGAAGGTGTTGGTGGACGAATGAGAATCGTTGATGCGCCAGTGGAAAACATGTAATTGAAAGCACAAAACGCGTTTACAATAAATGTCGTATAGTGTCGTCAGTGTAGAGTTGACTGATGGTCAAGTCAAGAAATTACGATCAAAGTCGGCTAAACAATGCGGGACCACAATAACGCTGAAGCCGTCACAGATGGCAGGTGGCAATCATAAGATATCGTTGACGGCGCGTCAAATAAAACATTTCAATGATGCGATGAAGAATACAAAGGGTGTTCAAATAGATTTTTCGGCCGCAGCGATTAAAAACATGGAAAAGACCGGTGGGATATTTCCGCTGTTAGCTGCGATTCCGGCATTGATTGCCGCGGCCGCACCAGCAGTGGCTAAGGCGGCGGCGTTGGGGGCCGTTGGTACCGCGGCGGGAATGGCATTGAAGAAGGCAACCGGGAAAGGCTACAAAAAAAAAACGACCCGTAGCCGGAAAGGGTCTAAGACTACCGGGGACCCCGTATTCATGGTATTCGGGAAAGGGTCTAAGACTACCGGGAACCGTTTATTAACGCAGGAGTCAATGACTCCCATGTCTAATTTTGATTTAATAGACGCCGCAAACGCGCTAGCGATAAAAAACTTCAGAGGTGTTTTTACGAGGGATCAATTACCGGCGGCACCAAGAAATATTGAAACCGGCATAATTAACCTCGATGGGTCCTCCGGAGTGGGAACTCATTGGGTTGCGTACGCGATTGATCCGCGTGCGATCGTCTATTTTGATTCATACGTGTTAGCCCCGCCGAACGAGTTCATGCGGTATGTCCGGGCGTGTTCAGCCCGGATGTGTTCAGCCCGGGTTTTTTATTCCACGCTGCCAATACAGCAGTTAAGTGACCCACCGATATGCGGCCGTGAGGTATTGAACGTACTCGCGGCGATTTCATCATCGCGAAAACCACCTCATGTGGTTGTAAACGAATACACTAGTGGGGTCGTAGAGGCCCGGCGGGTTAATTAGAAACGCTGTTTTTTTTTTACAATAACGATGATTGATATTTGGGGACGACCCATTTCGGCGCTGAAAAAGTCCACGGAAACGCCCGCCACCGATGACATAAAAAAAACTAATTGAGGATGAAATCGCTGATACGTTGAATTTAACCAGTGTTGACCCGGGCGAAATAGTTGTATTTCAAGACCGCCAGGGTAAATTGAAATCCGGTAATGTGTCGCTGAATGACGTTTTAACACGACAGCGTGACGCCGCCGAGGCCACTATCGCGCTGTATACCGGCGACGGACGACTCAAACCGGGTGAACATCTGTCGGCGGTGATGAATAGGATAACATTCGTCCAAGACGGTTTTATGGAGTTGAATGGATTTGTGATCGAACTCGACACGCAGGTGAAAAAATCTGCCGCCGAGGTGAAAAAATCTGTCACCGATATACAACTCACTACTGCTAGTTTTTTTGGGACCCCGACGGTAACCGAACCGAATCTTGCAACAATAAAGAATACTATTTCGGAGTTTACGACGCTGTCGGGCCAATTTATCTCGTTACGGAAAAATGTTAACAGGATCGATGACAACTTTGATAAATTCTTTGGTAAAAAAATACCAGGCCGGATGAGATTACAACAACTATAAATGATATCACTGCGTATGGACGGGAAATAGAAACAATCAGAATTAATGTTGCAGAGAACAAATGGTATGTAGGCGCGCATGAACGGGAAATAGGAATAATCAGCGCTAATATTGCAACGATCACAAATAATATAGACTCGCATGGACGGAAAATAGAATCAATCAGAGATGAGATTGCAATGATCGCGGGTAATACGAACAGGCACACACTGGACATAATGACAATCAAAACTAATATTGAAGCGAACAAAAAGGGTGCAGACGCGCATACACAGGAAATAGGAACAATCAAAACTGATATTGAAGCGAACAAAAAGAGTGTAGACGCGCATACACAGGAAATAGGAACAATCAAAACTGATATTGAAGCGAACAAAAAAAGTATAGACGCGTATTGGCGGGGAATAGGAATAATCAAAACTGATGTTGCAGCGAACAAAAAAGGTATAGACGTGCATACATATGAAATAGGAACAATCAAACTTGATGTTGCAGCGAACAAAAAAAGTATGACCGAGAATACACGGGAAATAGAAACAATCAAAACTAATGTTGCAGCGAACAAGAATAATATAGACGCGAATTTGCGGAGAATAGAAATAATCAGAACTGATGTTGAAGCGATTAAAGACGGACTACCGAGAGTAGCAGAGCAATTCGAAAAAATAAAAACCCCTCATGAGAACATCATCAACACAGTATACACAATTCGGCATGGATCATTTGATTGGACTCCTACACAGAATACAGTAAATATTACCGCAACTGTTAAGGGCATTTATCGATTGACACTGGTTTCAATGATGCAGTTTAATATATTATCGTCGAGTTCATCCGGGTTTAACAATACAATATCAACAATTATAGACAGGAACGCAACTGAACAGTTTACAATTTATGCCGTTGATGGAAATCTAGCCGGGGCAAACATCACATGGTATGTGGAATTTGTAGCGAATCTAATTAATTAAAAACACTAGCTCTTTTAAAATAAAAATGACCACCAGGGTAATTGAATCAGAGGTATCACCGACGTCACATCAATATCGATTCGATACCGCAAAAGAATTCTCCGCGAACTTGAAAACGCTTTCCGAACAATACCGTATAAAAATAAAAAAATACCGCCGAAAAATAACCGCCATCGACGCGGTCGTGTACTCGGTGTCGGGTATAGTAGCCGGTACCGGTGTTATTTTATCCACGGTGACCACGATAGCCCCGATCGCTGTTCCAAACGCTATCTCCGCAATGACAACAGTTGCTGGAGTCGCCAACGCAATCACTAGGAAGATATCATCGTGTTTTCAGAACAAACTCAACGAGTATACAGTAAAACATCAAATAGTATCCGACGCGTACTCGAAATTATCCGGGTTGATCTCGTTGTCGATTGATAATTTGTTCGTATCCGATGTTGAATTCTCCACGATGGTCCAGTTGTATAGCTCCGCGATGTCAAAAATCGAGGATTTTCAACTGGAAGCCGGAACCACTTCAATGGGCTCTGGTTATTAATATTAAACACTAAAGACAACGAATAATAATAATGTCGCTGAACCCCGAAATGGTTTCAATTACTTCAGCGGATCGCGGAAAACACCACTCCGGTACAAACAAATATGATATCGATAACGTCAACGAAACCCGAATTCAGTGTGAACTTCCCATCACCGGTTCCAGTGAAGGAAATAGCGCTGGCAAAATTGCGAATATATCACAGTTGGCCTAATATTCGAGCGGAAGCATTTAACGGACAACAACCTAATAACTCGCTGGTTTTTGCATGGACAAGTAAACCCGATGGAACCCCAGACTGGAAGGAGGTTACAATACCAACTGGGTCATACCAAATAGAACAAATCAATGGAGAATTTCAGCGCAGGATAAAATCGATCACAGGAAAAGAATCAAAAATCGCTATTACGGTTCATGAACCGACGTTATCGTCGACGATTGAAATAAGCACACCGGGGTATATGGTTGATATCTATAACAGTTCAATAAGAACCATACCAGGATGGCCTAAGAATCCACCTCATGAAATCCCCGCGGACAAGCAATCGTATCATGAGATTACCCCCCGGTATCGAACTGATTGGTCTATTATAAAAGGCGCGTTATTACCCAGTAGGTTTATATTTCAAGACAGGAATACCATGCAATGGGAGTTTCCGCATAAGGAAACTCCTAAATTGTTCGCGTCGACCACAGTTGGTTTAAATGATATCACTGATGCGTTTGCCGAGATTAATCGTATTTACCAATCACAACTAGAACAGCTACGGGAAACAAAAGAACAAAAACACGTTGAGGTGTTAAATCAACTTATATCAGACATGAAATATATCAATGAACGAATCGTTAAAACAATATCCGATAGCAGCGATGATAATAAACAACGATTCCTAACCGAGTATAATATCGCAGAAGCCGATTTACCCGATTTTAGGTTTCCAGGATACAACGCGCCAGAACTAAGAAAGTCTCTTAATGATTTTCTCAGTCCATCAACTCATATCCTCAGACACGATAACGGAGATGATGGTAGGCATATTGCCCCGTACAACGTAAATATCGCATCGGTGATAGCAATCAATCTAGTGTGTGATGTTATCGAAGGGAGTTACCAGGTGGATACCAAGCAATCAAATCAGGCTCAACAGGGGTATATCCTTTATTCGTTTTCACCAACAGCCCCTCCGGGATTTTTAATCGTTGAGAGTCCGATTAATCCGGTCTATATGCGATGCCATGATCGGTTTTTAACGAGAATTAATTTTAGACTTACCGATCAGTCAAATAACCTAATTGATCTACAGGAGGAGGAGTTAGTGATCACTCTGTTTGTAAGATCATAAAGATCTTCATTGTAAATAACCACTTAGCAGCAGAGGGGGCGATGACATCGACGCGGTCGTCGATGTGTTTACCGGACGCTGACGACGCTGGGATCGGCGCGCAGAAGGCATTAATTAAACCAAATGACGATTGGACGATCCCCCAACGACGACGTCGTTTTTTTTTTACCGGGCGCTGACGACGCTAGATCGTTGAGTTGCAGAAGTATTAATTAAGCCAAATGACGATTGGACAAAATGTCGGATTCGCCCCCTCTGCGCTCGTCGGGATGTTTCAAGTACAGATTATGAAATGTGAACCTCTATTCGAGTCTTTTAGCAGGTTTGAATGAATGAAATCTTAATTAAGGACAGTACAACCAAGAACTCATAGCTTGCCATCGCATTCTATCAAGTTCATCAGGCACACGAAATATTCCCTCTACGTGAGCCTCCAACCCGTCAAACAACGGTCTAGAGGCCCAAGAAGGAGGACGGCACAAACATATATTATGAATGAACCTCTATTCGAGTCTTTTAGCAGGTTCATTAAATGTGAAATGAAATATATATAATGAAATGAGATGAAATGAATGAATGAAATGAATCAATGAGGCCATTTTCTCCGCTCAACAGAACCACCTACCCCAATAATCAACCCGTAGGTAATACAAAACATGTATTAACCACCGCTGGTATGTGGTTTGGGTGTTCTGAGAGCGGAGAGGCCCTGGCGGAGCCCCAATTAATTATAAAAATCGCTAATATGCGTAACCACCCGACCAATTGTCTGTCATGGGATTCGATCCTGGACCGCGAGCGTCACAGTCCAATACGATACGGATTGAGCTATCGAACTCATCTAACACTATATGTTTCGGAAGTTAATATATAACTAGAGCATTTCTGTATAGATTGTAATCTGAATAGATTGTAAATTTCTGTATTAAAACAGTGGTCATGAATACTTGTGCATTAAAAAAACAGCGGTTTCTGCCAAGATCTTGCACTAACAATTACCACGGCACCACCACCTGCAATATTTCTGTAAGATTGTAAATATCTGCATTAAAAACAGCGTGTTGTGCCTCGATTTCTCATAACAGGTTTAAAAATAACTCGGTATATTGTATGATGGGAAACACGATCATTTTTCTATTTTGTAAGTTAGAAACCATAAATATACTTCTACTAGTAATTAATTACGACGTAAATGGTTAATCTGACCATAAAAATCGGAAATTTACGAAGAAAACTATATATTACAAAGTAATCTCCCTTTTTGCATAATTAAAAATTCAGTAGTATAAGGGGGACATACAGCGACTCCAAATAATAAATATAATTTAAGGTAATAATGATAGTTTATCTCATTAACAATATTGAAAGGTGATTTTCTGTTTATATACTTTTGAGAAAGCAGATCTGTATATATTTTTCGCGACAAATTGTACTGAACGTGCATTAATATCAAAGTATTTCCCAGCTGAATACATCGATCGAAATATAATCTCTTCACCGGTTTCTGTATTTGTAGCCTTGATCACCCTTCTAGAAACTGTCCTACATCTTCCAATATTACCACATGCAGAGTTCTCGCTTTGTGTGACAGATCGAAGATTGGATAAATTATTGTTCTGAGGGTTCCGGTCAATGTGATCGATCACAGGACCGTCATTGATCAATCCGTTGTGACATTCGTAGATGAAACGATGAAAGCGATAATGTTTCTTCCCAACAGTAAATATGACATAACCATGATTATTAATAAAACCAACTCGTTTTTTCAATCGACAATTTCTGATCATACCATCAATATTTGATTCGTAGATTGTTATTGTAGGATGTTGAACAAATTCATTTTGCTCCATACATGATAATATTATTTGTTTAAATCATTGTTTATCTGAAAACTTAGTTAGATAATCCTCCACGGATTTTATAGCATTTTCACTATTATTATTTTTTTTGTCATAATATCTTTTAAGCTCTCTGTATCGTTTACCACCGCACTTTCCACAGAATTCTGTTTTTCCTCGCACTCCAGTACCACATCGCAGACACGGTATTGGTCCTAAGCTTCCACGGTTAACGCACTGCATGTGTTGTCCGCAGAATTCCTTTTTACAGGATTTATTACAACGAGTCAATGAACCCACCATGAGCCATCTGCATTGAGACATTGTATACATAATATTTTAATTTAAATACTTGTCTGAAATATAGTATGAACGAATTCGATAGATTATCCCGAATAAAGCCCTGGAGCGTGGATAAATTCAACCTCGACAGAATATCTCCTGACGTGCCGATACGAGATCTGGTTGATCCAAAAAACAAGGGTTTGATTAATAAAATTCACGACGCCAAGAAAGAACTTCACACAGATGGTGCATCTCATGTCTGGTCAACGTTCAAGATTATACGCGACAAAAATATCATTAACGCTATGATGAACGACAAACGAGCAGCAATTATCATCAACTATCTTGATAATCGCAAATATCTATTCAGAATAAAATTCGTCGTATTGACAGAAACAGATGATTGGATTATCCGTGACAAATATGATCCTGTCCACGGTAATAAAAAAACTGTCATACTAAGTAAAGATTCCAAACCAGGTCTATTGACTGGCATTGACAAACCTTATTATGAACGAGCATATCCTGTGACCACGGTTATTTATGGAATCTATGTGATAAATGAAAAACCTAGCGTTGATAAACTAGCGCCGATGAAATTTTCAAAAATAAATTGTGTAGCTGAACGAGTAACAGAACATTTTACCGTTTCGACTCGTGGAAACGGTCTAACGGATAAAAGACGTAAAATAATAAACACGTGGGGAGAAATGGTTAAAGATACCGGTGCGTCTATTAAAGATGTCGCTGAGTTAGGAAAAAAATTAAAATTTCCCATAACCGTAGCGACGATAACAAGAGAGATTTTGTATGAATCAAAATATAGATCAAAAGGAGCTTCGATCGAAATTATTGATCATAACGCACACGCGTGGACTAACGCAGTAACAATATTTCCACGAGATCGAACTGTTAAATGTTACCCCTGAGACATGTTTGATTTAATTAACGAAATAAGTAAAAACGATCCTGTGTCAGCATGGTTATTTCAGTCTTGCGTGGAAGAAAAAAAATCAATTTGATCAGTTTGTGAGACCAAATGGCGTTATTTATCGAACAAATCCTCTTCACGAGAAAATGAAAAATCTTGCACTGCAATATACTGATGACACTGACGAATTACTGAGCAACTGTTTTACTGTTCCGTCAGTTGCGGCTCATTTTGCTAGAAAGAAAAATTCGTGGAAAAAAACTCGGTTTGATTTTCTCAATGACATAATACTGAGTTGTGTCGAATATGGACACGGCGGACTATGGAATACTAAATACGATCACAGAGATGTTATTTCAGTTGATATGGTTGCGTGTTATCCCGGAAGTTTTCTTGGATACGGAGATTGTTCTGTGTATTTTGAGCGATTCGGTCATCCGACGCACGAAATGACGCGAGTATCGATAAATGTACCATTACCGGATTTTGACCTAACTGGATTTGCTCGTATCGAGTCATTCGAAATGTCTAAAGGACTCCATGCAATTTGTTATGTTTGGTTTGGAAAACATTTTTCAGAAAAAATGTGGACACCAATAGTACTATTACGGTATATGCTTGATAGCATGATGTTAATATCGCTGACGATCAGCGAAGCAATTATATCATATCGAAAACAAACCGAAGTTTGGTTACCACATTCGGATGAAACCGATTCGAAGGATCTTGGTAGAAAAATAATTGGCAAATTTACCCAAGGAGCAGCATATGATCACAGACGACATTGTACAAGATTGATCATGGACGACGCTGAGTTAGATTTTATAAACGCTGATACAACGAACAAGAACACGTTTGTAAGTCGAGAAACAGTTTTCTTGTCAAATGGAAATAAACTAGGTACTATTGTGAGCTACATGGACGGTGAGTCACCACAGTATACTCATTTAAGATCATCGATGCTCGCGTATGTTTCAATAAATCTATTATCGATGATAAATAAGGTTTCTACGCATGCCGTCAGAGTTGCTACTGATTCGTTTTATATAAGTAAAAAACATTCAATACTGTTAGAAAAATTAAACATAGGCACTTATGCATCGTGGGGTTCGTGGAGAATAAAAAAGGAATATATGCTCGATTATTCCGAATCCGCTGATGTTGCGGTTAAAGATATTTACTGTAAAAAATATCAAACGTTGACAACTTCGTTGTTACCATCGGTATACGATCCAATAACTAGACACAAAACGGTTTATCTAAACGGACCTGGGGTTCTGGTAAAACCACTCGAGCTATCGAACTATTTCAGAATTCAGATATGATCGTGCTAACACCTACACATAGACTCGCGCGAGAGATGAAACAACGCGGTGTTAATTCCTGTACTTATCACAGCTTTTTTCGATGGAAGGGTGATACATGGACATCTTTAAGGATGGGCGAGAAATACATTCCAAGGATTATAATATGGGATGAAATATGCACTGTACCGCTAGAAACACTAAAAACATTTCTTGATTGGTTGTTAACAAGAAATACTGCCGTGATAATGTGCGGCGATCACGGTCAACCACCACCTGTAGCTGGACCATCTCCACATGGATAGCTGAAAAATTTCGTTGACCACGCTGAAGAAATAACTGATGATCATAGAGCACTTGATGCAGCGCTGAAGGAATTTAAAAAATTAATCAGACTACAACCGAATAAAATACAGTGTGAAGTAATGCGCGAGATAATTTCAGAAACACCCATGAAAGACTTTCTGCAAACGTGGCGACCAAACGATTTGATAGTTGCAAGTAGAAAGATAGTTCGTGATACACTTCAGCGGGAGTTGTTTCAGTTACAACGAGAAAAGTTTCCAACGTTGTCAGTTCCGTTATGTTATCGCGATACGCGACGGCAAAATATCGACGTTGATATACCAGGAGAGTCAAGGAGGAAACAGAATCTTGTATTGAATGATATTGTTGCAGTTGATGTTGATGTTGTTGAAGATGCTCTACGTACCGATAAATCCCCGTGGACGCTTGGATACGCGATGACGATTCATTCATCTCAGGGATTAACTATTAATGATACAGTTGTTTGGATCGTTGATGATCACATCGAATGGTCGAACTTGGTTTATCTTGCAGTGTCTCGAGTTAGAAAAATATCTCAATTGAGACGGATCGTCATGGACTCGTCAGTGATTAGTGATGAAGATGTTGACGGTGGTATAATAAGAAAAAAATTATCTGGTTATAAACAGTGCGATAAAAAAAATAATCGAGAATTTGATCTTGACACTGACGTTGCGGGTCTACCTGAGGATCTAGTTACGGTGGATATCTTATGTGTGGTAACACTCCAAATAGGATCAGTCGCTCTTTTTTTACCACCTTCGAGTCCGCCGGGCTCATATAAATACCTTACAGTGATATTACCGAACACTGGCTGCGCTGAAAGATCACGTCGTTGTGTAGGTATGTGCGCGCTTGCAATTGCATTAATAGGTTTCATGTTGGTCGTTCGAGTAATCTCATTATTTAACGCTGCTATCACATTTGGTAATCTTGCCACCCATTCACGAGATCTCGTATCCTGAATAAATTCCTTCGCGTATTGATATCCAAATAACCGCTCAGCAAGTGTTCGATTAAATCGCTCAACAATTGCCTGATCACGATGAATTGCAGTATGTCCTCGTCGTATTTTGGTATTATGTTGTTTCATCAACGATGATACTGGACCAAGAAATTCCTTGCCAGGATCAACCTGTAGCAGCTGTAGCCATCGCAGCCACCTCGTTGATAAATTCGTTTAAACGCGTCGGCTACCTCAGTTGCTGTTTTAGTCGTTAACGGTTCTGCTTCTTTATATCTACTTGCAACATCAACAACAGTTAGCGCGTATTTGTACGTTTTTCTACGTACAGTATCATGTGGTAAAAACAGAATATCTGCTTGATGAACTTCATTAGGAACACTGACGCTGAAATGTGCAAATCGTATTTGCTTAGGATGTGGTAGATAAATTTGCCATATTGCCTGCCTGGACAACCACGTTTTAGAAGTAGAATGTTTAACCGCTGCTGCATCAGCGAGTTTACTAATTGCTGCTTTACCCTTCCAGTATCCAATTGGTGAATAATAAATCGATTCCATTTATATATTACCAGCCCCTAGCGCTAATTTACTTTTCATCGCAGATCTTACTAACCAATTAGCTAATGATTCTCTGATATTTTTATTTTTATGGAATTTAATACATGAATTAATTTCACATCTGCAGTATGCCTATCTTGTAGATTTTTACTCTTATAAGCTACATCATGAACATAACAAGCTTTATCAATGGCGTTTACTGGTTCCTCGCCTTTTTTTGGTTGATCCTGATTATCAAGCCTGATATCGAGTCGAGTACCAGGACCGCAATAATTATATCCTGGTAGGTGTTTTTCTCCGCTGTATTTAGCCCACGGAGTACCTGGAAACTTCGACATCAAATTAGCAATATCACCACCGCGCTTATTAGGTAAAAACGAAAATTTCTTTCTACCGCACACGGAACATTTTCCACCATACGCTATTTTTTTATTTTTTGTTATAACCGTAGCTAAATCAATAGTTGGAGTTTTAACTTTACAGCGTAAACAATATAAATTCATGTTATAATATATATGGATATAATTGATTTCTCAGCAACTCGGCAGCGAGAGCCAGTTAAACACCATCCTGCGCTACCGAATTCCATCAGAATGATTATCATAGGACCATCTGGATCGGGTAAGACGCAGTTATTACTTAATCTGATAATGAGATGGTTGAAATGGGATAAGTTGTATTTGGTAGCACCATCCGCTGATGATCAACGATGTTATGAAGTATTAAAAGATTTTAACGAAAACGCGCGATTACTGGACGAAGATAATGATGTTATAGAGTTTATAACAGATATTGATGAAGCACCGTCCGTTGATGTTTTAGACGGATTTATTAATAATTTAGTTGTGTATGATGATGTGATGCTAGATAAACAGTCAAATCCAGCTAGGATTTTTTCCCGTGGTAGACATAAAAATACCGATGTTATTTATGTTACTCAACGATACACACAAATACCAAAAGTGATCAGAGATAACTGTAATATTTTGGTTGTGTTTAATGGCGTAGACACACACACGTTGCGAAATATTCATCAAACCTGGTGCAGCGGTGACATGGATATAATTAAATTCAGAAACTTCTTTTCACGAGCGCAAACTACTCCGCACGGGTTTATAACAATAAATTTGCACGATCCTAGAACAAGATATCGTATTGGACTTGATAAAATATTTGGATAGATTAATAGCAGCAGAGGGGGCGAAAACCTCAAGTTGGTTCGTTTTTTGTAATAGTAATTTCAATTTCACGAGTTTTCAGATCAGAAAAGCAATTTACGAAAATAAATGGTCTAATTAACCGGAGACCTCAATTTGTTTAGACAATCATTTATTTCAAGCAAATGTTCAGCTCGAAATATTTTTTAGTTAGAAGCCTTATTTCGGGTTTTGGACCCTCCTAAGGTCGGTCTGTTCGCCCCCTCTGCTGCTTGTGTTAATGAGAAATGTTAACTCATATATCAAAACAAGTGATATTTTATTCACTTTGCATGCTCCGAAATTATAATAATGTCTACACAATCAAAACCATGAATATATCAGCTATAGTGGCATATCAAATACGTTTGCAATAGAATAAAAGTGACGCTGCGTTTTTTACTTTAGAATTCATATTTTATTATTTAAGCTTTTGTTTATAATGTCTTACAAATTTTGAACGAATGCTTCGAAACCCTGAAACCCTGAAACCCATACATGGTCAACACACACTATTTACGTGTAAATTATGACTCGGTTTAACCTGAAGAGATATGACGGACCCAGTATGCTGTTTAAAGTGACAGAACGTTTGCGACCAAGTTACACACTAATGTTATACGTGGATTATTTAACATTTTACTACTCATCTGGGGTGGGGGTGGGGGCGAGTGGTCTAAAGCGCTCTCCGTTACGGATCACTGCCATCTCACCTCTGTCTGCGTGGGTTTGAGTCTCGGATACGGATAATGTGGGTATGTGAGAAAGCTTACCAGTAGCTTTTCGTGGGTCGGTGGTTCTTTCAGGGGTTTTCCCGGATTCTTCTTCCAGCATTAATACTGGCCGCCATGCATAGCCTATCGTATGTTAAAAAAAATGGCGTTAAACCCAGCAAAAACAACAACAGCTACGAAAGTTTTTTTCACACATTACGTTTCTTCGTACATTATCAAGTTTTCATCAAAATATGCAATTACCGTATGTACCAAA
The DNA here is from genome assembly GCA_028554795.2 of Sinohyriopsis cumingii. Taxonomy (NCBI): domain Eukaryota; kingdom Metazoa; phylum Mollusca; class Bivalvia; order Unionida; family Unionidae; genus Sinohyriopsis; species Sinohyriopsis cumingii. Next base: position 72,384,792 of record CM068831.1, on the reverse strand, counting down.
ATTAAGAGATTTTATTGAAACATAAATTTGAATATAGTCTTGCATGTTATTAATTTTTTTTTATTTTTATAAAAAGAAGTAAAGTAAGTAAAGTATATAGATCAAACATTCTATCTTTATAGTTACTGTATATTAAGATAATTAGACTACACTGGGAACGATTCTTTTGTCCCATTTTTTCGTCAGTGAAGTCACTATATAAAGAACAGTTGCTTATTGCAATCACATCCAGATATTCGTCAGAGTACTTCTTGTTCCGGAGTTTGACTGTCATTAAAATAAATATATTTCAGTATGGATTCTTCGCAAGTAGATCTGATTGACACACACAATCTTTGCTGATTCTTCTAATCTGAAATCTGCACGTTGACACAAACGAGATCAGTCAGTGAGCTGAAGATAATAAATGTATCACTGCGACGGCCAAGATAAAATTCGGCTGATAGATTAAGTCCTCTTCGTGTATAATGTCGGACTCATAGCCTTATCTTGCATAGTTCCGACTGTAACAACTGAAACAGTTACTACATATCCCGTGTGATTTAAGACGTAAAATGTTTAGTTGAACCAAGTCTGTGAATGTAACGTGTCAGAGTGAGATATGTGGGTACGGTTAAAGTGGCCGCGGGTGCTGAATGATGTCCATTTAATATCCTTTCTGTATCAAATGATCTAATCAATGTTCATGTTTTCGTCATTATTCGTCTTGTTATTCAGAAAAATAATTGCACGCTAAAGGAGGTTTTAAAAAAATTTCAAACGATCCTAATTGATTTTGTATCTGGGACTAAAATATATTGTCGTAGAGAGCGATCGCGGGCCCTGGGGTAATAAACGTCCGGGTCTCGCATAGTTCTTGTTCAAACAAAATGTTTGTTTCATAAAATTGAAAAGCGTTGTTCTGCCTGGGCCCACTTATTGTCCCGGGTTCCGGGGAGATAGATAAAGAATGAGGGAGGCTTAACAGAGGGTGGAGAGAGAGAGAGAGAGAGAGAGAGATGTCCAACTTGACTGATATTAATTATCAACATTATATTGGGTTCCTCATCGCCAGGTAGGATATCATTGTATAATCAATCAAAAGGCAAAACTCCTGTTCTGTACCTTTTTGTTTCATAATCAACATAAGCTAGGGTTGATACTTTATCTGAAGAAAGAATAAAATGTTTTCATATTGTCAAAGCTATTTAAAGTATTTACCAAAACATTGCAATATATATATATATATATATATATATATATATATATATATATATATATATATATATATATATATATATATATATACATGTGTGTGTGTGTGTGTATGTGTGTGTGTTCGAGTTCAAATTATACAGTCGGAGATTATCTTTAATACATAATCTCCTTGCTTTTATCCCTATGAAACAAAGCGGTTTTATTAGTGCTTATTCCACCTTTGATCTTGTTTTTTTTCATTTATGATAATTCTTATTACAAGTATGTATGTTGTAAAGTATTATATGTTCCATCAGTTGCAGATTGAGTTTTTAGCTTATTCATAGTCGGTGTCACGTAATATATGTATATATATATATATATATATATATATATATATATATATATATATATATATATATATATATATATATATATATATATAATGGAAAGTATGTTGGACACGTTTTATCCCGTCGATTCGATGAGCACACCCTCTTTGTCCTGTTTATAATTTGCATCTAACAACAATTAGTTATGTGTAAGTCACTCTTTTCAAAATGAAATCATGAAAATCTTGTCATTTAGATTTGTTCATGAATGCTTCTATTGTAGGGTAAATTTCCTACACAGCTGATGAAAGGGAGAGGGTATGAACGTGAAAAATATATATTACAGTTGTATGCGATTCAGCGTCATTATTTGTTTCCTTAGCTACATCCAATGATAGAGCGGAGTGGCACATAGTATTTTGTGTAACTACGCATGCTATGGGTCGAAGTGTAGCGAAGTGGATCAACAACTGGTTGCTATGACACAGTAATACCCTTCTAAATGGATCTGTCTGAAACACGACTGAGCCAGTGAACATCGTTTATTCCATTTAAGATTTCAGTGCTATAATTGGTTTAGCCACGGTTGGGAAATTCGATTCTGGCTGTAGATCCCAGCAAATGATTTAAAATAGGTCGTGTCTACTTTTCAGTAGATTATGTAAAGAGAAGTGTACTGAAAGTGCTGAATATTGTGTTGCTATAAGTATTACCATTACAAGCAAGTTGATGCAACTGTGTATGACGTTGAAATATACACAATTACAGGTGCATAATTTAAAATTAAATATAGACAAGTACTGACTCTATTTGTGTACTATATTCATTTGTTGTTTATGGGGTCATGTAAATAGCAGTTGTTAACTTTGTATTCGTCCCTCTTTAGGAACATAACAGTTCGAGTCACACCGTCAAAGATCGATTTATTATGTAGATCTTCTGGATGGTAATAAAACGCCGCACAGTTAAAGCAATTTTTTGTGTGTAACTAACTGGCAATTATTATGCACTTTTGGATCTTACAGCTGTAAATTCTTGTTGTGGTATGCTTTCTTCGTATCCTCATATGTTACGTATAGTCATTTTATGAACTACTCTTCAGTAATGAATGTCAAGTTTAAGCGATCAAGTTTTAATTAAAGTACTACAACAACCCGAAAGCGTCTTCCATATGTATTTGCATCTTCATGAATATCTTTGTTAGATTTTAGTGAGTATTTGTTTAATTTCTAGGTTTCGTTGTTGTGAGGGTATTTGTAGTAGCTGGAGGTCGGGTAACTTGAATCTGTCTGTGGATCATTTTACATTGTTATCTATTGTGAGCTGACAAAATGATAGTAAGATTATTAAATTTGAAAGCGAACTCTCAATGTTTCGTACAGTAGGCTTCGTCATTGTTGGTGTTCGGTTTTTCTTAAAAACTGTCTAGTAAAAAATATATTCTTCAGTAATAAACCTTTAAAATTAGTCAATAAAATAAACAAAAGTTGGAAAACTTGTTAGGACTCTTGAATGTTTCCATTTGCACAAGGAAGATATAATTCTTCAAGTTCCTCTTACATTCAAGTTTGTACTACTACTATGTGTTCTCCTGGTGTATTCCATTTATGACATGTGCCTGATTTAGTATACTAATACATTTCTTTCCTTGGTTTATGTGGAAAACACAACAAATAAATTAAATGCAAATTTAGCCTTCGCGATATTTTTACAACTGATTCAGATTCGCGTGTAAAAGAACAATAACCCAGCGTAAGTGGTGTTATACGATGTTCATCTTGCGTTGGATTTCGTAAAGTAAATAAATGCACAATGACTTCCAAATATAGGAGATGATATATTGTGTGTGTTAAAAAGGCAATATTGATCCAAACTAGATAAAAATACTTATTATAAATGCAGAAGTGCTTACCTGTATCTTTGTGCTTGGTTGGTTAGGTACAAACGTGATTTTATATATGGATTAGTGTTTGCGTGTGTGTTCGTGCAGTTGAAGATACTGAAACGGATAGACACAAAAAACAGCAGATAGAATGGTTATCCAATTAAATGCATATATTTGTTGATGGTACGGTAAAATGCGATTGTAACTGTATGACTCAGGGTGTTCGTGTGTGTGTGAGGAGACAGAGCCGTCTAGTTAAATAAAAAGGCGTGTTATTCTGGTACTCTGGTGCATGGCAAGACATGTTATTTCCTTTAAGTAGTGACATTATGACAAACTACAGGGTATTCTAAACATAGTCAGTAAGAAAGGTATCCTCATTGTCCAAGGAGACTGGAATGCCAAAGTTGGCAAAGATGCTCTAAAACACTGGGAAGTACATTGTGGACCTTCTTGCAATGAGCTTACCAACGAAAGAGGGAGACGGCTGCTCGAGTTCGCCAGCTACAACATCTTGGTACTAGCCAACACTCTGGGACAACATAAAGCTTCACGATGCTGGACATGGCACTCACCAAATGGAACCCATCACAACCAGATCGACTACATACTGGTTCAAAACCGTTACCGATCTGGCATCAATAGAGCAAAAACAAGGACATTCCCAGGTGCTGATGTTGGGAGTGATCACGACCTCGTGATTATGAACTTCCGAGTGAGGCTGAAGAAAATTAACAAGCCAAAGAACATCAGGCTCAAATTCAACCTTGAACAACTGAAGGACCCTAACATCTGCAAGTCATTCCAAGCCACAATTGGAGGAAAATTTGCTCCACTCCTTGTGATGGATGGTGATGTCAATGAGATGGCAGACACCTTCAACACAGTCATGACAGCAGCTGCCAAGGACATCATTGGCCTCCATCGCCCGAAGAAAAAACCCTGGGTTACAGAAGAGATTCTGAAGTTGTGTGATGCCCGAAGAGAACTAAAAAACACCAGACACACAACAGGGGCATTGAAGTACCGAGAAATAAACAAGAATATCAGAAAAAACTTGAGCAAAGCAAAAGAAAATTGGATTGGACAAAAGTGCACAGAAATGGAGAACAGTCTGATAAAGAATAACAGCAAAAAGGCATTCCAAATTGTGAAAGACCTCACCAGACAGAAACAACCAAGAGTCAGTACCATTCAAGAGAAAAATGGAAAATGCCTCACAGAAGCGAGTGACATTGCAGAAAGATGGACTGAGTATTGCAAAGAACTCTACAACCATTAGTCCACAGGAGACCCAGAGGTGCTTGAAGTTCCAAACTCCTCAAATGATGATGACTTCCCCATTCTCAAAGAAGAGGTGGAGTCAGCAATAAGAGCACTGAAGAATGGGAAGGCAGCTGGAGTAGACAACATCCCAGCTGAACTTATCAAGAATGGGGCAGAATCAGTGAAAGAGCTACTAACAAAAATCTCCAACAAGATCTGGCAGACAGGTGAATGGCCAACAAAATGGACCCAGTCACTGATTATAACACTTCCAAAAAAGGCAATCTCCAGCTGTGCCAAATTTACAGAACTATCAGTTTGATCAGCCATGCAAGTAAGGTAATGCTGAAGATCATCTTGAACAGACTGAAACCACAAGCGGAATAAATAATCGCTGAAGAACAGGCCGGGTTCCGGAGTGGAAGAAGCACAACAGAACAAATATTCAATCTCAGGGTTCTGTGCGAAAAGTACTTGCAACACCAACAAGACATCTATCATGTGTTCATAGATTTCAAAAATGCCTTTGACAGAGTGTGGCATGAGGCACTGTGGGCCACAATGAAGAAGTATAACATGGGTCAAAAGTTAACCAATACCATCAAGCAGCTGTACGCCAAGGCTACCAGTGCAGTAATTGCCCAAGGTACTGTGGGAGACTGGTTCCAGACAACAGTGGGAGTGCGTCAAGGCTGTCTCCTGTCACCCACGCTTTTCAACATCTACTTAGAGCGCATCATCAGCGAAGCCCTGGAAAACCATTGTGGGGCAGTCATCATTGGAGGACGTAACATCACCAACCTCCGCTTTGCAGACGACATTGATGGGCTGGCAGGCAGTGAAGACGAGCTAGCCACCTTAGTGAAGAACCTGGATGAAACATCTTCCAGATTTGACATGGAGATAAGAGCTGAGAAGACAAAACTGATGACAAATAGTGGAAACAAATCTCAGCCAAGATTAAAGTCAGAGGACAGGAACTGGAAACAGTGAGCCAGTTCAAATATCTTGGTTCCATAATCACTGAAGAGCGATCAAGAGCAGAAATTTTGTCAAGAGCAGCACAAACAATGGCAGCTATGTCAAAGCTAAGACCCATCTGGAGAGACAAGAATATCTGTCTGAAAACTAAAATCAGACTATTGCGAGCTCTAGTCATCTCAGTCTTTTTGTACTCATGTGAGGCATGGACCCTGACAGCAGAATTACAACGAAGAATCCAGTCACTTGAAATGAGATGCTACAGAACCATCCTTGGCATCTCTTACATGGACCACATCACAAATGAAGAAGTGCGAAACACCATCAGGCGCGAAGTAGGCCAATATGAGGACCTCCTCAACACCGTCAAAAAGAGAAAGATGAAATGGTATGGCCATGTCACTAGAGCCAACAGTCTATCCACAACAGTCCTGCAGGGCAGCGTCCAGGGTGGCAGAAGGAGAGGTAGACAGAGAAAAAAGTGGACTGACAACATCACAGAATGGACCAGGAAAAGTTTTGCGGAGACACAGGCATTGGCACATGATCGAGACAAGTGGAGGGAACTGGTAAGATGTTCAGCAGCACAGTGCCTCAACGACCACACTAGGTCATGAGACTAATGATGATGATGATGAGCTCCATATAGTCAATGCTTCTATCTCCCATGACGTTTGCAAATTTTGCAAAAGAAAACGCTGTGGAACCAGTGGATTTCTAGCATTATTAGTCCAAGAAGGTCACGTTACCCAAGCAAATAGCAAGGTCACACAGGACACACGGTATTAGTTATACGGAAAAACTGTGAACCAGTCTAGAAATGGGTGAAAAAATAATAGGGTATTTACGGGTTTGGTGGTCCATAATTGGTTAACAATAAAATTAAAATTTTAGCAAAACTATCTTTTGAGAGATTATCCTATATGTAATTTTAAAAAAAATATAGACAAAATTGTATTGAGGCGATTTTAGTATTTTTACAGACTTGACTCAGGAGTACTCAATAATGAAAGTAGCACCTGATTCAGTCGGTGCAGAATCAATGACATGTGTTTCATGCACAAGTAAATAAAGAAAATGACGCGGCTCATATGGTGTTCTCCACACATAAGCTTGCACCAAGGTTAGATATGCATGGATAATTATAGGTCTCATCATCATCACCCATACATTTTAAGTTATTGAATTTTGAATATGATGTTTCCATAGGTTTACTATTGGAGTTGAATTAGTACCGTGAGTCCTATATGCGACTTATACCATAATAGGAGCTTGTTGTTTCCATGGTTACCATGTACATCCAGAGTATCATGTTGCTGGTTTATGCATATGACAATCAGAATGGCGTCTTTCTTTTCATGGTTTGTATGTGATTTTGGAGAACAAATCTATACAACAGACATATGGGAATGGTCTTATACACTGGACAGTGGCAGTAGATAGCTCAGGCTTTGGAGAAAAGAGCATAGTATCGCCTGATGGCAGAATTGCATATGATGGTGCCCACATATTGGCCTATATGGTTAAATACCATTTACCACATAAAACAATTCCCCAAAAGGGGTGGGGGAGAGATCTTAAATGTAAGCCAATTATGTCACAATCACTTATGTATCAATACTGATCATTTAACTGTAGAGACACATTCAGTAGATCAAAGCAGAGAACATTGTAAAAATCAAGGACTCTGCACTTAACTGCAAATACTGCATTACCTCAACCTGTAAATTGCATTATTATATGTTGAGTCACATTGAATATCAATTATATCTGTCTTATTTCCAATCATAGAATTAAACACCTTGACAGCTTATCTATGTTCAGCATGTTTCTCATATTGGTACATTCAATTTTTTGGCAAACAGTATTGGAACCTTTCTGCATCCCTTTTGTTGAGGGAGCAGGGAGGGACATTTTCACATAACATAATAGTTTTCAACTCTTCATTTCTAATAGAAGTCTGCAAAAGTCCTATCTATATTGCATTATTTACACAGGCAGTTTTTCTTCCCCAACCTCTCTTCGGCATCTCTTCATATAGTTGAAACATTCTTGATGTATAACTACATGGTGAACATATTGCTCTCTCCCACCACACCAGACCTCTTTTCTCTTCATGTACCAAGTCCCATGATAGAAAACCTTTGTAGTCAGGGTGTTGGAACTGGTGCTCTCGGAACACATTATACCACATCTCAGCAGTTTTTCCTGTGTGCACTAGGCGTTGTGTGTTTTGTTCACCAGATCTGCTGTTGTGAATAGATGAAAACAATCTCTTGTCAGATATATGGTTTCATATTTGAAACAAAAGCTATTTATAAAGCCAACATTGCTCTGCACGTACTATCAAGGAATAGTAAGGAATCTGTAAATTAGAGCTTGCTACTTGGTTTGCCAAATCAAGGTGTATTCTCTCCCCTTTTACTGTAATTGAGTGATTGCAATGTTTGCGTTGTTTCTCTTTTTGTCAATAATTTATGCATTTTATTCAGCTTTATATTAAAAAGTAAGTAATTAAACACTGCTTATAGTGGAAAGTAGCCACACTAATGATTTTGTGACTGTTTCTTAACTTTTAATGAGTTTTGGGTAAATGTAGGCATAGATTTATGTATCAGACAACTTTAATATGCAATTCAATTATCTTATTTAAAATTAACAAGCAGTTTATGCAGTGATAAGTTTTATCAGTGTCTGAATATTGCATAGAAACATGGACTTGTCTTGGCATCGCAAAGTTTTAAACATATTTCTCCATCTCCAGCTTACTTCTTAGCTTGAACCGTATCAGTTTGTAAATAGGCTTTCTGTCTCCAACATCAATGTCAGCATTATAGGAACTGTGGATAGCTTTTTCAAATTTGTCTCTTGTTGTCCTTATGTAACAGACCTCAAGTGGCTGTATCTTTTGGGTTGATGCACATTTTCCCCCTTTTTTTTGGGGGGGGGGGGCGGGGAACATTACCAGGCTTGAAGAAAGTACTCTGTCTATTCCTTGCTTCCTAACCCTTCCCCGTAGTTTTATACTAAAAAATAGCACTCTGTTATTTAATTATTCAGTATAATAGAGCTTATGGAACTTTTCTTTGGCTTTTATACCTTTTTGCTAAGATTTGGGGGTGATGAATCATATGTGATGATAGTTTAAATAAGTTTGGAATGTCAGCATCTCTTGATGCTTCATGGGTGTGTGTATTTGTTTTAGTCACAAAAGGGCAATGAACTTTAATATCAATTCCGCCAATGCCACTCAATTAGTCGATCGTAATCCAATCACCTAATCTGATAACTGTTGCTGAGTGGCTTCATTTATACTGTTACAAGCCGCAGTGGTCATTGTCTCTGTTGATGGTAGCGTAATTTTTTTTGATGGTGCTCGAGTCACTAATTAACGTAGTCGATCTCGAAGCGATTAATGCCAATGTTTTTCATCCGACACCCAGTAATATTTTTGATGCAATCAACTGCTCGCATTCAACCTTTTTTATTTTGCGATTAATGCAGTGCGCAGTGATAATGCAGCGAACCCTATTCGTGCACATGTGAACAATCTACGAAAATATATCAACGAGGACAGGTCCATACAATGTCGCTTAATATGGTTTTCTAGCGTTAATAACGCTCACGGGTTTAACATGTCTACGTACGAGTGTCATTATTATATTTAAATATCAGATCGATCTGTAATGTACAGTTGTAAAGTTATTTTTTCACGGTGAAGTTTACAATGTGTACTTCTTGATCTCCAAGGGTAAAACAAATATGTGACAATCGATTATTATGACATGGCAGATACACGTGTACTGAAAGCGTAATTGATATCAAATCACTTGGTCCCATGGCTGGTGAAAACTCGAACAGTATGCAACCATGAACTCGAACGTCTATTGTTTTAGATCTGCTTTAATAACTATCAATATAGCAGCGACTTATTTGATACTATTAAATGCATATGCTAAAAATCCATGACTACTTCTTGTTTCTTTCATTTCTCTGTTAAAGGTATGCCACTTATAATTGTGATATATCAAGACGGTTAGCACTTCAGTACTATTCTAGGATAAGCACGTTCAAAGCTGGAATTCATTCAGACCACCGTGAAACTCATTTGGAATACTCGGCACGTTAGAACGCCTAGGAATATTTTTCATTTAGTTCACAATGCTATACGTATTATCTTTATGTATTCTAGAGACACACATTACTTGTTGGAATTTACTAAACGTTTTGGTTGTTTTTTTTATGTTACGTAGTTTGAGACCATACAATCATAACAATATCCATATAATTTATGTGCAAATTTATCCATCAATTTCATATAAAGAACAGACGTTTAACAGCATATATTTTTTAAAGTGTATTAAATCTGACTGAAAACTATTTTCTCGTCATTCAAAAGGCTTATTGAATAGTTTCTAAAAATATATTTCATCGACTCTCCGTTACCTATTGCATAAGACTGTGCTTTAATATTAATGACGTTTCATTCTTTGATTGCTTATGTTTCTTATAATGTATTCTCAGTTTGTTATCTTTGTAATGTGATAGGTTGCATTATTTTCGTTCTTTCCTTGTTTGTCTTATCTCTTGATTGCTACTCAGTTCGTTCTACAAATGAACATAAATATGAAACTAAAATGATTTATAGTTTGGTCCTCAGGTTGGTTTAAGATTGTTATCATTGTGTGATTTGACGATAGTACAGTATACTAATTTCGAAACTAAAGCTGTTGATCACGTCTATAACATTTTAATACTTGTGCAAGCAATCGACTTGAATGGTCTCGAATGACCCAACTACAAGGCAAGATGTGATGGCAGCTTGTAAACGATGTCATGTAACTGACGCATCATGCATCGTTTCAAGTTTGCTTTTCCATCAAATATTAATCAACTGGTAACAATGCTAAAGATCAGAGATGGCGTCAAATATCAAGATTTTCAGTAAAGACCACAACATTAAGGGCTATTGCCCTTTCGAAAATATATGCATTGAAATAAACATTATCTGAAGAAATCTCATGTCATAATGATACGTATAGATCTATTGTTCCTGTTTGTGCCCGAAAGATGATTTAAAATATATATGTAACGGTATCGGATGTGGTGAGATCTACATGACCAGCGCAACCCAAATGTGGCAGTGCTAGCAAAAACAACAGCTTCAATAGGCAAAGTCGTAGCCATGTGCTTTATCTGCGCCAGCAAATCGACCGTTCTCAAATAATAAAAGGTCGCTAAAAAGGCATTGCAGCTTCATTCGGCTGCAACATAGATCCCGACTTGAGAGACAAAACTTCGTATACCAGACACCCAATGAGGCATACATGACAAGAATTATGAGACCTGCAGTCCTATTCGCATGATTATGGCTGCGTTTGATATATTATTTACCTCATTAACAACCAGCCTGATTCGAGCGAGACTTGACCTGGCCCACTAAAGGAGCGACCACACTCGCAGCGCATGGTCGACGATACTATTTGTAAAGGACGCTACAGACAATGCCGACAATGTTCAGCGTGATATGATAAACCTTTCAACACCTTATAGAGGCTATTCTAATATACTATGAAGAAACAACACCAGATTCAACTTCACAATGGGAAATGGGCAGCTGAATAAAAACATACTCTGACATTTTTGTCTTTGGCCGAAATGTGCGCAAGGGTTGTCTTTGGCGCCAAATGCAAAAACACACATGATGACACCAAACATATGTAGCAATATCAAGTACCTGCGCAAGATCAAGATTAAAAGTTTTCTTTTGGATGCTAGCCGTAATGTCAACGCTAGGAGCGAAAACGAATATGCTTAAATACACGCGAGGAGGGCACAATAGAGTGTTATTCAAGGCAATGACCAAGGATAGCTAGCAGAATGGGGTCTGTGACAATTTATCCTGGTAGATCAGCGATGAAAAATACATCGTTGAGCCCAGGCACGGTTTCGTTGCTCTCAAGCTCTTGAATCTGGACAATTGTCAGGAACACAAAGTGACGGTGTTCGACAAGTAACATAGTCACAGAAGTTTGCTAGTGCCTAAAAGTCTACCAGAGGCCAACCAATGAAATCCTCCTGGCATAAACGTTTAAAATCGTAATCCGCGCTTTCCATCAGATCCTGATCTCCATAGGTCGAGATTAAAACGTCGACTTGGGTCTACATATTAACCAGAAATTCTTCATCGATCGATCAGTTTTGCCTGGACCACATCACCCTAGGCAATCAGTCGGCCGTGAACAAGGATTTATTTTCACTGTCCTTTACGAATTCGTCTTTATTCTCTCTGCATAAGGGTGCTGCTAAAAGGGTCGAGGCAGCACCAGATCAGATAAAGTTAAGCCAACGGCATATACATACAACCGACGTCGCACGCACAAAACATGGAGCCCGTCATCATTATGCTGACGGCCGCCTATGTCAAGAGCAAAGCTAAACTCGACATATCTTTGTTGCTTTACGTCTTGGCTACCTGTGAGAAGATCTGGAGCTTCTACCGGAGCGTAGGGGCGCGCGGGTGGAAGGTTTTCCTCGACATCTTACTGTAACTCGAGGCATTTTAAGCAACGACTGGTCACCTGCTCCATCTCTTCTTTGACTCTTAAGTGTTCGCCCCGCCTCCGTATCGCATTCGTACCTCCCAATTTAAATCTTCAGCAGATAAAAACATATAGGGATTGCTACCTACGGCACGCGGCCTTTAGTGTAAGCGGCTACAGATGAGAGCTTCCTTATAACCTTTTCAACATCTTGAGATCTCTGAGTCCGCGTTCACGTGAAAAAATAGGACGATAACGCTGTTAAAGGTCCCGAATGGACATTATCCGAACTTCGAAGCACAGTGGCCTACCACGGGAGACACTAGATATTTCTACTATTATTTATACATACACTTCAGCTTTTATATAAAACAGTAATATACTATTACAATTTTTGTCGTACGTAAACTTGCATGATTGTGCATGCAAAAGGAGAAGCAATCAAGGAAAATAAATCGCGTGCGTCATATTTACACTGAGCCGGCGTGTGTTAATACAATGTTCATTTTAGCGAAGTGTGTTAATCCAAACAATGATAGAAGTGGACCTTGTCGACCTAGGTGCTGAATGCGCGATCCGAAGTCCGGCGATCAACTCAATGTGCCACAGTCGCCGAACCGCTATTTCAGATATGGCTGTTGTTCCTTGGAGAGGGACTTCGTTTATAGCCTGGCTATTTACATCATGCTAAAAGAAACATCGTTGGGGGATCTCAGAAAGTCGAAGCTCTACCCGGAGCTCCTGGGGACCACGCATACTATGATATCAAGACTTATCTGGGCAGTTCACCCTTTAGGTCAGCGTATAGGCTCCAGATAATCTCATTTGTCTTCCACACTATGGCTTCAGGCCGTTCAATAATCATCAAGCAGAGCAGGTGAACATGGGTGCTAGTCGCTATGTTGCCGACTGAATTCGACACAAAGATGTTGCCACAGATCGATACTTTAACCCCCAAGAACCCAAAGAAGCACGCGGACGATGTAATCGCTGTGGAATAAACAATATATTGATGTGACTCAAACACATCACTTCGACATCACTATCGAGCGGTTTAGTAAGATCGCTACGATAAGGTATGTTAACGAACAAGTCGTTCCTCCAGGTGACAAAGGTTTGTGTTAATAATCACCGTCAGCCTAAACAAGACAGTAAGAAATTTGTACTACGATGCTGTGAGAAAAGAGTACGTCGTCGACGCAGTAGACCCTACGAAGGATTCATACACCGCATGGTTCCACCAATCAGTAATGAGGTTAGGAAAAACATACTTCGCAACCTTAAACGGGTCTCTAAGGATGGCGATATCCTGACAGATCCTTTGAATATTGGTAAAACTACAATTACATCCATAGCAGACCCATAAGGCCCCCATGACGCGGCGACTAAATCTTACCTTGCTCATTCCACCAACCATCAGCACGGAGCGAGCTTATTAGCTCCAATACATAGTCCTTTAAAGATGAATGCGAACAAAATCGTAACTACAGAAGAAACTATCGATCCTCACAATGCATAAACAACAAACCGATCAAACCGACTGTGACAATTTTGAGTCAGCAAGAGAGGCATGACTGATGTTTTGAGTACCGAACCCCGTGAATTTACTTTTCTTTTGCGAACAAAGCGGTCATATGACGTCCCTTGAATGCGAACGGCACTAAAATAGTGGGTATATGATAGCTTGCTGATATAATATACGCGGATACTATGACTGTTGCTATTTGGATGAGCACAAAAGATATATAGGAGGCGTTATGACATTTGGGATGCAGAAATCCTATTTTGATATTTTAAAGGCATCGTCAATCATACCACCCTATAAACGTTGAACATGTGACTGTTACGTCATGCATCGCGAAGGCCGAGAAAAAAATCGTTCTTGGACCAGGCTCAGTCCGAATGTCCTCCAGATTTTCTAAACGATTAGCGATGTTGTAGTCAAAGCCATTATATATTTTACATCAGGCCTGCCCGACCTCCCGAAACAAACGTTCCTCTGGGGTTATAGCCTTATCAGTTAAGGTCTACGGCCGTTTCAAGCTGCCTTGATTACTTTTAGGTCCTCGAGCCCACCTGCATGCTTCATATATTCGTCTTCAGATGGGCTAAAGGGTAACTATGGAAGAAGACGTTATGGTTCAGTAATGTCCGTCCCGTAAGATACGGAAGGTAAATGTTGACAGCCACCGGAAACATCGTGTCAAAAAGTGTTGAGTGTGTGTATGTATTCTTAGTTGCAACACATTGAATGGTGACGATAGTATTGCTAGCTAGAATACACCTACCCACGATGTCTTCCCACTTACGCATTGGGCTGTCCTTACGTTTTCCATAGACTCACCGTGTCTTTAATTGGTGCGCTGGTGATAATCACCAACCTTACCATGATTGCCAGAGTCCTTCCGAAGCCCACACCTCAACTACTACGCCAGCGAGTAACAAACATATTGCTGCTCCTTGACCTAGCAAAAGGTCATGTAAGGTTGACGCATATCTAGGCTTTACTAATACCTTTCAAATTAAAATAGGCAAATTAGATTTCATTTTTATGGATTCCAAAACTGATGATCTTTCGTAAATGGGCTCCTCCATAAATGTGACCGAAATAAGAGGGAAAGTGCTCTGTAAAGAATCCCCTTCTTAAATATGACACACACATACACATACCATATCACACACACACACACACACACACACACACACAAAATATGACACACAAACAAATATAAAATATGACCTAAGCGTATTAACTTTCAGTTTTATCGTTTCAGAAACTGTCATTAGGAAATGAGGTCCTGGCTAAATGAAACGAGTGAAGACGGAGTGTGTTATGCTTTATTGTTGTTGTTCTAGGTTTAACGCCATTTTTCAGCACATGATAGGCTATACATGGCGGCCAGTATTAATGGTGGAGGAAGAACCGTGGGAAAACCCCGGAAAGAACCACCGACCCACGAGAAGCTACTGGCAAGCTTTCTCACATACCCACATTGGCTGAATCCTAGACTCGAACCGGCGCAGACAGAGGTGAGATGACAGTGATCCGTAACGGAGAGCGCTTTAGACCACTCGGCCCCCCTTGTGTGTTATGCAAAGACGCCACACTTTACATATGACATATTTGTTGTTGTTGTGGGGTTTATCGCCAATTTTCAGCACATGATAGGCTATACATGGCGGCCAGTATTAATGGTGGAGGAAGAACCGTGGGAAAACCCCGGAAAGAACCACCGACCCACGAGAAGCTACTGGCAAGCTTTCTCACATACCCACATTGGCTGAATCCTAGACTCGAACCGGCGCAGACAGAGGTGAGATGACAGTGATCCGTAACGGAGAGCGCTTTAGACCACTCGGCGCTCCTTTACATATGACAGATATAAAAGTATATATAATATGGATATTGATTTCATTTGTATGGCTGCTGAAACGAAAGCTTTTAGGAATTGGGGTCCTAGCAAAATGTGGCCCAGTGAAGAAAAAAGGTGCTATGTCAAGACCCTTCTTCTTACATATGACACACATATATGAAATAATAATGCTTTCGCTGGTAGATGAATTTAATGTACGAGAAATGTTCGCTGTTGCTCTCAGTATGTCTAAATATCAGAATTCTTACTAACTGAATCACAACACATACACTATACAGCGTGTTCTAATTGGTTTAGTTGTTATTGTTGTCGTATCTAACGCCATTTTCTGCACAAGATAGGTTATACATGGCGGCCAGTATCAATGGTGGAGGGAAAACCCGGAAAAAACCGGGAAAGAACCATCGACCCACGATAAGCTACTGGCAAGATTTCTCACGTACCCACATTTGCCGAGCCCGAGACTTGAATCCACGCAGACAGAGGTGAGACGGCAGTGATCCGTAACGTTGAGCGCTTTAGACCACTCCGGGCCCCGCAAATTGGTGTATAAATTATGGGAACCTTCTACATTATACAGTAGCATCTAATGTAAATAAATCGTATCTTGATTAACTATATTGTTTCATAAAGATGCTCGTAAAATTAGAGCGCTGGAAAATATGTTATGTTGATTCAATTATTGGGACATAGTCAATCTAAAGAGCAGTTGTTAGCATGGTGATGGCCAAGGTATTCCAAGTGGTACCTATCTTCTCAATTACCAGAGAGTTACATTACAACTACAACCATAAGCGAGTCCGCGAAGTTTTCGAACTTAAAAATGGAGTCTTCATACTCAAACAGGTTTGGAACCCTGTTGTTGAGAGTGTCAAATTTCATTTTGAAAGAATTTGCCCTGGTTATTAGTCAAGGTAAAATCTATTATTGATATATATTATGTGTACTCCACAAGAAAACAAAGAAATGTCGAAGTTCATACAATTGGCAGAATTGTTTCTTTTCCTTCAGTGAAACATTAGTCTTGATTATACATGCATGTGTCATATATACATGTGTCATATATACATGTGTCATATATCCATGTGTCATATATACATGTGTCATATATACATGTGTCATAGATACATGTGTCATATATACATGCGATATACATGTGTCATATATACATGTGTCATATATACATGTGTCATATATACATGCGACATATATACCTTTTGTCGTTCTGCGCATGTAGTTGTTATAAGCAGGTCTCGTTGAATACCTGTCTTGATTATGCAAGAGAGCTTTATAGTTTTTCTGCGCAGGTGCTCATTATACGCAGCTGCTTAATATAGATAACTCACATGTTTTCATATGATATACGATCGTTTGCATTAATACATATTCAATATGGTAGTCAATGTCTTGATAAGTTGTATTATTATGTAAAACGTTTGTAGATCAACTCCTTTATCCCCTCGATCTAGTCATTTTGTATGGGCTAGATTAAATTTGCTGATCATTTCCGTGATTATCCAGTTTAAAACGAGCGACCATGAACAACATGGACCCACATCTCGCACTTCATTACTGGACGGATCTATGGTCTTGATCTAGCAGCTATGCTGTTCACTATCGGTTGAAGAATGAACACCGATGATAGACCCCTTCTCTCTATCTCTCTTTATCTCTCTCTTAGTATATATATATATATATATATATATATATATATATATATATATATATATATATATATATGTATGTATGTATGTATGTATGTATGTATGTATGTATAGTACATCAATCTTTGCCTACTCAAAGCATTCACTTCGCTAGAAATATACAAGCCTTGCTAGAACGCCAGAGACGCGTTTGTGTAATCGGATACTATTTATATCATCGTTGATATCTTTATTATACTTTTCCTCATTTTCGTGATATATGTACACCTGGTAGTAGTTAAGTGTAGGGTGTCTGTCGCAGCAACCCTAAAAATCACCCTAACAAGTACAAAGTCGCCGTTTTTGCCATCACTCCTGGAGATACCCGCTGCCGCCAGGATCTGGCCGGTGGAGATCTCTCACGGTGACTGTTTATGGAGACTTAAGCGAATGTACTTGTTCGGGCGATATTTAGGGGTATTTCGCCAGAAACACACACCTTTAAATATTAATATAATGATATGATCGGAAGTTTTAGTCCCATATGTTTAAAGTTTAGATAAAATGTATACTTGATATTGTAGCTTTAGATAAAATGTCATGCTTGATCAGGTTTAGCTTGACTATCTCTGATACATTCTACTTGATCGCCCCTGATAAAAGTTTTCGCATTTATTGATTCCCATTAGGTGGATGGAAGTTAAGATGATGTCCATAATTCTGAATTCGCGAATTAATTCGGCCATATCGTATTTAACGCCGCGCAGATAGAACTGTATTTGATCAAGCAACTTTTTATGTTATACTCGCGGTTTTACATGCATTTAATGTGTCTCAAATCGAGGCTCTCTTCATTTATATGCCGTTCCAAGAGAAACTTCAGCGCCGGATATTATTTTTAAAAAAAACAAACGAATTTAATGCTGCTCTGCTGTTTTGTTGTTGATGATACCAGATGCTGTTAGCGCCAACGAATATATGAAATAATTCGCAATATTCAGCTGCATTATTTTTAACAATGTTTTACCAGAGTTTCTTGTGGTAATATTTGTAATACTGCATTAACGCATGAAGTACAGTTTTCGGAATATCTTCGGACACCTGATTAAAGTCTATGATTTGCCTTTTCTTCATTAATTATTTTTATCTGAGAGTAACAGTCGTAGTACCAACAACTGAATCAAGTAACTTATGAAAAGTATCGTTGATAGGATGTGCTAGAAAAGTCACATACTTGTCACAGACACCTGAAGAACTATCCTCGTTTCTTCGGTCGGTTAATACTTCACTTTTTATCCGCCATCTGTACCAATTCAAAATATATTTTGTTTTTGTTGCATAATTTATTAAATCCGCATAAAGCTGTTCATTTTCATCACTAAATCTAATTACTAAACCTATATTTCGTGTGCTAATTATTTTAAGACTAAGATGTATTTTAAAAGCGTAAGCTACTGCAAAATATTCTAACATTAATTATTTGATATCAAATCTGTCTATTTAAATGTTTCTTTGAGGTCTTTTATTCACTAATCTGAAAACTTTAATCCTGAATATAGCGTATGGTTTTGAAAATACCTTTTTAATTTCGTTGCAATAATTTCTTATCAACAATTGCTTGAGCGTTCTAGTCATGGAAATTGAACATCCTCTGCAATAACAAAATATGAATTATAATTTCTAGGTGAGTGATGCCATCAAAAAAGTGTTTTTTTTTTCTCATCAAATTAATTTGAATTATCATTTCAATATCGTGGATTACTTTCAATCATTTATTTACGAGAACATGATCAAACTCATTATCATTTTACATAGATGCTCTAATCGCGTTCGTGTATGCCTTTAATAGAAGCCCAGCCTCAACACACTCATCAAGAACCTCAGTAAAAGTATTTTATCACGATAATTCATACCGATTTCACAAAATATCTTGCCGTTTTAAAAATTAATCCGAGTTTTGTGTTCTTACTTAAAGGAATAGGGAACAAAAAATTAAAGTTGTCGTTATATTACTCATTTTTTGCCCAAAATAAATTAAATAATAGTTTGGGGCGGCCCAGTTACCCCGAGAAAGATTTGCAGTACATTATAGGGAATGAAGTGCGCGAGCGTGACGTCACAAGATCTTTTGCGGCTATCGTCCGTTGCTCAGCATCCTGTGGATTCATTGTACTTGAGAGCAGGCGGCTCCTTAGTGCTTCTATTCGAGCTTGTTTTCCAAGAATCTTCAACAGTTCGCGACCGTGCAGCGTTTGGATCCAGCAAGAATTCGACTGGTAATTATTTCCAATTTCCGAAAAACAAAATCCGACGAAACGCTTTGATTCATTACTATCGCCGTGAGAACGTGGAGTCGGATAACTCATAGACTTTGCAGCTTACATTTTTCTAAAGATCAATATGACGCCGATCCGTAAAGACGTGCAGAATAGGTATATTTAAATGCCAGGGCAAGACTGAAGCCGACAGCAGTACCAGACATTCGTCTATTCATGAGCCTGGGGGAAGATCTACCGACAGATCCGAGTACCAGCAGAACCACCACTGTCAAACCGCACAGAGCAAGAGGAGCCTATCACAAACGGCGGAATGCAGAGGTAAATAAATATATTGTATGTACTCTAATTTCCATCAATGTAGTGTCCTTAACTTAAATGAGGTATTTAGACAACAATATCTTCATAATATAGAGCTTTGTTCAACTCAGAGTATCATGCCTCTCCAGCAATATCACCAAACCCCCACCCTATGTGTTCGGAGATTTAATTGTTGTGTACACTATATATTCATGGAACATATTTATCTTGGAAAGAGTTGTTTATGATGATAACGTTAGAGTAACATTATTATGTATTTAAAATAGAGTGGAATACATTCTTTCAAGTGTTTTGCACTATCACCTAAATTTCTTTGTTCCCCCCATTTCATTTTCACCTTATGTGCAGCAATAAATGTAATGAATCAGTTGTTGCAATGTGACTACTCATATGTTTCAAAGATACTACATACATACTACAAACGCTTTTTCTTGTCAATAATAATTGTTTCTTTTCTTCAGGTCCTGCATCAAGCAATGCAAAGTTACAATGCAAATTATGTGCTTGATACACCTGCAAGTGCATTTGCTGTGGTAGAGGTAGATGGTGCTGAACTCAACATACCAGATTTCGCACCAATTCCTCAGACTCACCACAAAAAAAGAAAACGGAGTGTGAAAGTTCAGGCTAAATTAGATCGCACAAAGAGGACTCTCAGAAATCAGGTTCGAGCTGCAACAAGAGCAATAGCATTTCACTGTGAGCTCCTAAAACCAACGGAGGATTCAGATAATAAAACTGAACCAAGCAGTGAGGATGACATTGACCCTGATACATATCACGAATCAGATAATGAATCACACTCAGATACTGATGATGGAGAAGATAGTGATGATAGCAGTGACCTTGGAGATATGCACATGAAGCATAAACTTGATACAAATGCAAAACCAGAAGATCAGCAACAGTTTATGTTGCCTCCATGACTTGTAAGATGTTGCCTCCATGAGTTGCAAGATGAAAACACTTTGAAGAATGAAACTCTTGCGGATAGTTTGTTTTGTAAAATGCGTCCCAAATATTGTTACAAGTATTGAAACATCTGATCAAATATATCAACAGGAATGTTGAGGAAGTGTGTATATTAACAGAAACATCATTCATATACTAGCTCATTATCATCCAAAGGTACATGATGTTCCAGGTATTCAGACAGGGATACTTCCAGCACGTGTCTGTTTAAGCAGTTTGCAATGAAACTTTCATGGAGGGTTATACATGTCAGGTCACCCTTCTTTGTCTCAATTACATCCATCTCTTCTCAGCATAATCACTTAATTGCCGAGTTCATCGTTTGACAATAGACTTAATCACACATATAAGGAAAGAGCACAACATAATTTTGACAATTCATGACTTTTTAAAAATCACTTGCAATATGTGTTCAGCATTGAAAAGGAAAGGTGAGGATTGTACATAGAATGTTGATCCTGTAAATGAAATAAAGTTTGAGAAAACAATATTAGCTCTCAGTCTTTCAAAGTCTAGACTAAGCATTATCAAATCAATGTGATATTATGAGCAGAATTATATATATATTAGGCCAATAATCAATGGAACTTAGAATAAAATTTGACCAGTGATTTTTGTCTTCATAGAAGGAGTCTTCATAGTCCTGTATTCTTAGTGGGCTTTTATTCTTTATTTTGGAAAGAGAACATATACTTCACTGTGTAAAGAAGTAAATGTAGTTGAATTTAAAAAAAGAGTAACTAAACATGTGTAATTACAGTGTACAACATGTAATTATTTCCACTAGGATCAGTGCTTTAAAACAACGCAGCAATTCTAAATTTACACAATCTACATGTGGCTTACATTGCTTTTAAAACTAATGCTAACTTTGCTATATAATATCGAACGTTTTATTTAGCAAGCTATAAACACTAGAATACAGCTTTAAAAGCATCTACTTTGATAACGCGCACTATCGGTATATTTTAAAGGTTTCAGACAGTTAAGGGAAGATCATCGAAATCTGGGTCTACCAAATCTTACAGATATATATACAGGAGTTGACAAAGTTTCAGTTTCTTTTTAATGAAATGTAACGTGCTTGTAGCTCTTTGTTTTTGAAATGTATGCTATAAATCGGTAAAAACCACTTTGTGTTCTCGAATAGTCATTCTTCACTCAGCAAAATATTCCCATCATTCGAAAAACTTGACACCATGTCATCACTACCCTCTTCGTTGTTTGTGTTCAAAAGTGACTCAAACTGATACGGTAAAATGTTCCCGCTTACAGAGAAGTCGGCGAAATCGTTCTCGCAATTGCCCATCATGAGTAAGGAAATTATGTTCAACTGAATCACGCTAGCAAGCTTCTTAGCAAGCTCTTTTGTTTTGTAGCTTTAGATATTATGACGTCACTACCGGCCACGTGATACGAATCTACTTATGTTTCAAAGCATTTGAATAGATAACCTAAATATTTCCTTGTAGTAGCTAAAGGGACATAAGATAAAATATAATGTTGCAAAACAGGCAATCAAATAATAAAAAACCAACATGTACGTTTCATCTTCCTTTATCGTCCTGTATTCTTTTCCGATAATATGTCAAGGTCATCATGAACTTTACTTAATCGATCCTGTTCTGGATTTTTTTCAACATGAAGGCGAGCTTTTATCAAATTTGAGCGATTAATTAATTATTCTTTGTAAGTAATATATTCTTCATGTTTTGCTCCTCAAGAAAATCATCAGGATGAAGGCTTCTACTGATTAAATCATCGTGTCTTATTGCGGCTTTCGGTGAGGACCGATCGTGTGCATAAGACGCACAACATTTTGTGAATATTCCTCTAGCGATCCCGCATTTAGCTCTTCTAGATTACGATTTTTCATTTGATAAACATCGCTGTAAACTTTTACTTCATCGTCAGTGACAGATTCAACATCAGCAGCAGTTGCAGTTGCTTCGAGAGATGGTGTAAAAAAAATATTGTTGTAAATTTCCTTAGCACTTTCACACTTGATGGAGCAGAGAGTATAATTGTAATCGCTGCCATATTTTTTATTACATTGTCCGAGTACATTTGATAGCCAGTAATTAAAACTGATCATCGAGTGTGTATCTTTGAACTGCATTCACACCAGGTTAAGCGCTTTCCGCTAAACATTAAAGATAATGTTCGAGGTCTGAATTGTAAATTATTCTGCTGTTAAAATAAACGTGTTTTGTCGTACTGTACAACAGCGCCCACGCGAGGTTGTCGTCAGATTCTTCCACATTCCAGTTATAAATGCATCCTACATTAGTATTTGATCGTCCTCGCAAATGAAACAGCCGAATATTAACTGGAACCGGACATTGATCCACAAATTTACGGTTTGTCCGTTTGTGGTCCATTTTGAGCCACCAGCTACGATAAAACCAAAAAACAAATGCATGACTTGGGGATTATTTCCTGAATATTGCGTGAACTAACTTATGACAAAAAACAATCGATTATCAGATGCCTTTACAAGTGTCGGAATATATCCAACATTGCTTTCGATTAATTTTACGCTACCACCAGAAACACTGTCAACATAAGCTATTTTTTGTGAGACCTTCTTTGACAGTGGGCACATATGTTGATGCTATTTTGTTGGCGTCCATATTTAACCCACCAGACATTGTACCGCCAGACTTTCCCCAATAATACATATTTTACAAAGCGTCAGAAGCTACAACATAATTATCAACATACTTTGTATGTGTCCGATCTGATGCCAATGTTGGAGTATATGTTGACATTACACTGTTACAATAACATATTGCATCAAAGTCTGCAGCTGTGGTTGATTTTGTAATACTCCAGTTACTTTTGCGTTATTGCTCATTGTCAAAATGCTGGTCACTGTGTCTCTGCTTTCATTTACCTTAGTACCGTATACATAATTTAACTGATTGAAACCTACTGGAGGACTTTGATTTACATTTGCTGGAGGAAAATCTTGTTTAGTCCGATAATCTCTTTTCCAAACCCCTTTGTTAAATCACCGGACAATGTTCTGATTGGCAGTGATAGTTTGTAATCGGCAACGTTTTTCAGCTGAGCATAAATTACCGCCTGCGTCGCATCTAAATTCGCTGACGATTATTCAGTTTCTAAATATACGATCCTATTTCCTGACATGTCGAAGCTGCTAGGCATCCTTCCTCAAGATTTCGAGTGTTTGTCATCGTCGACAGATTGAAGCTGAGCATAACTAACATCTTGTGCATTATCTACATTGCCTGGTTGGTATGCTGTTTCAAGACCTAACAAACGCTGGTTTGACATTGACAAATTGCCGGTTGTTATGATTGCTAAACCCCAGCTATAAAGTCATGTACACGCTATAATCTACTATACTGTAAATATTACTGCGACCATGTGTTTGATGCCTAAAGATTACGCAGGCTAGTGTTAAACTCTTACGCAATGTTGCCGTGACCAGGAATGAGACCTCCTGCATCAATTGACAAAGTATTTTATTTACCACACCTATGTGTTACAGCTTAGTCTTAAGATCAAAAGGAAGCCCGCTGGGTGAACGAGGCTTGTTCTTATCCGTAGCCCCTTTGACAGAGAGCGAGGTGGACATTGAGTGCTATGTTTGATTGGATTGGTAGACAGCCATGTCCAATCGGAAATGTATATAGATTGCGTGAATACAATTCGACGCAAATTATACTTTCTAACTAGCAAGCGAAAAATGAGTTTCGCCTGTGAATAGTGCTGAGCAATATGGGGCTACTGCTAGAGAGCCACTCGTACTTTGGCGGTAAAACGTAGAGGCATGTTTCAAGGAAAGTAAAGTTTCGAAAAGGAAGCTTTTAAGGAGACACGGAACTTAGGGTTCAATACAGTCTCGAGTTTTCAAAAGTAGGTGACGTAAGTGAGACTAGCTTAAAAAATTGGAGTCGACGAAAGTCGAGTCGGTAGAGAGAAGGTGGACGAGGATCAGGAAAAGGAGTCTAGATGAGAAAGGGGAGGAGGAGGAGAAAGAGTATATATAAGTCGAGGAGGAGGAGAATGGATTTGGAGAAAATGGAGGGAGACGAATACCACATTGTCACGTAATCGTAAAAATCATGCGATTCATGTCGCACAGTGTTTTTATTTATTCGACGAAATACTGTTTTTTAATACTATTTCTCATACTTGACATTGCTGATGTGCGAAATATAGCAAACGAGCGATGCGCAAGCTGACCAACGACAATGATTTTTTTTTAAAATAACTTTACCACAACGCCGGAGGTGGCTCCATCATCAGCGACCCGTATATATTTCTCTTATTCGATCAACTTGACCGAGATCAAAAAAAATATTCAGATGTTGAATCAACCGATTTTTGTGAGCAATTAAAATTTTGTGAGACAATGTTAAATAAATGAACAAGTCAAAGGCTGATTTACTATTAACATATTTGCATCAACCAGAGCCGCATTTAATGAAAAAGTACTAAAAGAACACCGATGACAAGTATCAGCAGCAGACGAAATAGCAAAAGGTTTAGCCTGGTAACCTAGGCAGCCGACAATTTCATGTTGAAGCCGAATAATAATACACTAAGTGCTAGAATCACGTTAAAATAATGTATTAATTGACTTTTCATTAGCAACAAGCATTGCGTCAGTGTTTGGTTTTAACAATTAGCGTGATGGCTCAGTTGCCGCACAAACAATATCGTACGACGGCGACGTACCGGTAGACATAACTGAAGTAAATACAGTTATCAGAAATTGTTCTATAGCATCGGGATCTTACTCTACACTAACAATTCAAGGACAGATAATTTATAGTTAATCACCTGACGTTCCACCAGTTTTGTTAATGCAAGTTAATCCTCGGCAGATAGTACGCTATACAGTAAATCAGGAAACTCAGATATCTTCTAATACGATACAACTGACAGATTAATCAAATAGGAATTTATTACTTACATCTGAGATTAGTTAACGCATTTTGTGACACAACAATGAGTTAAGATGAAACAAAGAAAAATGTATCGATAAAAGATCGTAAAATGATTTGTTTGGAAATATATTTAACAAGATTGTTGAAACGCTACCAAGCACTGCGAATTAAGTTGCACGAATTGCCGTTGACGCACCAATATCAAAGTGCGCCACATAGTCAGCAGGTACTGCAGTCGGACAAAAGATTGCCGACAAGACAAAAGGAAAGTCTGTACCTGATGCAAGCTATATCACATAAGCTATTTCAGCTAGAACACTAACCGCAGATATGACACCATCGTTTTTAGCGAGAACCAAGAAAATGTTATCGCCACGCGGTAAAGCACCTTTGCGGAAACTATCATCGGCGACAAAACATTGGCGCGTACTAGTGAATTGCGTGTGACAATGATGATATGAATAATGCCAGTGAAAGATTATCTTGACCTTACCGAATAATGCATCACCGACGAGTCGAAAACCGATTGGGTGTATGTTGAATAACTTGTCGTAAACTGGAATTTAGACATTTCATACGCGAGAGGAAAACGTGTTTCTGTTGTCGCACTAAGCAGTACTCGATGTGCATGGGCAAATATTAGACAAAGCAGGAAACGTCATCGCAGCTATTACTGGAGTGAATTTGGTTAACAATGGCTGGATTTTGTTTGAAAGTGCACGTTACCAGCTTGCGAATCAAACCGTGGAACATATTTCAACTTACTTGCCTGTTACAAGTACGATACTTAATGTTGTTTCGTTTTGCGAAGATTACTCACGGTTGGTAGCGACAAATATGTCCTGGTTTATAGACACATCAACTAGCGTAGCCGTATCAGCTGAGTTTATACCGAACATAGATTTAATAGCGGCAGGTGCTCACGATACCGCTGAGCTTTTATTGGTTAGGCACTATTTGATAGCAACATCGCCGTTAATTGGAGTAACTCAACCTGTTGATGTTGTTAATGAGGACAAAAAGAGAGCAGTACTCCCAAACGTGTGTAACGCATTGAGAATTACACGATCAGACGGTGGAGATGATGGCATGCAATGGTAGCGATAGTAAATATAGTTATTCTAGTTTGGCTGGTGAGGAACGTTCTTTACGATAAGGGATATGCTAAAGGAAAGTCGCAGACTCACGTCAAATAGCAATGATGTTCGTTTTGAGCACGATATATGGATTTTACCGCTATTAAAACAAAATATTTCGCCAATATGCAGTTTATAATTAATAAATTGCAATGTGGATGTCTCGCGTTCTGTCATCGATCAGCAAATGAATAAAACTTGAAAAAATGATGACCACGTACACGAAAAAGGTATATTTCATGCCAAGAAAAATATATCGTACCACAACGAAAGGTACAACCTATTACACATGGCGTTTTAAGTAAACGCCCAGCTAGCAGTTACCACGACACATATTTATTATGTTTCATCGAGCATATCGATTAGAACATCAAACAGGAAACAATGCCATATTTGATAACATTGCCGTTCGTCGAAACAGTGTGTCAATAAACTTAAAACAGTATCCAGAACGAGCAATCGAGTGTATCTCTGGCGCAGGCGCTGACGAAAAAGTATCACAAGCTTGCATAAACCGGATGGAGATTATCAAAAATACCCTAGACGCCCACAACGGCTTTCAAATCAAGAGTTTGCATTTGACTTGTCAAAATAATCTTAGCGTGCGATTGGATCAACTGCTGACATGGGAGCTTGGATCAAATTCAAATGCCCAGCATAACGTATTTGGACTTCTTTACAGCGACTTGTTTCTAACAATTGACGCTTTGAAGGGCAGAATGATAGTCCAGGTGTAATGTCTAACAATTGTATCTCACATCTAGTTTAAAACAAAACTGAACGACACTACGAAAGAAATATATTTGACGCAATGGCAAATTAAAAAATTATCGTCGGCAGTTGCTAAACGACGTGAGGTTCCTCCTAAAATATCGCCCAACGCAAAAGCATGTACACAGATGAAATTAATGTTGACGCAGCAACAAATGACTAAGATAAAAAAAATGTGGACCATTTGTGCGTAATCTGTCCATGGCGCAAATAACTGCAATGACACAACATGATGGATTTTTAGGACCAGCATTAGCAACATTGGCAAAGACGATATTGACAAAAATATTGCCTATACTTGGAACAGTAGGAATCGCAGCAGCATCTGGTACAATATCAAGAGCAACTATAAAAAAAAACTGTTTCCGGTGATAGTATCAAACATATTATATAAATATCTTGTTTGACAGTAACAGATAAAATATGGCATCAACGACACAGTCATCTCGAAAAAAGACAACAAACCTAATGTGTCAAGGAAATCGCCAGCGAAGAACATGACAACCACAAAACAGCCAATGACAGCCAAACAAATCAAAGTGATGCAATGAGGATTAAAAGGGCCACTATTAGTTTGAAGAGCAGGAAGTTTACTACCAAATCTGCTGTGGATCGGTTGCGTAATCAACGATCGCTGCGTGATGATGCCGAGAACACGCCGAAGAAATATTTGACGTTGACGTCCCCATATGCGTTTAACAACATTGAAATACTTGATAAACTAAAATCAGTAAAAGGGTTCCACAGTGTATATTCTAATGACGAACTCGACTCCGTAGGAGTTGGTGCAGAGAGGTCATGTGTTATGAACATCCAGGATTTAGACAATGGACCCGGTATTCATTGGGTTGCCGTTTACAAAAAAAAAAGTATTTTTAGTCATTTGGCCTTCCGCCAAGTGGCACTATCAAGCGGTACATAAAACGAAAATACAAACCAAATTATTCATCTAATCAGCTCAAAACAGTTGGAATTTCGGATTGTGGTACTTACTGCGTTATGTTTGTCCGACAGATGTCACCACAATCCGTTTCTTAAAGTTTATCTTGCTGTTTGATTAACGTCCGAGATTACGTAATAATAATCTAGCTTGTAATTTTATAAAAAATCGAATATAAAATGACAACATACTGCCTTAAATGCAGAACAAAAACAGCTAGTACAGATTTATATATAGAAAAGCATAGACAACAAGAAACATATGATTAATGCTGTAAAGTATTTTAGCGTATGCAGTAAAAAGAAAAGTAGTTCATGAAACAAACTAACGTCGACGGTAGTGGAATAGAAGTAACTCCAATCGTAGGGAAACTAATTTTAGTCAGAGATGATTAATATTTTATTTTCTGATAAATTCAGTTAAAGAACAAAATATTATTAAGAATTTATTTTTGGGAGAAATCCGACCGAACGTTTTAGAGTTCCGACCAAAAAGCTTAATTTTTTATATATAAATCCAGTCGATAATCTCAATTTCAATGAGGTGGTAGCCCATCAAATCGAGAAAAGCCGACCAAGAATTGTAGTTGTCAAGAAATCTGGTCAAAGTTATAAGATATTGAATAAAAATTAATTTTTTTTTCACCGAATATTTAGACAGCAGTTAAAACATTAAGAATGATAACATCCCATAATGTGTTGTGTAAATGGGAACGCCATCGAAATCTACTCCTCGAACAGAATAAAATTGTTGTTGATGTTGTTGTTGTGGGGTTTAATGCCATTGTTGTCAGCGCAGGATATGCTATATATGGCGGCCAGCATTAATGGTGTAGGAAGAACCTGGGAATACCACGGAAAGAACAACCGACCCTCGAGAAGCTACTGGCAAGCTGGACGAATTCGAGACTCGAACCCACGCAGAAAGAGGTGACAAAGCAGTGTTTCGTAACGGAGAGCGTTTTAGACCACGTGGACATCCGGGCCCCGAATAAAATTGTAACATACTATCAGCGCTGTAATCGCAATGAAGTAATTTGTGCAGACATTGACATCCACAAATTTATTGGCAAATTGGCAAACCAAAGGGAGATTGGACATTGTCGGCACATGATATAGATCAGCAGTTGGATGAGAATGATAATCCATTACCAGGACAAGAACCGTACAATCAAGTTGACACGATAACGATGCCTTCTGATATTTGTTATTGCGACCGCAAGCAGGATAAGCCTGGTTGTGATGCGGTCATGTTAAACGAACGTACTCATATGCAACCTACTAGTCGGAGAGAACGCGTTGATAAAAAAACAAGTACAAGGGCTAATCGGAGCTAAATATAAAAACGTGGGCTCGGAAAGCCTCGACTTGGTGGACTTTATACCGATGTCCTTGCCATGCAATCGCTCGCTATACAACTTCACAGACCTATAACAAAGGTTTCCACGACGAAAGTTTGTCGCAAATGCCTTTGGTGATATTTGGGTGAAAATCTAGTAGATATGTCCAACGTTGCACAATACAACGACAACAAAATATAATTGTTTAATGTAACTGACGTTGCTAGCAGATACGCGTTTAGTGTGCCTGTGCTCAATAAAACAAATACATCAATACATCAATAACAGATGCCTTAAAACAAATCATCATCGGAAGTGAGCGAGGACCAAATACAATATGGACTTACTACGTCGCTTAATTTTCAATAAAACGTTTGAACAGTTTCTAGTGCAGAATAATATTAAAAAATATGTTACCAGAAACGAAGGAAAAAATGTAATTATGAAACCATTTAAACGTATCCTGAACGAAAAAATCCACAAAAATCTGATAATGAAAAACATTAAACGGTACATTGACGCTCTTCAACGTATTGTATCCGATTACAACAGCGTAAAACACAGAATATTGTCCGCTGGCGGAAGGAAGATGTGGCCGAATGAAGCAATTGAAATTCCGTTGTTGTCAAATGAAAATATGTACCGTAGACACAAATGTATATGACAAGAAGACATTTCGAAACGGGCTTTAACATAAACTGGACCGAAAAATTATTTGTCGCTGATAAAGTTCTATTGAAAATTCCTGTCACATGCAACTTAAAAGATTTGTTTTCTTCCATCCAGTAATTGGCAGCTTCTACAAGCAGGAGCTGAGAACATTTGAACAAGATATATTCGTTATCGACCAAGAGTTTGTGTAAGTGGTACGGTTACGGCGAATATTTTAACAGTTCGGAACCGACATCAATTATTACATTGCGACATAAACACGACGTAAATTTGTTTGTATTGTTGAAGAACAGCTTTACATTTTACAGGCGCACACCAGCTATGAATTTCTGTCTGTTTCGATAGACGTTAAGTTTAAAATCTTATCAAAGATAAAATCAAATTGAATACTTTTTCCTCGTCCGGAAATCTTAAGTTTCATGAATAGGTTTAATCATTTGCCTGAATACATAATGCTCCGAAACAGTGATATTAAACTTTGTTATTTTTGGGGCAAGATAATAATTTAACTACCGGTCGATGATATTCCGTGAAACCTTTTATCAGCGACAACATTTGAAATTTCATCGATGTAATCGTAGTCATGTGTTAATACGGTTAAATCAAATTCTTCTGGCTTCGGTAAATATGTTTCGGGTTTTGATAATTCGGCAACAATGACTTTGTCATCATCGCTGTAAATATCCGCCAAATGTTTCGGCATGACAAAACTTGATGCGCATAAAAGACTAAAAGTTCTAGTTCAGCATCATGTGTTGCTGTCAAAATTACATATGACATCACACGACAACGATGACGATAATGTCGTTGACGAAGAAATTGCAGATCCACACATCGACACACAATCTAAACGTGTAGCATAGGAACTAACTTGCCGTTTTGTCGGACGAGATTCATCAATCAATCCAGAAAAGATTGAATAATATACTACATCTGCTTCAGGTTGGAAATTTGAGACGATTTCTAAAATTCTGTTTCTCACAATTAAATATAATTCACTGCGAGTAATCCCGTACGTTGACGTGCCAAAAAAAAATTAAATACAAGAAATTATGTATTTATGTTCGAAACACTGACGATAAATGTTTCCAATGGGCGAAACTGTCAGCGTTGTAATCATCAGACAGAGACGCATATCGAGTTACCAAATATATTCCATATAGTTCAAACTTAAAATTTTCATCGAAAGAATTTCTCGTTGCTGAAAATATTTTACAAAGTTCGAGCAAAAAAAACCAATATTTCAGTAAACGTATTTGGTTCTGATGATCACGATTAAATATTTCCACCATATATTTCAGAAAAAAAGCGTCTCAATAAACAATAAAATTATAGTTTTATCAAAATCATTAAGTGTGAATTAAAATTTTAAGGGATTTGGGGTAAGCAATACAACAAACACATGCAACAACATAATTTCTGTAATCGCTAAATCACGTAAGTAAAGGTAAAATGAATTAAAAATCATCTTGTGTATTCCCCCAACGTTCAGTGAATGACAATGCCCAAGCGTGGTAAAAATATACTGCAATTTAAAACCCTTAATCACTAAATGAAAGTTCGTTTGTGATTTACGCTGAAAATTAATCTGTTGCAGCCCTATGATGATGAAGAAAAACATCCTGACTGATCATCGACGAGAAAAACTCAAAATCATGTTCGATGTGGAGTTGCGTATAAAGTCGTGTGTGTAGTTGATCCATGTTTATCAAAACTTATTAAGATTTATTGTAGTCCTAATCCAGCAGTTTGGTTATTAAAACAGTTGATCAAAGAATCAGACATTGTTACTCGAATATTACGTAAAACCATATCTATAAAACAATTAGCAGAACAACAAAACGTTGATTGTATCACGGAAGAAGATTGTCACATTTGTAATCGAACGTAAGGCGACCACCTAGTAAACGATCACTGCCAAATCACATACAAATATCGTGATGCTGTTCATGATAGTTGTAGTTTACGTTATAAATCACTAACATTTATTCCAGTTGTCCTTTACAGTTTCCTGGTATATGATAGTCACATTATAAGTAGAACCTTTCGGTGATCAAGCACTTCGATGACGGTTAAAATCGTATAATCACGTAAAATGTACTCCAAATAATTTTGAGAACAATACGTCTGTGACGCTAGGTTAGTTGAGGTTCATTGAATGTTAGCAGTTTAAGGCTGCGTTGTTAGAAGAACTTACCAATGGCTGCAGCAGATTCGATAACCTCAAAGAATGCTTCGGCGACAATTATACTTTGCTAGCGCAAAACGGTATATTTCCTTATGAGTATCTCAAGGATTGGTCAAAGTCCAACGATACATGGTTGCCAGATTTATCTGCGCTTTACTCGCAGCTTTAAAAATATATTTCTGAACACGAATACGAATACGCTCAAGATATTTGGAATAAGAGTGGCTGTAAAACATGTGGCGATTATAATGGTTTATGCTTGAAGACCGATGTGATACTATTTGCTGATGTATTTGAGAACTTTAGTTTGGTCAACTATTACAAGTGCGGACTTGATCCTTGTTGGTATTATTATGCGCCAGGACTATCGTGGGATGCGTTGTTAAAACATAGTCAGGTAAAACTTGAATTGTTAACTGACGTGTACGTGTTCAATTCTATTGAAAAAGGCATAAACGATGGAAGAAGCCTTATCACTAAAAGTATGCTGCGGAGAATACCAAATATATACCCGATTTTAATCCGGATCTTCTTTCGAAATATATTAGCTATCACGACGCGAAAAATCTGTACGAATACGGACTATCAGAGCCAATACCGCTTGATGGCATTCCTTGGATCAGTCCTGATCAATTTCGACAAGAAACCTAGAAACAGATACCGATATAGCGAACGATATCGATCGACAAAATAAACGTCGCCGGTGATGATTTTTGTCAGTATTTACATATTTAATGAAAGTCTTGTTGCTGTAAAGCGAGGAAACATAAATCTAAAGCTGTAAAAAACAATTCACATAAGTGCCGCTGTATTTGATTTTTAAAGTGGTTAATGTATGATTTCCATTACAACTTTTTAAAGATGAAATGGCCGTCAAGTAAAGTGTTGTTTACTGACACTGATTCGTTATTTTACGAAAGTGAATGGGAGAATATTTATAAGGACATCTGTGATACCCAAACGTTGTTTGATCTGTCACATTATCAGAAAACTAGTGGATCTCTGGATAACACAAAGAAGAAAATACTCGGAAAGTTTAAGGGCAAAATGAATTTAATGACAATATCCGAGTTTGTTCTGAGTACGTAGCACAATTTACGCGGTAAGATTGGCTTTTAACAAAATTAAAAATGCAAAAGTTAAACCTTGAGGATTTTAAAGATTTTCGTTGAATGTATCGATTACAAATACGCGCTTAACGGAAATGTTAACAATGTTGGGACATTGACAATTAGAACAAATCAACACAAGCTAAAAACTAACGTTATTGTGAAAAGCTGAATTCCGAACTTTGATGACAAACGTTATTGTGAAAACAGAATAGATACTGTAGCGCTCGGTCATTATCAAACACGTCAATGGGATATTCTTGATGTACTGTTGTCAGGCAATGATAGGGTACGAATTTTCATTAAAAAAATAGTAAATAATGTATGAAACTTTGACAGTTACAGATAGCAGCTGCTGCAAGTTTTAAAATATTTTACTTGGCAGTAAACCAATGACCGTTAAAATAAACAATGAAGTTTACAGAATATGTTTCAGTAAGTATAATCAACTTTAGCTTTCACCGATTCCATCTGATGACTCGGAATATTTTCGACTAATTAAGATCAGAATTAGCAACGCGGTGTAATAACTTTCACGATCCGATCATTCAAGAAAGAAAAACATAATTATAACAACAGACCTTGATCGATCAAAGTCATATTCTGCGAATTGTAAGTATCGACTCAGCAAAATCGCAATAAAATTTATTTGAGTCTCGAAGACAAGTAAGTGGATAGCTAAAGTTTTGTCCCCACCGTCGTGATGATGATGACATATTTCTGATATCGACAGTTGAGACATTGATAGGTGAATAAATATTAATCAATTTTTATCTTAATCAGTAATATATCAACCAAATGAAAATCCGATAGTAGCAATTGAAAGTGGGTGTTTTTGGCGAAGTAACCGCAAAATTTGTCTAAACAAGCACATTCGCATAAGTCTCCATAAACGCTGTAACCGTGAGAGATTTCCACAGGACAAGGTACTGGCGGCAGGGGTGTCTCTAGGGGTGATGGCGGAAATGGCGACATTTTACTTGTTTGTGTGATTTTTAGGGTTAATGGATTAGAAACCCTACTTTTACCTGCAACTTACCTTCCATCTATTATCCTAAAAACTATGACCCATTTTTCTTTAAGCAATTACTTGCTGATTACGTAACGAAACGACACATTATTTCCTTTTAAAGTTACATTAAAATATCATGGTTAACGTATGAGTTATATGCAGGTGAGTACAACGTTTTGAGTTCACTCAAATGTAATCAATCTAAACTCATGCAAAAAAAACATGCATTGATCTAAAATAACTAATAAGAACACACAACAGGTATTTTACAATTTTTGTTAGAGCAGCACACGATCAAAATGAATCTACACTTTTACTAAATTCGTTATCTCAGATAATGTCAAGATAAGACTAGGTAAGGCAGTTATGTCTGTTTCTAAATTTTTCTTTGATTACCACAACGATCAGAATATCTTTGTACAATAATACAATCATCGTTCATCAATATGAAAGGGCATATTACTCTCCCAATAACCTTGCTGAGTCGTCTTTGTTTAATAATACGGAAGTATGACGTTAAAGCGGTAAGCCTGACCAAATACTGGACATAACTTTTGTTAATACACTACGCTGTCCTTCGTTTTTAAAACACGAAGTGCCAGAGAGAAAGAGAGAGAGAGAGTATTAATATCAGCATTATTTTAAAAAGCTTTCGTGCTGGATAGATAATGTTATGCCCACTATGAGAGTATTAAACGTAATAAAGATATTCATGATATTATTATTATTATTATTATTATTATTATCGTTATTATTATCGTTAGTAATAATCGACTATGCAATTAAGGTTTTGCAAACACAGTGGCTCTAAATATTCCATATTTTGTCATCAACACTAATACCGTGGAAAATACTGTCTTTTCCTTTCCTTTTTAAATGGACAGACAAGGAAAATAATTATATTCCTTTGTAACAGCTTTCATTTTACACCCGTTACGTACCCGATCGCTCCTTGATACTCCATCATAACAACCCTTCTCAATTTTCAAGTCATGTAGTAATGTTCTGAATCTACTTAGTCGCATTTTAAGACGACCCATATTACATTCCAAGTACTCTTCAAATGATAAAGATTCATCAGACGAGCAAGTCCTCCTAGGCACGTTTGATAACCTCACAGAAGGTTCCATGTTTGCTTACACTGCTCTCAAAAATATAAAATGCCTTAATTCACTTAGTAGAATATCGAAATCATATTGGCTGTTATTCACATAAGAAACTCGTATTGTCTAAATGAGATTTTGCATTGAAATGCCCACATTTTTACCAGTATGCCGTTATTGCGTCACCTTCAAGCATCTTATAAATCGAAAAATCAACCTTGATCTATTTTACCAATATTCAAATTGAATATTTTTAAGGCAAACATTTCTCACTACTAACAAATGGTATCTCCTAAGATCAAAATAGAGAAAATCACACGTATTACAATTTTTCGCTTCTAATACTCGCCTGCAAAGTTTTGCATTCTTTTGTTTAAAACCATTTTGAGCGAGAGCATACAAAGAGTTTACCGTTTCCATTACAAGCAGAAAAGTGTATTCCAATCATGTGTGTGATCTAAGAGAAGAGGTAAATTCACCTGAACACATAGGTATTATTACATTAGTCGACATGAACCATGTTTGAAGACATGCATGCCTAGATACTTAAATTAATCATTTTTTAAAATGATAATTCACCATAATAATATCTTGATGCGTTTGTTTTTTGCTTCCATGAAAAACAATACTTTTTCTTTTGCATATTATAGCCTCAAGGCTCCAAGAATGGGTATATGATTCCAAATTATTCATCGTGGTTTTTTAAGTCACTGCTAGAAATTTATCAAATTCTTAGCCTGTCCGTTTGAGGTGGTCTTACAGAGAGCGAATCAAACACTTGCGTACATATGACTTGTTAGTCCATATGACGGCAAATAAACATGTGGCTTCCAAACTACTCAGCACCCAAAACACGCGTTCGGTTTTAGATCGTGTCAGGTTAAACTGCTGCTAACATGTCTAAACTCACACTATTAAGACAGCTAAGAAGCTTCATATTACCCGGGAAAATAACTCTTCAATCTACATAAATACTCAACAGGCATGATACCATTCCTGAACGTTTTTTCGAAACAGAGTCTCACAGGTTCGCGGCTATCCACGTCGACCCATTCAGTCATTTTTCGGCTGAACCAAGAAGCCTTACGCCTGAGAGCACAACAACATCAACGGAGTGACGACGAATTTTCAAGGAAATCCAGTAACACCTTTCCAATAACAGAAAGAGACCGGTTACAAACATGATATCGTGACAGTCTCTATGAGTGCAATTAGGGAGAGGAATTGTGTGTGTGTTCCTGTGTGTGTGTGTGTGTGTGTGTGTGTGTGTGTGTGTGTGTGTGTGCGTGCGTTTGTAAAAGGCGTGAAACGGTGACTTCAATGTGAATACACCCCAAGAGACCGGGGACACGCCTCGAAACGGGGACGTCCACGTTTTTTAATGTTGGATTAAATGGAAAGCTAAGGCCTTATTTAATGATACAAACCTTAAAATAAGCATATCGGAGCATGTCCACATTTTGCTGGTATTTTTTCACATCATGCTATACAGAACATTACACGTCCCACTCGACTCAAAACCTCGTGTGTATCAGTCGGAAAACTGCGTCCCCGTTTACGCGGTGAAAAATGACACTGTTGTGCTGTCGGCTTGCGCACTTTGCTTCCGAATTACTGATCGAAGATGGCATCAAGAAGAGCTAACATGATATAAATCATTTATAAAAACATATATATATATATATATATATATATATATATATATATATATATATATATATATATATATATATATATATATATATATATATATTCTATTTTAACACATATATCAATATACATGTTTATTAATTAGTTGTCCAAAGTTCATAACACACTTCGCCAAATTAGATAGGGAACCAAGACAACTGAATAAAAGGTTACATGCAGACAGTATGCACGGTTTTTACGATGGACAAGAGATTCTAACAATGCATATGTGCTTGTATATTTTATCTCCTATTTAACTCTGAGTCATGCACATTTGGGAAAGAAATACACTGGAAAATGTGAACATTGATATTAGTTCATTCAAATGCGGTTAGAAACATAATAACAAACAGTCTACATGGTAACCAAAACATAACATCATTTCTTTCTTCAAAATAACCGCATTAGAGGTAAATCCGATAAGTTAAGATTGAGCCAATAGGAAATCAAAATAACTTTGGTAAGTGCTTGTACATGGCACCAGTCACGACGCTGAAAATACAAGTTTTTATACTAAAATTTAGAGTTTCTCGATGCATCCTACATGTGCATGCTGAAGTATAAATGATGTGAAAGAAAACAAATCAGATAACTTTTGTTAAACTCAGAGGTATATTATCAAATATTTCACTTCACGTTCTGTTCTCGTTTTGTCAGTACCTTTTTATATTCTCTCTCTCTCTCTCTCTCTCTCTCTCTCTCTCTCTCTCTCGACTTCGTTACTTCTGTCTGTCGTTCTTCCTTCTTGCTA
The DNA here is from genome assembly GCA_028554795.2 of Sinohyriopsis cumingii. Lineage (NCBI taxonomy): Eukaryota > Metazoa > Mollusca > Bivalvia > Unionida > Unionidae > Sinohyriopsis > Sinohyriopsis cumingii. Next base: position 72,346,392 of record CM068831.1, on the reverse strand, counting down.
GCTTCATATCTTTCTGGCCGTAAGTCCATTGTTTTCCCTTTTTCTAAGGACCCGATGATAACAGTCGTCAATTTTTTTATAATCAATCAATGACCACAAATACGCAACAATAAATTTACAACTGACTTCACTAAGCGAAAGGCAGAACTTTAATAATGTTACATACAAGATGTCTCTTTAGTGAACGAAGGAAACAAACTATAATAATTACCTCTAATTAATGCATCATCACCAATATCTCAACTACAAATTTACATCACAACTTCACAATTGCCTGCCTACCTCACAAATGCATTGTTTCTCCTTAATACATTTCCGTAACGTAGCGCCGGTACATAGCTACCATTAAAAAACAAATCACAACTCAAACACCAAATACCAGGAACTGTTTTCCTACGCTACCTTAAGTCAGTCAAATCATGATTTTAAGCCTCATTTCGCCTGTATCTCTACACCATTTTTACCATCATAGTAAGAATACAAGGCGTCTCCAGATAAGGTGACAGTCGCTTCTCGATCATTCAAGTGTACGATTTATCAGTCTATATCATCAATACTGCACATGACGTCACACAATCAATCCACGCAATTAGATTTTAATAAGGACTATTTGGCTCATGGACACTTATGCGGCTCTGACCCGAGATCACTAAAACTAAACGATGCCATCATACAAAATAAACGTTTGGAGTGTTTCATATTGATGAGATCTTATCATGCACTGACTTATTAATGAAGGGGATTGCACTAAAGTGGCGAATGTTTGCAAACCAAAGTTAAAAATCTGTTAGTGTGTGGGACATTTCAAATTCTAAACCGTAGTCTTGTCAATATAATTATTTTAACTGAAGATTGGCATGCATATCATTGAGTCTCTTTTTCTAAAATGAAACAATCATTCTCTGTATTTTCACACAATTCCGACAATTCAACTTCTTCAAACTCCTGGACATCATTTATATCTATCTATGTATCTATTTATCTATCTATCTATCTACACACACACACACACACACACACACACATATATATATATATATATATATATATATATATATATATATATATATATATATATATATATATAACAAATATTATATAAAGCTTCACCATGTTAATTTTAATTTAGTTTATTAATATGGATGGGAACTATGTGTATCAGGTGAGATTTAGATTGAATTGATTTCTATTTAGAATCAAAATACATACTTATTTATTGTCCTCTATTTTGATTTTATAATTTCCAGCACTGTGTAAATGTGTGTCCCCATTCTGATGGTAAAGATTCTCATACAGTGTATCTTGGAAATCAACCACAAATCAATTGGAAATGACTTGTATGTATCAAATGCATATAAAAATAGATCTTTATCGCTCATAATTTCTTAAAATAAAAATGTACCGGTTTTGATGGTAAAAATTATTTGTCCCCGTTTTGTAGGTTTTGAAAGAATGTGTGTGTGTGTGTGTTTGTGCATGTGTGTGTGCGTGTGTGTATGGAGGGGGTGTATTTCAGAAGCTTCTTCTTTTTCCAGCCTAAAACTATCTTCTCATCATTCCCAAAAGCAATGGATCTCATTACACAATTATGTCAGTAATTTCGATTCAACTGAGTGATTATGAGATTTCAATCACGATTTCCTAACTGAAAATTCAGTTCAGCTGTCCTTTAGACTGTTCCATAATAAAATCCTTCTCCTTAACCCTCATTTAGGAAGCGGATACTCTATTCGATCGCCAGTTTATATCCCACCGGTGCCAAGCAACAATGGCTCATTTAAAACTGCTCACAGATAAATGGAAATTAAAAGGAAACAAGTATTCTTTGATAGAAGTTTTCAATTCCCCATGGACGCGTTTTCATTTAATTTCCGTTGTCGACGATCCTCACACTAAATCTTTTATATATTCGAGAAAAATTACAATAAAGCTATCCCGAATCCCCTAGTCTTTCTTGTCAAGTGGTCTCGTACTGAGCGAATCAAATAATGTCACGAGACTGGATTGATAGTCCTACTGCCAACGACCATAAAATAAGAGTCGTATATAAGGGTTCTTTTCTGTGCAATCAGAAGAAATACTTCTTCTAATCACCTAACGAACACATGTCATAAACCATTAATTTCATTTTTTATGTAGTTTTCTTGTTTCAAATTTGTAATACTTATTGCTAAGCCATTCCAAGCCTAATGCAAGTACTTTACGCCATGCAGCACAAAACTCGACACATCCACGCAAGACGAAGAATTATTCCTGCGCAAACTGCTACACTTTTATACCTATAAACATCCAAATAATTCATTATGTAAAGTTGTTAAGAAGGGTCTACTTTACAAAACTAACCCACGCTATTACAACGTCTCCGGAAGACTTTACATTATGGCTTTTGTTACTAAAGTTTGCCGTTTTACTCGGGTTGATAAATATTTCCGCAACGCCGACTCGTCCTCGTAATAAAAAAATAAACACTAAAACCAAACGAAACAATAAACAAATACATAAGAGCAAATATAGCACACCTTAGATTTATTACAACAACTTTCACCATCAAGTGGGATTGGCTAGAATGTTCTGGCAACTTATTACCGTCTTTCCCATAAAGGAACGTTTTCTAATGCAACATATTGGTTTCAAAGATTCACTTCCTCCTATCATCTGAAATAGACAGAAACAGGTTTGTATTAAGTTATCTCAAAGGTGCAGTTTGTAATACTCTATCTCACCCAAAATGTTTACTTTTCCGCAAAGAAGCGGTCCAAAGATAACCTTTCTGAGGTTGATTGTACAGCGATAGTCACTATAATATAATGGGAGAGATTAGGCAACTTTGCAGACCACCAGTAAATGAATCAACGATCTGCCTAAAACTTACGTTCTTGTGATTTATGTTTAATATGACATTCATTGTTTATGGTTTATGAGTAAGACTGTTAATATAAGCCTAAGGGTGTACTTATGACAGTCTCAAGTATAAATCATCTAATGGACCCAACAGCTCTGCATGGAGACAAAGTTCGAGACAAAAGTGTACATAATCCAATGCATCTGTTTCCATGGGAAGAAGCTCTACGCCAGCTAGGTATTTCGAAACAAACAACAAAAGGCGTAGAACCGGCTTCGTACATAGCTTCCTTTAAATGTGATATTTCGAAGATAATCTATTCGTGAGAAATTGATTACATTCTGTTTAAGGAGTGTATGGCGACATGAGACTTTATGTTGCCATGTGGAAATAATGGTGTTGACGAGAAATAACATGGATACGAAAACGTTCAACATCAATTGGAAGGTCAAACATCTAACCGGTATCAGATATGTGCGACTTTAGAATCACTTCTTCGTCCCACCTATAATACCCTTTGATACATATACAGTTGCAGGGTATCCAGTGAATTTGTTGTTGCGCTTGACGCGAGAACATTATTCAGGCAAGCATCAAACATTATATATATATATATATATATATATATATATATATATATATATATATATATATATATATATATATATATATATATATATATATATATATATATATATATATAATTTAGAAAGACTTGTATACTACAAATGAAAACTTATAATATGAACTATTCAATTCAGAATTGCCCACTGAAATTATATTGAATATTAATCAATAAATGTCTTGCACATGCCGTTACACACTAAATTTTTAATAAGTTAGTGTCACCCTTTAACAACTTCAGACAAATTTTAAAACGCTCAGATTAAATCTGGGACCTTGCGGACAATTTTAGACTGGTTACCTACAAAGAAAATATTACAACCCCTATAACTGATATATTGTTAAAATTCTGTAGTTTACATTATACCCGGCCAGACTGGCTATATATTGTTCTTACCAGGCATGCATGATTAAACATTACATAAATGACAAAATAATTACATTACTTTATTATCTAATAACCATTGGCTTGTATTGTTTATCTCTTCAAGTAGTATAGATGATTAAACTGCAAAAAATAATACCATACAAGTTTGCTATATTACAGTTTTCGGAGAGGTGATGGACATATTTCATAATTTTCGAAATGTCACTTTGAAACGTCGATTTGTATTTCTTTCCAAAGAAGTATGGATCCAAGTTTTGTTAAAGGTCTATGTGTTGCAAAATAGTTTACAAGAGAAACAAACATAGCTTTTATTTTTTTAAGCATAACATGAAATATTAAATGCTTTCAGAAAGATGCTGATGCGCATACTAAATTGAATTATGCTAGCATAGATAAAAAAAACATTAATTACCTGATAGCAAGATGGTAAGAGCATAGTTGTATGAGGAAGAAACAAAGTTCGTTTTTGACGTCAGAATGCGCAGAGTTGTAATTATATAAACTGTACAAAGTTATGAGATCGTACATTTTTTAAGGTCATTCAAGTTTCCATCCGAGAAAACAGAGATTTAATTTCTAAATAACAAAGTTAATTTCAGCTTAGCATAGCGATTTAGGTGATATGTAGTAGATGATTTAGAATCACCCATGGAAATAGTAATAATTGATGATGAATTTCAAGAATATGAAACCGGGTGACCAACTTAATCCAACAGTCACATCGAAGCAACAAGAAACAAGAGAGAAGACGAGTATCATCTACACTCTGTCCTAATGAGAAAAATATGACGTTTATTCCAACTACATACAAAAAAGCTGCAATAAAAAATATAGTCGAAACAAACATAAAATTCCCTATTGGTATTGTTAGCAAAATAAAAGAAATTGAAAACTTCGTAATGTTGATGTCATTATCGGAAAATTAAAACTTCTATCCAGTTTTATACGCAACAAGTTTACGAACAGTAGCAACTGCACAATCAGATATCCATTTGTACATACATAACCTCTGTTCCAAAGTCTTATAAGCAAATCACAAGCCGAGTCAACCGAACTTGTACATTGACAGTGAAGACGTTTTTACACCACGTGGATGAGGTCAAATGGTTACAGATGTACAGACATCCAACTTTTAAAAATGTATATATTTCATAACGTTATTTAACGTTTAATAGTGCTTAAATTTATCATGCTAATTGTATAAGAATGTCTCAACACTACACGATGTCAATAATGTGTGGTTTTGTATCAAACAAAGCTAAAGGTAAGAATGCTACAAATACAACAGTGAGTGAGTGTGTGTGTGTATGTGATTTTGATTTTTAACGTAGCTTTAGCAATTTTTCAGTCATATCGCTACGATGTCTGCAGTGTGTCAGTTTATAGTGATGTCTAGCACTGAGGCATCATGCCGCAGACATGTATCATGATGTCCCACCCAGTCAGATTATCCAGACACCAGGCCGACCAGTCGTAACACTAACCTCATAATGCTGAGCGCCAAGCGAGGAAGCTGTTAGTACCATTTATGTAAGTCTTTGGTATGACTCGGCCGGGGATCGAACCCACGACAACAGGCATACGCTCGTACCGGAAATGAACAATACAACTTACAATACAACAAATGCAGATATTAATCTGGTAATATAGTATATGAAGATAAAATATTAAGTACAAAAATTCGACACAGAATAAATGCTCAATGTGAAGATGTGATTTTGAATTTTAACGTAGCTTTACAATCTCTGCAGTGTGGAATTTATAGTGATGTCTAGCACTGGGGCATCATGCCGCATGTCCCACCCAGTCACATGATCGTGACTCCAGGCCTACCAGTTCTAACACTAACTTCTTAGTTCTGAAATCCAAGCAAGGCAGCTCTTAGTACCATTTGTATACGTCTTTGATACGACTCACCTTTACCAACTTCACGTATGCACATAGTAAATGCATTTAGCAAGTCAAATGCATTTACAAACTCAACTGTTATTATATCATTCATTCAAACTTTCTTTTATACCTACACTTTGAAGAGTGACGTTCATGCCTCATTGAAATGATGCAGATTACAGTGTGGCGTCAAATCTGACAATGTTGACATGATTGTACAATATGGATGGAAAGATTAGTATGAGGGATTCTTTGTTAGCATTTTATTTGCAAAACTGTAATAGAAATAGTGCTGAAGGCTGCAATCTCGAACAATTCAAACGTTTACTGTACCCCTCAATCTCCTTCCTATGCGGTATTTATTGACCTTATACGTGTTATTGTGTTGTATTTTTGCTTATACTATTCAAGTTCGTGTCAATTGAACTATCTACAATTTATGTAATTCTGGTATCTTTATTACGTCTCTCTCACACTCTCTGTCTCGCGACACACACACACACACACACACACACACACATATATATATATATATATATATATATATATATATATATAAACATATATATACACACACACACACATATATATATATATATATATATATATATATATATATATATATATATATATATATATATATATATATATATATATATATATATATAGGATACAAGTTTTATTTACTCGTAAATACATCAAATATTTCACACCTTAGAAATGCTGTGCTTTCCAATATTCATGCCATTTGGGAGACAGGTTTATGTTTATATTCTTCAGCGAACAGAGCTGATCACATGTACTACATGAAGATATATATATATACACTTCGGGGGTAAGAAGCGCAATCTTACGTTGCTAAATATTTGAGTTTGAGAAGTGCGCGACGAAATGGTTGTCTTTACTTCATTCCGTTATTTCTCAACTATTTTGAGTTATTTAACTAAATTATGTCACCATATATTTTCCAATGCATTTCAAGTGCGCTTTTGAGTTATTCTTTTATAATTATCATATTTATTGTATTAGGTATTTTTTTCAAAACGCTCACAATACCCTCCATCAATATTTTACACAAGGGGAGCAGTTATGCTTTCACCCTTTTCCATCCCATAAGAGTTTCTATAGCGGATAATTATTTGCAAGAGTTTGTCATACTTTCTACTCCAAGTACTGCGTATACATGCTTCTTGTTTCAAGAAATGTAGCGTGTTAGCCACATAATGAAGTTGCTTTAGCTTTCTTGCATGCCTTTTGTATATTATGCCTAGTGAGTTTATTGCATCACACTGTGTGTACGTAATACATTAGCTGGGACTCACAGATAAGATGACATGGAACAAAACAGAACCAGTCATTTTGAGTGCATCACAAAACCCTTGTCATTAGCAATAAAATGTACATGTATCGTATGTTATTCGTTTTCATGTCCTATTTGTAAAACTTTCCAAAGCTCAGAGTTTGTTTCGTTCATATGGAATACACAACTTGCTATTTGTGTAGTTAACATGTATTAACATCAATAGACAGTAGGGTGGTTCTCAGAGTATGTAGATAATAATATGCACCTTAAGGATTGTTAAATATTTGCAAAACAAACACAACACCTTTGCGCAAGCGTAGACTGTTTGACCTAAAGGGAAATAACATTTAAATATTTAAATATAAAATTAGTTTTCTCATATACATATTATATTTAACATGCCATTATTTTATTTTTAAAAATGCATGTCTACGTTCTATTGTGATGAAATTTCGAAGTTCGGTGCTAAGAGATTTTTCTTTTGTACTTGGATTCAAAAGAATATATTATTAATAGAAGACATCAACACAAAGCAGGAAATTACATTATAATCTAAATCATAGTCGTTCTAATGGTTGGGAACATAGTTTATAGTGAACATTTTTTTCACTCACCAATATAAATATATTTACCGTTCAATATAATTGAATATAACACAGTTTAAAGCAGTATCAGTGGTACACAAATAAATATAGTTTTAGTCAATTGGTGCTTTTGTGCGGCGAAATTCAATTAACATGTCACTAATTCCGCTTACAAATTTGAATTTCTAGCCGGCTTGTCTGTCAGGTCCCGAAACATGAAGCATTTCACCTAGAAAATATTTGCAGACTACATTGTATTTAGTTATGTTTCAGTCTGAGAAGTGGAGAAGTTTTTATAATTCTCCAAATATCTTCACGTTATACTGGTCTAGTGATTTTCAATTTTGATTGTAATGTTCGCTACCCCTACATGGGATCTTTGACATGCTATATACATGATTAATCATGCATTGGCCTCATTAAACTGTTGATCGATATTAAGACGAGAACCGTTCTGCTTTTGTGTTTGCAGCTAAGATAGTAATCTTGATCTACACACACACACACACACACACACACACACAAACACACAGAAGTATGTTTTTAGGACAATGTTATGATACCTATGTATTCCCACCAATCACAGCTTCCTGTTATTTACGTGCAAGTGTAAACAGTTACCTACAACTGCATTAATCATAGAAAATAATGTCAACCTTAAGTTTGTATATCACAAGGGCAATGATTACTTCAGTGTTAGAGTGACGATAACAGTCAAGCACTGGCATTGGAACCGGTACATTATACAGTCACCTAATGTTCAGGATAGTATCGTCTGTTGAACGGCAGCTAAGGCTGGACATTTCTTACATGGAACGCCCTAACGGCATGTCAAAATGGCTCATGCGTGGCATGTGCTTTTTATGGCTTGCAGGTGAGTTTGTTTCTAGTCTTACACGATATGTGGTATAGCGTACTGTTTTACATGTAGTAACAGAAAATGTTTGTATCATTAACATCAACCTCTGTCATATTTAATTAGTTAAACAAATTAACTATTTACTTTTCACGATTTTTATCTCTCTGCCACATGGATTGAACTAAAACAATTTCAACCGAGATTCAGCACAATTTCTTTGGTTTTATTCCATCCTGAGTTTTCCTAAAAGTCGTAAGAACAACTTGAAATTGAAGAAATAACTTTACTTTGTTTACAACCTACTCCGTACCTGTGCATCCCCACCCTCCAAAATCTGTCTGCGCATTGTTGGCACTCAAAAGTGGCAGTCAGAAGGAAGCAGTTTCGTACGCTATTTCTTGGTCGAATACACTGTAATCTCTCTAAAGGAACTGTACTCACATTCACTAGGAACGATAAATCCTGCCACGGAATGATTCTCTCTTCAAGCCTCCTCATCCCCATCCCCACTCCCACTTTCCATTCCCTCCCACACTCGTCCTTTCATCTAAATGTAAGCTGGAGAGTGTATGGATAAACAAACCTAGGCATATGTTTCAGACAGAGAAATCCAGCTCCCTTGGGGTGGATGACTTTCTCTCTCATTTCTGCATAGAAATTATACAAAATAATAACTAAAAGGTAAAAACAAAAGAAAGGGTAACATACATTTAAATTATGTTTGCTGATGAGAATAAAGATAAGTAGTTTATCATGCAATTAATTATATGTCATCCATTACCATTGCTTTTCTTCCTCTTTGTACAGTCAGTAATCACTAGACCTACATAGCACTCCTATGTGTGATCTTCCAACTAAGGCAAGGTGAAATGATTTATCATTACTGACGCTAGGAAAAAGGTGTTACAAGGATGTTCCGTTACATCGACAGAACAAAAATCTCAAATGCTAGTCAGATTTAAGAAACCTGTCTTTATTCATACACATAAACTGAACACACACACACACACACACACACACACACACACACACACACACACACACACATATACATATATATATATATATATATATATATATATATATATATATATATATATATATATATATGTATATACGTGTGTGTGTGTGTAGATAGACATTGATATTTTGAACTCGATGCGTAAAAGCATTTAAGCACTTAGTTACATATGCATATGCAGGTAGATAGGACGAATATAGTTTCCAGTGGCTTTATTATTTTGGGTTTTCTTTTTCTTTGCTACAAGCATGAAACTTATGACATTGACAAATTTTAATGATCACGTAATTATGATGTCATGGCTAAGATGAGCTATTCTGAAGTTAAGTTTCAAATTTAGGTTAACAAATTTTGTAACTGATTTTTACATTGTACGAAATTTTCGTCACAGCTGAGATGAAAATGGCGAATAATATCAAATTACCCGTTCCATGATTGAAAATATATTATTGAAAATAATAATATTTAAAGTAAATTTCTTAAACTTTCCGTCGGTCTTGCGTAATCATATTTCCTTCAAATATTGCAAACTACGGGATGAATCAATAAAAAAAATCATTGGCTGGATTTATTTTTATTGGTGCCGACTAACGAATTCATTATAGATGCTAATTATATTTTTGTGCTAAATCAAAATAAGATATTCTTTACAAAAGATGACTATTGCGCAACCTGTTATTAAAGGGATCTTTGCTTTTGTTGTCTCTAATGTTATAAGCTAGGTTAACCCTTCCACCGGGAAGAAGTAGAGTCACTGAATCTTTACTATGGTACTTCTTTGATATAGATAGACAAGTAAATATATAAAATAACAATGTAACCCTAATGCAATAGCCCATGGAAGGTCAAGAACGAGGCGATATTCGGGCGAATAAAACCGGAAATTGAAACTATATCGCCAAATTTGAACAAACTACAATTATTCCTTACTATACAGAGATAAAAAGCAACTGTTACCACAGTAACAGCTTTGGACTTTAATTATGCAATAATTAGCATACTATGCACTGATTAACCTAGCTCGTTTTCATCCTGTTGAGGTGCCAACATTGTACATGCACATTTTTAAGTATAAATTCGAGTTAAACTTGGTATAACCATTGTCATCTTCATTATATTCTAAGCTACTAAACCAATGTTTAAAGTTTCTCTAATTAATGCACGTGGACCCACAAACTACTATAATGAATTACATTTCACAAAGCTTCACGCATCACGTCACCTAATCGATCAAACGCAGGATATATCATTTTACGTGGTTAACGTGCCTCGTCATGTAATATACATCCTATCCGATAATAGACAGCAACAAATTAGTGGGCTCATTTACTAGCACTCGCGATACTACAATACAGAAGTGCCACCCCTTCGTTCTCGCTCACACACACACGCACACGCACACACACACATGAAGATCAGGCGCAATTCAAGAAATTTTACAGTGTTAACGCGGCAATAATATGATGTGACATTAACATCACACAGTGTAGCGCACTCTACAATCAAATGACGAACCTATGGTGTCAGATAAATTTAGAATTTGCGAGATGATCTCTCATACCTTGGCGCACCTGTGGTGCTCCAATTTTATATATGTAATAAATGACATGCACTTTATGGACACATAATACATTAGTCCCGATTTTCACCTGATCTATTTGCTACCTTGGAGTATTGGTTATGCATAATACAATATCCCTGCACAATCAGTAACCATGAATTGTTTATAAAGAAAGTGAAAATCTAGGCTAATGTATAATACGTACTTAAATCTTTTGTTATTTATTACACTTGTAAAATTACATATTAAATATTAACTGGAATTTAGTTAAATAGCTGGGGTATTTTGTCTCCTAAAGTGCCGCAGATTGCAACAACAAGAAAAGGTCATTAAGCCGCAACAGGTTCATCTAAAAGGCACTGATTTATCCGGACATTATGTTTGTTCCAAGAAGGGATGGATAAAGAAAGTTCCACGATATTATTTCTTCCGATATCACTTGGAAGAGTTTGACACAATGAACGACATGGAATCAAAGCTTTACATAGTTATCGACATTGTTGGGTTTAGATGCGTTATTGTGTATCACACATTGATCCCAATGACATTGTTCAATTACTTGATTATCACCGATGCACCCAATGAATATGGCGTCATTGATCAAAACCTCAAACAAAATACCAAATGCTGTATATCTTTATCTCTTACCTGCGGTCTTGTTAATGCTATGAAGATCATGATTATCTCTTTTGACATTATTGATCTTGGACTTATTGACTGATCGATCGATTGATGTTTACTGGCATATCAACACATGAAGACATCAGTCAAAGCAATTGAATAATACCCCATATTCAGAAGTACACCCCGCTTGCCGACCCAGTGTGATCTGGGAAGCATTGAAAGCCGCACACTTCTTGTCACCAGCCTAGCATGCAAACTCTAGAGCCACGGCGGTTCCCACTGATCTTTAATATCGTGGTTGTTTTGTTCTTTGCTATTTGTGTGTTTTGTGTGTTTGTTCTCAACATGGCAGAAAATCGCACACACACAAGCACACGCGCTTGCTTGCTTTGATGATTCGAGAAAACGTTTCCAGGATTCAGAGACAACTCATTAGATTACTGGTAACTGCCAGTCACCAAGCAATATTTTGCTAATGTTAACACAGCCACAAGTGTTACGCAGGTTATACATTTCAAAACCGTCTCTTCACAATGATAGCAATTTTTGATTCTGCACACTTAAATGGATGTTTCTGCTGTTTTTGTATACCTCACTGGATGTTTTGAATACATAATTTCTTAATTAATCCAGTTAACGATGACATTGAAATGAATTTTATATGTTATCGTTCTACATCTGATTTTGCATTTAATGCTGACATAAGACCATGTGTGTGTGTGTGTGTGTGTATGTGTGTGTGTGCTTAAAAGAGTATGTTTTATAATACTTATTTGATTTCCAGAAATATTTTTTTAACAAGGACTCGTGCATAAGAACAAAGTCCTTCTGCATTAATTTACGCAGCTAGCCAGAACTGCGAGGAAGATGTTTACTCGCTGAGCCTTGTACTTAACTTGAATACATATGTTATATGAGTACTGAACAACATTAAATTTTGCATTATGAATATTCTATTTAATAGAAATTACACTCTAATCACGGCCTTGAAACAACTTGGGCACCATGTAAAATGGTTTTACTACGACTCTCTGTCGCCAAAAACGTCAATGTCAAAGAAACTAATTATAATAAAGACAAAGCCTGAAAAGTCAAGCTGTCTCCATTGCTTACTAGATTATACGGATTGGTCAATCTCAGATATGACTGTGTCCACTCCAACACTCCGCCTCCCGTTATTTTATTGCCACAACCTTAATTATTCGGACCCAACTGTACCCAGCTGGAGACGTGCACGTTTTTTGTAGGTAATTGGTTGCCCATGTAATTGCTCGTTTTCTGGACAATAAAGCGTGTGTTTAATATATTACAAAATCTCATTTGACAAACGTATTGCCCCTTTGGTCAGTTATTTTTAAGCACTTTCGACATGTGCAGTATTGCCTGTTTCACTTGTTTTTAACAATAACGCCTATATTCGGAGGTAGCAAAATATGTAAATAAGATAAGCAGGCCATGCAATGAAACGTTATATAAGAGTGTATATGATGATTCTAGCATTTAATACATTTATATTGACGTAGTCTATATTGTAGTTATGTTTTTATCTCCTTATCGGTATGAGAAAGAGAAGGAATGTATGTTTCCCCTTTAACTAAGCACAGGTTTTGACGCATATATCATATATCTGTCCTTCTACTCGTCCCTCCCCCGTCTCTCTTACAATGGAGAGAGGAAAAGAGACAGAGAAGAGAGAGAAAGAGAATAGTTATTAGCGTACAGTTTAACACCATCAAACACATTTATTTCAACTTGAGGATGCAATTTTAATTTTTTTGTATTTGTTCCTTTATTTTATCTTAATATTGTATACACCAACATACTTAAGTTACAATTACTATCGCAAGTTCTACACATTTCCCATTCGGTAATATGCGTGTTCTGAATTTGGTTGTACTAGTGGTTCCGGTTTCAGTTCCGAAGGCAGAATTACTCGTTTGTTATTATTTGTTGTGCTTGTTTGCCAGATGTTGGTAGGATATCATGCCAGCTGTAATTGGCGCTTGTACATGACCTTGCTTATAATAATGGTGGCTGATTTTGTATGTTAAAGAGGACTTTTAAATCCATCACAAGGTGCTAGTGGCAAAAAGATGACTCACAACTGCTCCATACATGTCAAGCAGAGACGAGCTTGGCATATGGTCACGTATGGAACGCGGAGGCGATTCACAAACACATATACGAATTCACGTCCGCCTTGCGTAGGGGCAACGGCATTGTCAACGCATACATTTAAAGCGACATCATTCGCCTTTTGTGTCCTATAATTGACATCTTTGGTCTTCTCTTTTCAATCAATTATCTTTATAACCACTCCAAATGTCGACAGCCTCGATGATGGCGAGTTCTTTGCTTTGGAGTTTGACATTTATCCTCATTACCATGGCGCAACCCATATGTTCATGACTCAACGATTCGATTCAGCATTCGCGCATGAGACGCAACACAAAGCGGCTCTGGATACCAGTCTGATTGTGCCAGGCCCAATACCATTGTTGCTGCCAAGATTTTAGAAATCGTACAGCAAACATCTGGTTGTGGTATAGGGGCTTGAATAGTTGGTCACAATAAGGTGCTCATGGCCCAATGCACCAAGCGCCAGACGGAGGATGCTCACACAGGCGCTACTTGAGTTCGTGGGCATTTTTAGTAAGCGTGCATAGCAGCATCACCATGGCTGAACATGGCTTTGAGATTGTGGAGTTTGGCCCTTTTGCGGAAGATCAGCCAGATGCAGACGCAAGCACAGTTACAAATAAAGTAAATAGTATATCGACATGGGCCTATCCAATTAGCAAAATAACAGGATGATCCATGTGATACGAGATTGTATAAACATTTAGAAGAAGGCTGTAAGATAATAAAGGCTGCAAGCGCTAATCTACAAGCCATTTGTATCTATTTTATCTAGATCATTGAGGCCATAATCATAATCAACCATGAGGATACAAGTGTAACTCATTGGCTTCGAATCCTCTTTTGTGAACTGGAATAGCTACAGCCTCATTTCGCAGCGCACATGGGTTCATCATGAGAACGATGGTATGAACAGTCATATGCACAAGCAGCAGACAGCCAGCGCAATCGTCAGTCATGACGCCTAGACTAGATTTTGGCGGCCCGAAAGAATGGATAAAAAGCATCTAAGCAGGATTCCCCAAAGATACAAACGTTATCAGAAACAGAGACACTTTCGCTGCTCAGAATTATCTGGTCAGTTGTGTCTATCTACGAAAAGCTAGCAAAGCAGTGCCATTGGCTGACTTTCCACAAACCTCGTGGTGCTTGTCATTACCATAGCTGCTGCCTTCCATGCCATTTTCTGTGATCGTTTTCCTCAGAACGAAGGAAACAAGCGAGGAAACCAGGACCCCTCGCAAGAGCAAAAACCAGTAGATTCAAAGTCATGCCGCCAGATCACCTACGACTTGTACCTTGGTATTGGTTTAGTGATCGTTTAAGCTGTTTTGACGCGTGTACAGAAGTACCCGCATGCATGGTTGTGTTTTGTGCTGTCGACGTTTCACCTGTCTGCTAGTCTGCAGGGTCGAAGCCGGCCTATTTATGTTTGGTTGGCTGTTATTTTGTGTGCTCTCTTGAGCAATGTTCGACAAAGTATCCTTTTAGAAATAACCATGACGTTGATGCCAGCTCTTTCGTCCTCTGGTTAATAGCAATGCACTATCTGCAACTCATCGTTGAGGACTCGCTCCCTCCAGTCTGATCTGGAGTCTATATTAATTACTCTGCTAATATATTTATAAATTGTCACGTTAAAATGTTAAATTCATTCTAAATTATTGGTGTTATTTGAGCAAAGAACTCGGCAAGCAAATAAACATGAAGCCTGACAAAGCTTAACAGCTGATGGGCTTCTGCACGCGTATGGTCTTTAACGCTAAAGGTATATGTCGTTTACCGCACACCAAGCGACCAAGGTTATCTGCCTTTGCCAAATTTGCCTGGGCGCCAGTTGCCAATTAAAACTTGCAATGCTATGTCTGGTATAAAGTATTTATTGGTTATTAAGGCCACTCTTTACTAACACAACCCATCCTTACCCACAACAACCTCATTTGAATAACGCGAAAGGTATTTATGTGGGCTTTGCTATGTTTATATACGGTGCTACATCATGTAGTACTTGTGGTAATACCATCCCACTGGCCCTCGCACAACCGCGGAACTCGAGGCTCTGAAAATATATGCTTCAATTAGCCAATCCGCTAGCTGGTCCCGTTGCTCTAGAACAGTGAAATGCACTGACTCAAATTCCGAATGGTTACCAACAAATTAGGATAGTTCGCTATTTCGGACGCGATTTAAAACAACAGACTTCAAGCGATCAGATTTCGTGACTGAGAAATCCTACCTATCCTTAATGGCAATTATAACAGAAACACGATATAAGCTATAAACAAAAAAGTGCATCACACTTCCTGATATGGATGCAAACTTCAATAAAGCGACAGGGCGGGTCGACCTTACAATCATTGCTAGCATACTTTCAGAGATTGCTCGGGTTCATCGCCTCGGTCGTTTGATGTTCAGACGATATCTTGATTGTTTGCTCCTACCAGCAGTGCTCAGTCATTCTGCTTTTATCACTATCCCATGACTAATGGACACACCAATCAGATAAAAATAGGAGATAATAGTCTTGATAGGAGATATATATATTTTTCAATCGCACAGTGCATGTATTATCATGAAATACAGTAGTTTATTATCATTCAATATCTTCTTACTGGGCATGTGTGGATAAGGCACGACAGTTGCTGAAATAATATAGGTTAAGTTCGATTTATATTCAGGTACGTCCAACGACCCAGACAAAACCTACCATCAGTTTAAATGGCAACCTCTAAATGTGCTCAAAAGTACTAGAAGTATTTGATATTCACCAAAATTGTTTCGGTATAAATTTAATATACAAATCCCCTATTTAATCTAGAATCAATGAAAAGAACACACAAGTATTTTACCAAATTAGGGATTTAGAACAGCATGGTGTCTGTATGGATTTAACTTTACAAGAGTACCCTATACTTGTAATCTCATGTCAAGATGCATGGTCTAGTCACTTATGTTGACTTGTCTCAGGTTATATGTAAACAAAAAGTATTATACTGCCTTCTTATATCGAGGGCGAAATGCCATAATGGGGTACGGTTACATAGTTTTGTACATTTGATGCAGGGTTAGGAAGCTTGCAATGTGACATAGTATGATATTAACGTATTTTGCAATTTTGTCACAGGTGCATATACTTCCCAATACGTTTATTTATATCCACGAATCGCCCAAATTTTTGCATCTGCGTACAGTATAAAATATGAAGTGTATTTGGATTCAGATCGAAAATATCCGAAGATCATAAAGGTTTGAAACGAATCTTGGTATAAGGGTTCAGATTAAATACACATAGTCGATGTTTGATTGCTATGGTAATTTGACTTACGGATACATTTGCAACAGGCATTTTTAAACATACCTTTCATTTCATGAGAATGAATTTTGAGGTTCCATAAATTGATATCATCTATCAATCGTTATATATATATATATATATATATATATATATATATATATATATATATATATGTGTGTGTGTGTGTGTGTGTGTGTGTGTTGTACAATATTTCTTAGAGTTCGTTGTATTGTTATATGCAATATCGCAAACTAGATGCATTGTTTTAAGCCTGCTGAATGACAGAGCGTATTATGGTATGATATTTCGCGTTCGTCCGTCTGTCCGTATATTACATTTGTGTTTCCTCGTATTAATCGAGTTGTCTAACATCCAGCCTCAACAATCTTTGTTGATGGCTTGCACATGTTGCAACAAAGAAGCTTGCCAATTTTGGGGTCAAAGGGTAAAAAGTTGAGGTCATGAGGTTGACAGAAGAAAAACAAATTCTGCAAAATAACATTACTTATACATTACATAACTGAACCTAACCTTGTAAACCAATTGCACAGCGGGTAAGGAAGACGTGGGTGGATTTTGGGGAGAAAACATCGAAGTTAAAGGTCAATGTGACTGAAAAAAGAGAGAAGATCTCTGCACATAACGTTCAGTGTTCAACCTTATACAAAAACCAATTCATTTATCAGATTTTACAAGTTGGGTTAAAAGGTGAATTGTGAATCACTGTAACTGAAAGGTAAATAATAACTTTTGTATAATGTCTTTTTGTAAACCACATACCTTGTCTGATATTTGTGTATTGTTTGCGCTTAATGCATAGATGGGGCCTATTGCTTTTGAAATCAAAATGACAATGTCTCAAAAAAAAAAAGATTGTTTAGCATAAGAACTTTGGTTGTGGAGGGCGTTCCTTGACTACACTTTGGAGATTGGTAACACTTAAAATAATAAAGAAACAACAGTACAGCCACACGTACGCTTACCTACACATATAAAGATTGTTGACCGATATTTGTTCAAGGCTCAGTTGTTGTGTTATGGAAAGTAATTGAAAATCAACCTTCCTAGGTTGGTTGGTTAGTTTTAACAGCACAGTAACTCGAATAAATATCTAGTGCCAAGGCAGTAAAATACTGGCATCTGCCACTAAGCCACCACACTTCCTGTTGTTAATTAAGCTTAGTGGAAATTTTTCTTTTTTAAATGGTTGGACTATTTCACCCTGGTCTTCTTTTGCCATTGGTGTGAAACAGGTGTCATAGTGCTTTTTCTTCCACCCCTCTAACATCCTTCTGTACATCTAGGTATGCTTAAGGTTGGTTTTAAAGTTTGTTTGGTGGTCAATATTTTCTGGCGATATAAATGGATTATTAACGAAAGGATCGGTTTTGATTGGCTACTGTGTTGCTTCGAAAGTCAAGACAGTTTTGCTCCAATTATCTCTGCATGAAATAACCTGGTTATGTTGTTATACTCTAAAACACCAAACGAAAACATTATTTATTTTAATAGATTTTATCAGTGTTTTAAAAACATGAGTCGGGCATGACCCCTCAACTCTCATTCTCTCTCTCTCTCTCTCTCTTCCATCTTTATATATATATATATATATATATATATATATATATATATATATATATATATAAACTTGAATACTTTTGGCTAAAGGTGAGTTGCAATTGACATGTGCTTGTCAATTATTTACATTATTTACAAATGTATTACATACACAAATTGTATGTACTAATTATAAACCTATAAGCTCATCTTAAGTCCGACAGTACCTAATTTAAGCAAGACTTTATGTCTGCTAAAGTCTATTTATATTCTCGTGAAATGAAAAAGCTTAGAGACTTTCATTCAAATTAAAATTAAAAACAGCTGTGTTATATTTTGGCTGTAAGCATTCGTAAAAATGTACAGTTAATATTTTGTTCGTAAATCACAGAGTTCGATAGTGATATATTTGTACCAGTATATTCCAAGCTGTGGTAATTCAAAACAATCTGTAGTTCTCCTGTTTGTGCGTGTGTGTATATTTAATGTCATTTTTTGTTGTTGTTCTGTTTAGTTCATGAACAAGAAGAGTACGTTTTTCATGCTAGAGAGAGGTACAATCCAGGATATACGACCTAATCACACTATTTGTTAAGACGACTATGCTGGATCTTACTGTGAGACCTACTACACCTGAATTAAACAGTCATTTGAGATAGTGACACAAACTGACATATTCGACTGCTTTGATAATGTCTTCAATGTTTTGTACTACGATCTAGAGAGTCTGTACTCTTACACGAATATCACGCACTTATGTAGATAAATTAAACATGGCATGTACAAAATAAACATGTAAAGGTAAAACAATGGTTACTTTAGGAATCAACTTACACATTACAAAACGAGGCACAAAAATGAATTTAATGTTTCCACATAATAATGGGTTTTATGTAAGTCACGTTCGTCCACAATGGCAGGCATCGTTGACCACGCAAGCATTTGGCAAATAAAGCATATATATATATATATATATATATATATATATATATATATATATATATATATATATATACTGAGAGTAATATATCTCCTAAATTGCTTGGGCTACAAAGCTGAAGTCTGAATGGTATATGAGATAAACAATGCTTCATATATATCTTTGCAAGGACGAAAACATGAAGATATTCAGTTTGAGGAAAGGAACAAAATATGCAATCGAATTGTTAGGGACCTGTTACAGAAATGAAACATCTGCAATTTCTCACTTCGCTCAGAAGCGAATGCGCTTGTTTCCCTGGTTGTTTTACATGAATATGGTTTTCACCTTATCTTTTTTTTTAAAAGATTGACACAAAACACAGTTCAACCTTGCATAGTCGGGAAACTTTATATTCATCGGAGTTACACTAACTATACTATTCTTCTTGTAGTCACTTATTTCATAGCCTTCAACTGTTGTATGTAATGGCAAATGCAGTTGCTAATTCAACAATTTATGGTAAAAGTTTATCTGTTAAATAATGTCAGAAAAGCCGCACATTGCGAATGGAAAACAAACGAAAACAATCGTTGAACATATAGATCATTTCAACCAGCAAAGTGACAATTGTAAATTAAAACAGATCAGCAGATATATAAATGTCACAAAGTAAAAAGTGATAAAAAGCACTAATTAAAAGGTAAATACCGTAAATTGTCATGGAAACCCATGTATCATCAAAATAGTATTTCCTTTTTTTTTGATTCTTAATTATGTCCCCTCTCAAAATCACAGGAACATATTTGCTAAACAGGAAGACACTTTTTGTTGCCTTTATATCCTTTCAATAGAAGATCACTAACACCTAGTGTTTCTCTAACGATTCAGATGTATTCATCTACTATTGCATACCACTAATTCCAAAGTGACGGACATAAAACGAAAACAAAATACGTAGATTTATTGCTTTTATTCTTAACATATGGGAAGTTGGCACTGTCATATATTATGAAAGAAAGCATTAATACCTTGTTACTGTCAATTCCAAGCTCTACCTTCATGTTAATATATCATAATCATATATCACGATCGCATTATAATTTGTAAAGACTGTATTCCTATCATAACGTCTTATTGTGCATAAATTCTGAAGATCTTGTAATCACGGTATAAAGATACCTTTCGATTCGGTGTCTAATATGTCTAAAGCAAACGTTGTTTTACCAAACTTAGCCAGAACTGAAACAGTCATGATATAAGGCTCTTTCAAAGATACTCATTTTAGGATTGTTTATGTTGTTTTGCCGTCTGTTTCTGAAGGCTATACAACATCAAAACAACAATATAACATATTTTACCCAGGACAAACATATAATTATTTGCTTGGTTAGTGTACTTCGTTGAATGAAGGTAGCGTGCATTTGAATGATTTTGTGAACATTACCTGCCAAGGCTTTCCCACTTATTTTGTTAGTATACCATACATAATATACTACCATTTACGTACGTGAAACGTAACCTTTAAAATGTTAATATATATTTAGAAAACTAACAACCCTGTTTAATGCATTCGTGATATCTATAAATGTATCCTGTTTATAAATGTATCTGAACATTCCTGATTCTGAAGTCTCGTCATTATGTTATTTAAAGGTATTATCTTTTTATCCATGGTACAATCGCCTTTTTTAATATCATTTGGTACCATAATAACCTCAGATTCAGAAACAATAAAATGTCTTCATCATCTTGTTGCGTGACAGAATGCTTTCACACGTACCTTATTTAGTAGATTGTGATAAATGTTTCCATATGTACTACGACCTTTTAATATCTAAACGCATTCTAACACAACCATACCTTTTATAAATCTTCTTTAAAATTAGAGACCACTCCACACAAATAAATACACATTTCATATGGATATATAGGGTGCGTTATGTGTAGCCGTAAATTAATGTCCTGTTGAATATTTGCATACGCATGCACCAAAGCTGTAATATCCTATCATGTGTAATTTTAAACCAAGACAACGATAGTGGCAATAGGCTCAAAAGTATTTTAGAGTCACGTGTAACTATATTATGCTTTTGTTCTTCCTTTATGAACTTTACCTTGAGAAGATTAAACTGAAATTATATCATGATGATTCTGCTTCGCTTGGCGCTCGGCATTAAGACGTTAGCGTTAGTACTGATCAGCCTGTTGTCAGCATTATTTGACTGGGTGAGACATTATGCTACATGTCTGTGGCATGATGCCCCAGTGCTAGACACCACTATAAACTGCCACACTGCAGACATTGTAGCGATATCACTGAAAAATTGTTAAAGCTACATTAAAAATCCAAAACACACAAACACATACATCATGCTGAATAAAACTTTAACTCCATGTCCAAGCATGTCTCATGATCCGTATCTCTACCAGGCTTATGCAGTGTTAACTCTCTTTTAGGACTCAATGTACGTGAATCTAGTATTAGTTTTAGTATAGTTGTTATAGCTGCTATATCAACGATTTTCTCCTTGTCTACGTTGTCGTGAAATAAACGAGTTTGTTTCTGCATTTAGTGAGTGATGTAATAATTCGTTATAGGGTCGTATTCTAAACTCTGAATCATTGTTAGAAACTCTTTTTCATCGATAACATTTTCAGTGTAATTGTGACTTCTAAACCATGTGCGAGAATATAGGGATAGTGTGGACAGTGATCAGGTAGAATCTGGATGTATAATCGAATCTTAAGTTTCGTTACGTAAGGTGTCGAGCTTATGGAACTGCATTGGCTGCTCTTTATTGCAACTTTCTCTCATTTTTCACTCATGATTCCTTGTTCTAATTTGCTGGTACGTGCAGTAGGCGGTCACGTTAAATATGCGCAGTTGATCTAAATGTACAAGAGTCAGGCACAGATCAGTGATAGCAGTCTTGCGTGATTAGGAGGATGTTGAATTGATGTTATCGAATGCTTTCAAACTGAAAGTCACTGAACACA
This sequence comes from Sinohyriopsis cumingii, assembly GCA_028554795.2. Lineage (NCBI taxonomy): Eukaryota > Metazoa > Mollusca > Bivalvia > Unionida > Unionidae > Sinohyriopsis > Sinohyriopsis cumingii. The sequence goes on along the minus strand of CM068831.1, from coordinate 72,323,786 downwards.
TTAGTAGCGATTATCTGCAAGACATTACAGAAGCTCGGAAATCGTTATTTAGAGAGTTAAAACTTCTCAAAAATAATTATCCACAATCAAAATTTACTATACAGTTCCCGGCGGCGAATTAACCTTGGATGGTAATACATTCAAAGATGTGGGTTTTTATTTTCAAAATTATCGTCAATTTATTAGACTCAGCAGACGGAGAAACAATAACATGTCCATCTGTTCTTTGCTAATTATTAATGACGAGAACAAGTCGAAAGGCGCACAAGCCTCTCAGGTCATTGAGATAGAACTTTAGAAACAATGATGATGATGATGCTGACTGACAACCAAAGGGGTCGGATCTGAAGGCAGCATTGTGGAAAGTGATGACGACTTGCAGCAGATGACACCATTAACTATCACATATGCTGTCGAAATGGGTTTTGGAACTATATTGTCGACAGAACCTGTAGAACTTATAGAAGCAACACCAGAGAAAGAACCTTCACAACCTTCAAATAAAGCACCAGAGAGTTCGAACGGTGGCTCAGACCGTCGTGCATCATTACCATTTAGGAATATATGGAGAGTTAAAAAGTCGGTCGTTGTATTGATTCCACAGCAATGTCAAATTAACTTCAAACCTTGGGTATAACAAAGATATATTTAAAGACAGATACCCTGAATTCTGCGAACTCATCCAAATATATGATATTTTTGTGTATGCTTTATTCAGAACAACGGAACATATTGTGATAAAAATGCCATCGAGGACGAATACCACTATTTTTTTTAATCCCAAATTTCACAAAATGGGCATAATATAAAACCGTGTTATTACTGCAACCCATCTTTTGGAACGTTACAAACCTTATTTACCACCAATAATCACAACATTCTCCAAAATATTGATAAATTTGTTACTGTAATAGTAAAAACAATATCATTAATTGTGTGTTCTCTACAGAGCGGAAATTTACCGTTCCTTCACAACTATATATTATTTTCTTTCTTGCAACTTTTGTACACTCCGTGATAGACATTCTGCTCTACCATAACAATGTTACGTTTATGGACCCAAGATGTCTCAGATTACTTTCGAATGTTTAGTCTTGCTATGATTGATAAGGTTGACCTCTGATGTGAATTGTATCTCCATATGTTAGTGACGTCGGCTCACAATATTGTACTAGGTGTTGTCTTCTCAGATGATACCTATGCGTGGCCTGATATTGATTTGTATTAAAAAAAAGTTCTGTTCTCTTCTCTTCGTTCTTACAGTCAGATATAACCATTAAATATGTGTAGGTCATGTAAATGTATTAATCATTTAACTTGAAAATGTCATCATTGCCAAAACAAGTTATTATTTTTACGTTAGTCAGCAATCTCGCCAGTTAATTAATCACTAGAAGTTCGGATGTCCTTTCACCTTCATATCAACATCTATGAAAATGCTACCAGTTGGAATCAAAATATTCCTTCAAAATGTTCTTTCCACAACTTTGTATCTTCTGTTTGATTATAATAGTACCGGGAGTATAGATAATAAAGTGATGGGATGGTTTTAGATTTTAAACGCCTTGATGTGCCTTTGCTTGTATATTGCTTTTGTGTTGTTAGTTATTTTTCTTAAAGTACTGTTTAATAGCTGACATAATGTCGAAAAATGACATCTGAACGATAATGAGACTACCATACGGTCAATATACATCTAGCAGTATTTGAATTGCACATTAAATTTTGATTTACATGACTAAAATTGGGTTCTTTGTGCTTCCCTCTAAAGTTTCAAAAGACAAATAGAAGAAAGAAATACAATGCACCATATACGTTATTCAATAACGGAATAACACATGGTCTTGTCACCATCTTTAATTCATGAAATCAATTGTCTTCGCTCTGTTTTTGTTATAAATTCTAAATGGCCTCTGCATATCATCAACGACATCTCTCTCTCTCTCTCTCTCTCTCTCTCTCTCTCTCTCTCTCTCCATGTGCACAAGTACTAAAAAAATAAATGAAACAATGTGTTAGCTGCTTCAAATACCAGACCGTTTGCTATTCGTCCACTAATTAAAAATAAACCATTTTAAGGAAGCTGATTTTAACACAGCCGTCAATACTTATAAAACATGCTGCATTATAGTTTGTAGGATCTTGCTTGCTTGAAAATAAGAAATTAGAACCGTCTTCCAGATAATAAACACACACACACACACAGATATATATATATATATATATATATATATATATATATATATATATATATATATATAGATAGATAGATAGATAGATAGATAGATAGATAGATAGATATATACAGCTATAACACGATGCTTGCTCGGGGTCCAAAGAATAACATCACCATATAAGGGAGATCACGTTAACAATTGTATAGACAATTTTATCCATAGAAAATGAGCATCGGAATTTCAGTGCCATCAGTTTTAACTAGCCTCTTGATCTTATAATGTTTGTTTTGTTCGCCCGGTTTTATCAGACATAAAATATACTTCAGTTTTGAATGTATAGATGCCAATATGTCGGAAAGTGTGCACGGAACAGTTAAGGCAACATTAAATACAGTACTGGCGTTAATATTCTAGTAGGGATACGAATAATCGGCGTTTCCGAGGGCGTGTATTTATGGGTGCAGGCTTCTTTTCTAATTATCGTTATGCCGGTGATTTATAACGAAGTAGCAAAGCCTGAAAAATATTTGCGAAAGCATTTCGTTAGGTACTGCATTCAAGGTTGTAACTAAATGTAAGAGCAGCATAAATTAGTCATGCATCTAACATCGAGTAAACATGGATCTACTGCTAAATTATAACTGAAGAAACATGTAGTTTAATCGGACAACACACATGATAGTAGTAAAATAATGCCTTTCAAAGTTTTATGTCAAGCATTGAGTATGTGCAGTCTCTATACTACATGCAGTGCCTCTTAGTCCTCTGATTTTTGTTTGTATACATGAAAACGTATCAAAGTTTTGGATTCTGGACATCAATTTTAAACTGTTACGAGTTCATGCTCTTAAAATAAGTAACATTAGAGAGTGAAGGCAACATGTTTTATAAAATTTAACAAATAGATCTTTCCCTAAACTACAAAGTAAAAATAATAAGAAAAAAACTTACGGTATTGGGAATTAAATCCAAAATAAGTCATGTCAATAAAAAGTTCTAAGTGAATCGCAGTTCAAGTCCCAATGAAAATATAAGATGGAAGGCGATGACGTATCCCATATTCGCCGTCGTACTGATGTGTCAACAGTCTCATGTTGAATCACAGAAAATATTATTCCAGTGTTTGAATTCCGTATAAATTTCGGTGCATGTCTTTGTCCAAGAATTAATTTAGAGCACTTTCGTATTTCCAGGGAAAACAATAACTTGAGTTCAATAATTTCAATAAAATAAAATTTCAGCACCAAACTGGACACAGCATGAAACAACTTGACGTCTCAAGAGTTATGGCACGACTGTTATAAATCTTCTCATGACATCATTTATTAGAGCAACTAAAACGCAAAACAGATTCCCGGATGAGGGTCAAGAGTTCATCCTTCTGGAAAAAGAGAAAATTGTTTGCGAATCAACACGTGCCTCTCGTCAAGTAGTTCAGGTTAAACCTTGACTCAACTAAATCAGGCTTACTCTGAGAAAGAATAAAAATAATATATATATATATATATATATATATATATATATATATATATATATATATATATATATATATATATATATATATATATATATATATATGTATATATATTTACCAAAACTTTCACTGATTGTAAAGTCAACAACTAGATACAATATTTATATTATTAGGTATTTATATCAATAGAATAAATAAAAAAACATCAATCAAATCAAACAGAATGGAACTTAATTCTGAGAAAAATTAAGTCCAGTAAACAATATTACATTACAATAACATGTAATGGAATTAAGATAAAATTAAAACTAACAAACAAACAATTAAATTATATATATATATATAAAATATTTCACAGTTTTGTACCCATAAAACATATTTGTTGTAGGTAGCACCTTATGACGTCAACTATGACGTCATACAGTCATGTATTTGACCGATGATTCCAAATATAGTTCATAGATAACAAGTTTTCTTTATTAAAGTAATAAACATATTCTTACATTTGTTCTCATCTGAGATCGTCTGTGTTTATTGTTACATATTAAGTTAGATAATGTTATGTTACTTGTGCTGTTATGGATATGAGCAATATTTTGCTCTAATAACGTTTACATATATGTTAAGTCGTACAATACAATTTTCTATGTGTTCCCATTGCACTTTTTGACAGGATCGCATTTCATGTCTATTAATGCGTAAAGACCAACTGTTTTAGCAATCTTGTGTAATCTTTTTATAATGATATATATATATATATATATATATATATATATATATATATATATATATATATATATATATATATATATATATATATATATATATTACGTTCCGCACGAAAAACCGTTAAGCTGTCGCTTTTACTTTTAACGATGTGAAGTTCTGTGAGGAGAGATAGAGATGTGAGAATATCTTATTAAACTCCTAGCAAATTGCATACACTTGTACTATGATTAGAAGAGCAATAGATCTTTGTACATTCATAATAAATCAGCCATGGTTCAATATGTATGCTCCTCTTTTGTCAGTCTCCCCCTTTACAGTGCTAATATTATTTGTCAGAATTATAAAGCTAGTTTTGCAACTCCTTAACTGATGTAATCGTACAGCAAAGAGCTAGACACCTCTCCAAAGCGGTATAAAGCATATACTCTTGTTGGCCTACACATTTTGTATGGACGGATAGATCATACAATCTGTCCTTGAGTTTTTATCCGTCTTAAAGATAACGACGAATTCGATAAAAATGCGTTTACTATTTATGTACCAACATAAAGTATATATCAACTGCATTCCGTTAAACACAAATCACAAATCTAGATAATGTGTACGAAACCAATTGTCACAAAATACCACACCGATGACTAATACGTTCGTTTGTGAAACGCCTTCAGAGTGAATTAGACGCCCTATTTTAATTAAGTCTTAATATATTTATCAACTTTATGTTACAAAGAGATTAGATTCAAGTTCTTACCACTGGTTCTCCTCTCCCTACGCGAACTAGTATTTAACAAAATATCATGCATGCTATTTTGTCAAAATGTACACTTGATTCATTCAAGAAGAAAATTTAATATATTCGTTCTCAACAATACGTAATTTCACTTTCCTTTAGAAACCTCTGCTGGGCGGTTATTGTTATGTGCACCCCTAATTATGCACGCAAATGGACTAAGCTGATTGTTTTTTGTTTTATTGCAATGTGTCTAAAAGCTCTTCTGAACAAGTGGATTTTTATACAAGGGACAAGTGATTGCTCAAAAGCCACTTGTCGTTGGTTTGTGTGAGATAAACTATTTTTGGGACACTCGATGTGTACGTATAACAACCCCAAGAATGTTAGCAGTTAACCCAACCAAATTTCAACAGGGTAAATAATGGTGCAACGGAGCTTGGTATATACAGGCCTACGCGCTCCAAACCGTTGCTATCTTGGAGCTGTGATGCCTTTTGCCACCAGTGTGGAAATATATACAGCAAGCCAGGTTATTTTCTCTTAATACCTTTCCGTTATTATGTTGCTTTTTTGTATACAGTAAACCTGTGCAATATCGGTTGAAACTGTTTTGTGTCGTCGTGGCATCTGGGAATACGAGTTTTGCCATGGCGAAATGATGATGGAAAGAAAATTGATTAGTGAAATAGTAACACCCCGTAAAAATCTGAATGGTGTCAAGATTTGCTTTTATATTGCCTGACATAACGATATTCATATTTATCTCCACTACTCCAAATGTCAGCCATTTGGAATTACTTGTATGTGAAACTAAGTGTTTCCCCTTCGTCAAACTAATGATGAGACAGTTGCACTTTTGACGTGGTGGGTGGTAGTTACTCATCAGTAGACTAGGAGATAGCTAAATGTAGTGCTGGAATAGGGATTCCAAACATGACTACAGAAAAATTAGATCACTCAACTTAAGTAAATTAATAAATGTTACGTCTAAAGTTAATGTTTTTATCCTTTTGGGGTGGGATGATTAATATGAATGTTATTCTTTACTTATGCTGGTTTCAGGCATACATCATAGAACAGTCTCTGCACCTCTGTGAGGAGACATATCAAGAGACTGTCGGGTACAATAATTAAGATATCTGTTTGACTGGAGACTGTCGTGTACAATAAGTAAGGTATCTTTTTGACTGGAGAATGTCGTGTATAATTCGTAAGGTATCTTTTTGACTGGAGACTGTCGTGTATAATTCGTAAGGTATCTTTTTGACTGGAGACTGTCGTGTACAATAAGTAAGGTATCTTTTTGACTGGAGACTGTCGTGTATAATTCGTAAGGTATCTTTTTGACTGGAGAATGTCGTGTACAATAAGTAAGGTATATTTTTGACTGGAGACTGTCGTGTACAATAAGTAAGGTATATTTTTTACTGGAGACTGTCGTGTATAATTCGTAAGGTATCTTTTTGACTGGAGAATGTCGTGTATAATTCGTAAGGTATCTTTTTGACTGGAGAATGTCGTGTACAATAAGTAAGGTATCTTTTTGACTGGAGACTGTCGTGTACAATAAGTAAGGTATCTGTTTGACTGGAGACTGTCGTGTACAATAAGTAAGGTATCTTTTTGACTGGAGACTGTCGTGTACAATAAGTAAGGTATCTTTTTGACTGGAGACTGTCGTGTACAATAAGTAAGGTATATTTTTGACTGGAGACTGTCGTGTATAATTCGTAAGGTATCTTTTTGACTGGAGACTGTCGTGTACAATAAGTAAGGTATATTTTTTACTGGAGACTGTCGTGTATAATTCGTAAGGTATCTTTTTGACTGGAGAATGTCGTGTATAATTCGTAAGGTATCTTTTTGACTGGAGAATGTCGTGTACAATAAGTAAGGTATCTTTTTGACTGGAGACTGTCGTGTACAATAAGTAAGGTATCTGTTTGACTGGAGACTGTCGTGTACAATAAGTAAGGTATCTTTTTGACTGGAGACTGTCGTGTACAATAAGTAAGGTATCTTTTTGACTGGAGACTGTCGTGTACAATAAGTAAGGTATATTTTTGACTGGAGACTGTCGTGTATAATTCGTAAGGTATCTGTTTGACTGGAGACTGTCGTGTACAATAAGTAAAGTATCTTTTTGACTGGAGACTGTCGTGTACAATAAGTAAGGTATATTTTTGACTGGAGACTGTCGTGTATAATTCGTAAGGTATCTTTTTGACTGGAGAATGTCGTGTACAATAAGCAAGGTATCTTTTTGACTGGAGACTGTCGTGTACAATAAGTTAGGTATATTTTTTACTGGAGACTGTCGTGTATAGTTCGTAAGGTATCTTTTTGACTGGAGAATGTCGTGTACAATAAGCAAGGTATCTTTTTGACTGGAGAAATGTTCAACACTAACTAGATTTTTTTAAAATAAACACTATAAGGCTATCAACCCACATCGTATGTTCCTTTAATGTGACCTTTGGCATATTTCCTTCAATATTCATTCAATTCTGTTTCAGATGGTTTGTGTTGTGGTCAGCAGATGATGATGTTGACGCTAAGCAACATGATTACGAAAACATCAACATCTAGCTTAAGGTTAGGAAACTAGTCTGTATCAAATATCTAAACACGCTCTCTCGCCACCTTTGAAACTCGTATGGTTGCAAAACGTCAAGTTAATTTGTCTTTAATTTGACGTACAATAATTAAGATATATGTTTGACTGGAGACTGTCGTGTACAATAAGTAAGGTATCTTTTTGACTGGAGACTGTCATGTAGGTCAGACGGACGGAAGAGGGGAGGGGACAAAAAGTGAGTTAAGATAGCTCACAATTGCTATAAAAGCATAACCATACACGAGAATCAACGTACGTCCAGATCATCGCAGTTATATACTTCATGATACTGCCTTCTGAAGGAGTATATATTATATTAAAACGGTACTTGAATGCTATAAATTATACTACAGTTCTTTACTATTTAATTCCGAAATATACATTGCAATTGTAAATGCATGTACATTCAAAAACACAGATGCAAAATCTGAATGACAAGTTAAACACTCGGTTAATAACAGTTTAGTTTAATACATAATCGGAGGGGCCATGGTTTTAAATACACCGATTAAAACAAAACCCAGACCTTGCTATGTAACTAACAGCAAAATACAAATTAAATCCGCTTTAATTGTGATGTGTTGTCATACTTCTTTACTTGAAATTCAAGTTGGATAGACTGTAGTATTGGCTTTTTCCTACATCCGTTGACAACAACTAAGTGAATGTTGAAATATAAAATTATGAAAGTCACTAATGTTAAATTGGTGTGACATCGTCGAAGCGTTCCATATCTGGCTCCGTAAAGTCGTTGGCACAATATATATTATATTCATTTTCTGTTTGAAATTGTGCATCCAAATCCTCATCTCTAAATAAAAAGTTTGAACGTAACCCTCGCAAACGTAACATATAAAGACATAACCAGTGACACATAAAGATTTGGAATTGAGGACAAAGAAGTTAACTATATACATGCGATCTTATCAGTCCTGAAGCTGTTTAGTATCCCAGATCGTTGTGGTTTCCGATTCATAATTATCAAGCACTGCAAAAGGCATGGGTTTTCGTTTCCTGCTCAACCATTGGAGCATATTTGTTGCACAAGTGTTGCATCATATGAGTGTGACCCATCCTTGTCCTGATCTCCAATTTTGCAGCAAAAATAAAGGTGATAGGCTTTCTTAACCATAGTGGTTACATTGCGCTTTTTGTGATGCACACGTCACTTCACCAAAAGCATAGCTGACATTTTCTTCATTGTTGACACAAGTACGAGGCATCTCTGCTCACTTTGGCCAAACAGAAATGTGTTCCGTTGCTAAATCAAACACTGGCAAATAAGTGCAGGAAACGGTATAATTTATAGAGCTAATATAAGGCAATGTCTTCAGCAGAATGATGTAAACTTAGTTATGATTATATCATCCATGGCTTCTAGAAATAACATGATGTATTTCATATCATGTGTGATGCAATAGCAGCTTCTGATTGCATCATTCATTATTTTGTCTAAAAAGCAACTACTGTCCAAACCCAGTCTTAGATGTGTTCATAGATCAGTCCGATATGTATTTTAATAATTTCTGGTTTAACTGAAGTTACCTTCCCTTTTTAACTCACTGATCCTCCACCATTACTAAGTCAAGGGTCGTATATACTGATCAAGTATCATATCTTTTAAACTAGAGCCAATCAACAATCTTAATCATCATTTGCTTTCTCAGTGACCCAGAGTTAGCAATGTTTTAATACTTTATTTTGTTAGCATTTTGGCTGTAGACCAGTGTAATTGGACAGAATACAGAACGAACGGAGAGATGAATTTATGACAGACGTGGGCAACGTCCTCCTTGGGTGCGGGGTTGAAAAGCGATGTTTATGCCACTCCATATGATGTAATAAGCAGATAAAACCAGGTCATGTATTAAACATGCCAATTATCAAACAAAATCATATACTTATCTAATTCGATTGTGTAAATTAAGTTGAAATTACCCCTATCTGCAAGTGCACGTTTGATTCGTACTCAAGCATACTGTTGTTTCTAATAGTAAACCGTCTGAAGGAGATATTTTCAAAAGGCCAAAATTAAATAAGGAGTATATGTAAAATATTGAAAGCCTGCAGAATAAAGAAAGAACATCGCCTCTTTAGAGCAAAGCTCTTGCTGGTTGCTTAGTTGTTGTTGCATTTGTGCCCTTCATCACATTTACTGGAATAAAATACATTTTTAACTTGTAGCTGTTTATTGTGTGATTGAGTCTTAGAGGGTACAATGATTTGACAATACGGTTCACAGTGAGCCATCTTAAATATTTTAACTGTCTTCTGTGCTCTTTAGTGTTTTCCTAGGAAACAGATTTGCATGTTTTCACGGCTTTTATGTACCTAGCAGCTGCTCAGTGAAGGTATTCATCCATGGCTTAGAATGATACGAATTAAAGAATGAAAGTGGTATGATATGACAATTTCATATGTAATGCTGACTGACAGCTTCAGGTTCTGTAAATGTAACCCCATTCAACTGCATTCAGTAGATGGACTATTTATATTTAAACCTGTCTTATATTTTGTATTACCTTGTTTTGTGCTTATACAATTGTAACTCATATTGGTTGAATTTTGTGCAAATATAGAAATTTTATTTAAGTATCTTTATGTCTTTGTTCCTTTATGTTTGTATAATATAAATCCTTTACGATGCAACCTGTTTTCTTATACCTATTTCAGTTTAATATTTTACTGAACTCTGTATTGTAAGGTTTCCAGTACTTGCCAACTCTGTAAAGCTCGGTGATATGTTGGAACGTGTCGAATATATATCATAAACTGTGGCAATGAGATTTCAAATTTACTATCACTGGTTAAAGCGAAATTTATATCAGAATACAAGTAACCTTTGTCCAGATTCAAGTGTATAATGGCCTTACCATGTTTCAGCACAATTGAAGGGAATGTGAACAATACAAAATGACGGTTGTATGTAATCTAAAACAGTTACCTGAAAAAGTAGAACCAACCTGCTGGAAGATTAATGTGAAAGCAGACTTGGCATACAACATGGAAAACGTTCAAACGACGAAGAAAGAAAATAAAACAGCCAAAGTTGGCAATATAAAGAACAGAAACAAAACATGACATTTGGCACCCGAAATGAAACAAGTTCGATCAATTTGATTTATTACATTTCAGGCGGTGTTGTAACTGTTTATTGATCTAAATGCATAGCTGCTGAAATAGCAAATCCTGTAGAAAATACAATCGTTGAGACCAATAAAATCAACATTACACCAGATAGAGGTGATAGGACTTGTCTACATCCAGTTCGAATCCTTGCCTTTATCCGCCCACTTTGCTGCTATCTTTTAACTTTTAAGAAATAAAAAACACAATACCTACCAACAGTAAGTTATATCGAGTGAAACAGAAAAGCATGGTCAACATTTTTATCATGCAGCGCATGAATCTGCTCTCTCGGTTCCATGCAGAATATTATTGACTAAACTGTTGAAGAAGAATACCGGTCCACCATTAACAATGGACACTGGAGACATTGCCAAATTCATTATTCCATCTTTACTTCGTAATCAACTACCTAATAACACATGCCCTTATAAATGATACAATTGTTGACACACTAGAGGCAACATAAAAATCATACAGGAACAATACGGATGAAACACAAACTCAAACTTACAATGTTAAATGATTTCACTTTCGCTAAGAAATAAAACAGCTTAAACCTGAGAGAAAACGTCAAATTGAATCAACACATCGACCACATAATTTATCATGCAGCATCATGCTCTGCTATTAATCTTGCTTAGAAAATTGTTTCTGAAAGAATTCTTGAATTTAATAGTCGATTCCCAATGTCGAGTTACGTTTTAGTCAGGTTATAATTGACTACTGGATATATAATGTACTTTTACCTCACAACCTTAGTGATCATTAAATACCATATATTGGTTACGGCTAGGTGTCTATTAATGGTCCAAAAATAACGTTGAATTCTGAAAACAAAGCCAAGTATAAGGTCTAATGTCAGCGTTACAGCAATACAACCTCAAACGGTAAGCACACGTGCAGGGCATGATAAGCACACGTGCCGAGCACGGGATGCCATCTACAAAGTCAATAAAAACGGCTACTACTTCAAATTATTAGCTGTCTCCTTCCAATACATGAGTGAAATAGTACTGATGTGCGCTGTTTCGTTATATCCTCGACTGTTTATTGACAATGGTTTTTATTTCAGTATTGCTATGATTTAGAGAGACCAAACACTATGGATAGGTGAGAACGAAATCAAAGGTAGCATACAAAACCTTTGAATTAGTTGGTTCTAGCACGACATTTCCAGATGGTATGCCAAGTAGAGCAGACTTATGTGTTGCTTGAAATTGTAATTTATGTACTTGTTACTTTGGGATTTCTAGGATTCGTTGCAAAACCTGTCGAGCACAAAATAATCAACAATGTTCCAAAGAGAATGAAATAGTAACATTTGTAAGGAATATGTTGAAAAGTATTGAATATATGATACTCATAATAGTAAGTGACAATGAAATCTATCATACCGATTTTACTGTGATGTTCAAATTATGCAGCAAATAAAAGTCCTATAATGGACAAACCAAAAGGTGTTTAGAGGAAGATTTGAAATATTCCTTTATTTCTTTCCTGCATTGATATTCATTATAATTTGGTCCAGTTTGTAATTGTTCATGCACAGTTGCCTAAACTAATTAAATATGTCACTAACCAAAACTGTATCAATTCATTAATATTAGTCACCATGAGTTTGAGTTGAAAACTTCATTGACATTGTTTTCTCATTCATACTCGTTATTTGATGCAGGACTTGAGCAATTAGCTGAAAGTCTCGATTTTTACCCTAGTTGTTTAGAAAAACTCCCAAGGTTATTCACGTATTCACGTCGGTAATGTCTTTCCTCAAATATGTAGACTGCTTATTCGTAAGCAGTTACTGTATCTATGTGGACATCGTATCACTTATAATGTGTTCCGTGTACTGCCGCCTTAGTCTAAAGTTATATGCAAACATCATTATCTGTTTGACTATTATTTCTTGTCCGTTTCGTTTAATCCTTTCGTAAACAACGTTATTGTGAATTAGATGTATGCACATCAACGTTGTCGCTAGCGTGGTCAGTTCGATGTTTTTTGTCAAGATTTATTTCCTGTCGAAAACGATAAAACGAATAATTGTCTTATCAACTCAATAAACAATCATTTGTACTGTACAATTTAGGAAAAGACCAGTAAGGTATTTGCATATTAACATGTGGAAACAGTCACAACCCACACATGAAGGAGTATATAACATAAATAGCTTTCTCAACTGTAAAGCATTGTGTTATGCATTTCGAAAGAATTTATATCATATGTTTGTGCGCAGGTGCATATGCGTGTCAGGAATCCCACAGCTTTTCACCAGTTACTGAAGGATAGCTTGCAAAACATCCTACCACACACACACACACACACACACACACACACACATATATATATATATATATATATATATATATATTAGGAGGGGTTTAAAATCGAATCATAAGCTATCGCAGGGCGGAAATTTTAAATGCTTCTTCAATTTCAAGTTAGTCTTCAGATTTAAAAGTATACGGCAGAGTGAATATAACCAAGAACTTTGTGATGAATCTCGTTTTGAAATCTTTCTAATTCATCTTTTATTTTGGCAGATAGAACAAAATTTGCTTAACTATGATTAATCATTTAAATTTTTTAAATTTGTTAACGGTTCCATTTTTATAATATGCATCTGCACTTTTCCTGTTACTACAGGTAACACAGTGTGTTATATAATATACTTTTTACGACAAGATTAGAAAACATACCAACCTGCAAGCCATAAAAAGCGCATAGCAGGTCTGACCCATTTTGGAATCCAGCCAACTCGTTCCATGTCAGAATGTTAAGCAATGTCTCACAAGAATTACTTTCCAAAAGGGAGTAAAGGTAGATTTACGCGACTTTTTCTTAAACATAAAATGCGACGATTTCTTGGTTAATGCTTCACTGTCTTCTATGTGATACGTGGAGGCGGGTTTAACATTAATTACCATGGTTAACTTGTTTTAATGTAGCTTTCTACGATTAGACACATTTATGAGACGGTTGGGATTTTCGGGATGCACTTAAACCGTAAAACCTGTCCTTAGACATTAATCTTTGATATCATTGAAATCTTATAACTTTCAATTGTTTGATACCTATGCTACTGTTTAAATGGCTTTTGTTTCATTAGTTATATTGGCACTTCTGAGCATTAATATCTGATGTATGTGAAATGGGAGCTAAGTGCCTGTTCCAATGACACACTGGCTGGCAACACATGCTGACCTGGATTATATAGAGATTCCTGGGTTACAAATATGAGGCTCAGCCAACTTAGTTTTTGCGGTTCCCATACGTGAAAAAGTAACTAAGGCAGGATGAACGACCTTGAGTGTAACTTCTACTCTGCCCTGTAACTCTCCATGAGGATGTTGCAGCGAGTAATCGCTAAAGGAAGAAAGATTAATCTACCCTCATTTTAACACGCCTTTTATCTTAATAAATGATTACAGTTGGCATAATTTTATCCAGTACACATAACTGCAACACTTAAAGATAAAAACTTAAATTTGGCATTACAAAAAGCAAAACTGTCCAAAAGATGTTTATTATGAAAAATAAATTCAGCTTAAGCAGAATGACGGAAACTGTATAATAATGTGGATGGGTTCCATCACTGTTCTGATAGAAACTATTAAAAGTGTAAGTACAGTGCGGTTATTAATACATATCAAGACAGTCCGTAAATTTGGAAATGGTGGAAAAAACAAGGAGTGGGGTCAGTTTACTAGCATAACTATAGTCACTTCATATATTAAGTCAATGACGTTAATTCATAATATTAATGAGCATTGAGGACACATAAATTCCTTCCCCTCGGTGTTGACCACCGTCATATGTCAAGTGAACTCACTCGCTTTGTTTTCGAGCTTTACCTTTTATTAGAAATTTGTTTGTGCTTCAAGTAAGATTAAAATGACCATTATTTACAAATGTTTGAGGCAACACCCTTTCTTCACACACTGTTTATAAAAACAGGTTCTAAATTTTTCAACAATACATTTTTGCAACTAATACAGAGCTTTCGATTAGTTTGTTCCGTAAGTACTTCACGGATGTAACGTATGACTGCATCGACATCTTTTTATTACATCACCCATTGAAAGGTATTATAAATTGTTCTAGAACACAAACTCCTTGGACAAAATTACTCCGATAATTACCCCCCCCCCCACGACAAATTCTCTGCTTGACCCCCTTTAAAGCAACTCCCTGGACAACAACCTCCGATAATTACCCCCCTCGACAAAGTCTCTGCTTGGCCCTCTTCAAAGCAGATCCCTGGACAACAACCTCTGATGAATACAGACATGTTCAGCAAAATAAATTTGGATAATGATTAACTTCTAAGAACCGATGCGTACATTTTGCTATCAAATAAGCAGCGGACAACATACACGTACATGTTACATCAGCTCGTGAAAAGCTCCAATTCCCACCAACCAATCAGCACTAGAATGGACTTGAAAGATTATCGATTAAGGTTATCCTTGACGTAGAATTGAAAAGGTTTATTCTCCCGTTAAGTACAACGTTTATTATATATACATCGCAACATTGAATACCTCGAATGGCGGCCATATGGTTTCTGTTCGCTGCCTCAGTCATTAACACGTGTGAAATTGTAGACGGGCAAACTTATCAATAAACACAGCATTTCAAAGACTACATTGAGATACTTACATCGCTAGATTACAGAGGCAAGTTTTTATATCACAGTATGAGATATTTTTGATCGATCTTGGTAGGATCACGCACAGGCGATGCCGTTACAAGTCCGCTGCACGCAGATGCTAAAAGGCACCCACCTGTCCCTCCAGGAGTGCGTTATCCTGATTAAAATTCATTCTTTGTTACTTTAGGTTCAGAACTATGTCACCACAGACATGCTACAATAACTGATACAGATGATGTTTGTGCCCTGCGATATTGTCATAAGAGTGTCTACCATGGTGTTTATTTTCCTATGGGATTATTGGATTGAAGCATTATTGTCAAAGAGTTGTCCTTGGGTTAAAATCCTGATTACAATGCAACATTATTACTGAGCAAATTATCATTTCTTTCGGAGACGATGCTTACACATCTTAATGGTTAATTTCCGTGTGTGTAAATTTCGTGTTGGCTTCCATCGCACAGAACAGACTATCATTTATCTATATATACAGTTATGTATATATATATATATATATATATATATATATATATATATATATATATATATATATACTGTATATATAGATATATGATAATCCGTTCTGTGCAATGGAAGCCAACACAAAATTTACACACACGGAAATTAAACATTAAGATATATATATTTGGACGTAAATCGCTACACTTTAAAAACACACATCACACCCACCCACCCACATATATATATATATATATATATATATATATATATATATATATATATATATATATATATATATATATATATATATATATCTGTGTGTGTGTGTGTGTGTGTGTAAGATTTCACTAATATCGAAGATTTACTGTCTAAGGACAGGTGTCGCGGTTTAAGTGTATCCCGAAAATCACAAACTTGTCATAAATGCGTCTAATCGTAGAAAGCTACATTAAAACAAGTTAACCATGGTAATTAATGTTAAACCCGCCTCCATATATCACATAGATGACAGTGAAGCATTAACCAAGAAACCGGGACATTTTATGTTTAAGAAAAAGTCGCGTAACTCTACCTTTACTCCCTTTTGGGAAGTAATTCTTGTGAGAAATTCCTTAACATTCTGACATGAAACGTGTTGGCTGGATTCCAAAATGGGTCAGACCTGCTATGTGCGTTTTATGGCTTGCAGGTTGGTATGTTTTCTAGTCTTGTCGTAAAAAGTATGTTATATTACACACGGAGTTACCTGTAGTAACAGGGAAGGTGCAAATGTACATTATAAAAAAGGAACCGTTAGCAAATTTAAAAGTATAAATAATTAATCATAATTAGGCAAATTTTGTTCTTTCTGCCAATATAAAAGATGAATTAGAAAGATTTCAAAACGAGATTCATCACAAAGTTCTTGGTTATATTCACTCTGCCGTATACTTTTAAATCTGAAGACTAACTTGAAATTGAAGAAGCATTTAACATTTCCGCCCTCCGCTAGCTTATGATTCGATTTTAGACCACTCCTCTCCTTCTCTCGCCCGATCCTGGTTGCGTGGTGCTTGTCACGAGGAACTCTCAACCGGGAACGTACAGAATTAAGTGGTACCTATATCAAACAAATTCGTGTGCTTTATAGTGTTTCGCTAATCTTATTCACAAGGCACGATGCAGCATAGCATGTCAAATTCTTACATTGAAAGTCAATTGCAGAGAGAGGATGAGGAGATGGAATTTAAAACGGACGGGGTCAAATTTTCCTCTACTTTCAGCTAAAAAAAGCAGTAACCCATAGTCAAAATGCGCATCATTAAAGCTTGTACATGCATACCATTTCGTTCCAATAGTTTACGTCATACACATTAGCATGACTAGTATTGATAATAATGACATAGTTTTCATATACTAGTTTCCTTTCCTCTCGTTGTTTGACCAATGGCGCTCTAGGATGCGTTACGTTAATATGTGACTATATGGTCTATTCTTAGGTTATAATGCAAAACTCGTTACACATTAAATCACTGATACATATGTATCAGAGTGGTGCTGAAAGAGCAAACACAATCTGAAAATGTGCTACAGTAATTTGATGGGAACAAAATAAATATATTCAAACCACAGAAGTATTTACTGGATCAATCTGATTAAAATCATATCTATGATGTGAAGATCTGACGACGACCGCTTAATAATCATGTTTTGGTGACTTTTGAATTAGCCAGTGGATATGCAGCTTTTAAAAATAGGAAAGTGAATCAAATTGATCGGTACATATTCATGATCTTCATCCACACTGCTCAGTCTCCAAAGCGAAGATTAAAAACGTTATCTGATTGGTTGATAAAAATAGTGATCATAATAATAGCATAGGTTACCAGAACATGATCCCTAAGCGGTAGCTGTCAGATCTACGTGTGTAGCAGTGGAGATCTGATTTTAGTCAAATTGGTACTAAATCTACTATATTTCAAGTTCATCAAAGTCGTGCAAGCCAGCAAACAACAGGAGAAGAGCAGACAAGATGCATACTGTTCGACAGTATATTCATCATAAGCATAAGATAATACGTTCAACAGACGCCTTGGAAGCTGACATTTAGAAAAATCTCACTCGACGAAATTAACATTGCACACTCACAATTTAAACATTTATAAAGCACATAATTAAAGACATATATAGAGCAAAGATTCTATCATGAAACACCCTATTTGGAATTGTTTTAAAGTAAAGGGAAAAAAACACGAATGAGATCTGAATTTTAAGACATTCCTTTGATTTCAGATAACAGAAAATGAAACCAATATAGACTTTTAAGCAGAACTAATAAAGTTCTAATGTGATTGGGATTTCCTTTCCAATACTTTCTGTTTTCTTTGTCAGTCAGTCAATGAGTTTACGTTTGCGCTAAAAACAAGGCTCGTCATCATACAAATACAATGCTCCTTGCTTCATTTTCTTAAAAAAATAAACATATCACGTAATAGTGATCTAAGCTAATTCAATTTTTAATAATATTTATTGTGATTAGACAAGAAACATTTGAACATTTTCATTTTTAACTTTTTATTTATTTCGTATTTGATTATTCATTTATAAACTTTCATTTCATCTGTGTCCTTCTTAACATACAATCGTGATAATATTCGTTCTGACATTAATCCACATATTCCTTTAATGGTGAATTAATTTAGCTCTTTATTTTAAACCCTCATTAGTTGTTTATACGTTTCTGCTTCAAACCGGATACGTTGTCCTTCTGTGTAATAATCACTATATGAGCTCGATGTTATTGTGCATGTCGTTGAAAAACAAATCACTCATAATCCTTTGTTGATGCTTCAAACATTCAGTAATAAGCACACCTTTACAATTCATATCTAGACTGCATATTTATAAACAGTTAAGGTGTTTCTGTGAATTTGGTATGGTTTATAATTTTGGCAGTCTACTGCGTACACTGTCGCTTGGATTTAGTTTTTTTAGAAATATGAGTCGCCTTTTGACTCTTATTTCTTTTCACTTTTCATGAACCTGTCATAAACGAACCCGTTGTAAAATATATATGTATTTATTGACGTTGGCGCGAGCTTTACGAGTCATAAATTCCGTGTTAGGCACCTTGAGTGTTTGTCAAGATTGATACCCTCACCCCAACATAAAAATAATACTTTCCTTATCAAGTGAACGAATACACACACACACACCCACACACACACACAGATATATATATATATATATATATATATATATATATATATATATATATATATATATATATATATATATATATATCTGTCTGTGTGTGTGTGTGCGTGTGCGCGCGCGCGCGTGTGTGTGTGCATTAACGCATTCAACTATTGATCTATATCAGGGTAAAATAAATCTAACAGTTGTGTTTGCATCTAAAGTCGTATTAATATAATAATACATATTGTCATCGTAGTACTATTATCATTATTATTATTATTATTATTATTATTATTATTATTATTATTTATGTTTCTTCGTTGGTTGTTGCAATTGTAATATATGCAGTTGTGTTTCTGCATTTGAATTTGTTATTATTGGAATGCATTGTGAATAATATTCACATGGGGTTTATTTTCATTACATTCTTGATGAGTAAGTCTGCAGTGCCTAGACATTACAAGTTGCATAAAATGTATAGAATGATATATCTATGATAATCGATTATGACCGATGGATAGCGACGCACAATGTAAAATACACCATAAACATAAGTTCGGAAGCTTAAAATTTCATCGCCACAAAAATGAGCATGTAGGCGGTACTAATGTTGCATACGTGTCATGGTATCTCCACAACCCCTTCCAACAGATAATACCCTTTCCACACAATAACCCTCTAGGACAATAATTGTGAGGTCAATATCACGGTAAGTCAATAACCAACAAGACAACAACCCCATGGCTGTATGGACATAGTACACAATTAATTTTACTATATGTTCTCTACATTTGTTTCTCAGTACTGACCTTTCCACTGTGTGACAATCAATGCAAATCATATGTTAATCTAAAATACCTTCAAAGATGACTTCACGGTGAAGTTCTTGTCAAAGGTTGACCTGCTCTTTTTTAGATCATTGACTGTCAACATAACAGCATGTAACCAGAACACGTATTTCACTTCCGGATCATCACCAAAGCCTTATTACTCACTGTGCACTGTCGCCAAAATACATACAGACAACAACACCCTGAGCTCATATTATCAAGAATAAACAGTTACCTTTAAATCCCTACCAAAAATGCATAAATAAAACTCTTCTATCACCACCAAAATGAGAGAGGAAAAAATGTTCTAAAAATAGACTAGAACTACATTCGTGGGTACTGAACTGGAAGTATTAATTGTGATGTAATTCCGTATCAAGTACTGCAGAATGTCTCTTTTGACATAGTCATGAACCAAAGTAACATTACGTGAAGTGCAATCTGAGTAACATATTCTTTAGGAACCGATTAGTACCTAGCGAGTATTTGCGTGCATGTGAATGCCCCCGCCCTTCCATTTTACCACAGTGCTCTATTTGTAAGAATGGTCGTTTAATTTGTAGCAGCAGTTTTTTATTTGTACTAACACTATTGATATTTCCTGTCAGTAAATTAGTCGAAGTTGACCACAACATTGTACAATCACTGTCATTGTATTTCTCTTTCATTATTTTCATAACACATATTGTGGACTGCTTTGATGTTATAAGATCACCCCTATACTGCAGTCGCAAATGTTGCGTGAATATATATTGTGTTGCATCACGCCACTTTTAATAATAAAGGTTAAACTCTTCATGTCTTTTGTTTACGTCACGTCTACGACCTAAATGTGCTTCCTGTTAGCTATTACTTACAGGAACAATTACATGGTCATTCTTATCCAGAGACCCATTATAGTGTATAATTAACGGCCAATGTCTTTGATTCTGTTTCCCTTTTCCTTTCATGCAAGGAAGACGCGATAGCTTACTAGGTATAGTATCAGACGCGTAATGAAAGATTCTCTGGATCAATAAATTGCCAAGGCCAACCTGTGTTTGCTGCCTATGTGTGTCCTAGGGACATGCACTTAGTCCCCATGTCATAGGCATGAGAAAATAGTATGTCTAAGATGCCAATATAACTAACAAAACAAAACCTATTAAACAAACGTATATTTACTTATCAATTGCAAGTGAACTCATTTCACTGATAGCAGCGATTTAGATCTAAGGACAGGTATCAGTCTATAAATGTTTTCCCATCAATCAAGCCTTCCCTGTCTCAGTATATATGTGTCTAAATGAAAACACTCCATAAAAAACGGGTTACTCAAGGATATGAACGTCAACCTGCGTCCATATATCAAAAAGAGTAATATCTAATCCAGTGTATTCAGGTGAAGATAACAGTTAAGCACTGACCAAGAAACCAAGGCATTTGACACTTGATAAAACGTCATGGAACCATCTATACTACTTTCCTATCGGCGGTAATTCTTGTGAGACATTGCCCAACTTTCTAACATGGAACGTACAACCTGGATTTCAGTGTGGCACAGGAGTGTTGTATGCATTTTGTGGCTTGCAGGTGGGTTGTTTTCTAGTTTTTTTGTACAAAGTAAATGACAGAGCATGCTGATTTATGTGTACTAACAGGAAAGGTACACGTCTGAATAACAAAAATCAACTTATGACAAATTTAACAGTTTTAACTAATTACCCATCATTAATCATACTTTTTCATCTGTAACTCACAATTAATGAATTGGAACGATTTTGTTAAAACGAAATTCAAAACAAGGTTGTTGGGTTTATTCACTCTGCAGTTTTATTATAAGTTTGCAGAATAACATCAAATTGAAGCAGCAATGCAAGTTTTCACCCTTCACTTGTTTATACTTCTTTTTCAAATCACTCCTCTCACGCTCTGTACCAATACCCTTAAACAAGACGAGTGCTAGTTCAGGGTCTGCCCGAATCAGATAAGATCATTAGCCTGAAAGTGCCTCCTTACTCTAATTCACAAGGGCATGATCGAACCTAACCTGTAATGATATTAGGATTAAGTATCATTCTAACAACATCACTAACCACCGCTGCCCTGCGTCTCTTCATTTAAATATTGATAAGCATGATACGGAGAAGGGGTGGGCTATCAATTGGAGACACGGGTTGAGGAGAAAGAAATTCAACCCCGCTGCAGTCAAATTAATTTTAATTTCACTTCTGCATAGGCGAAGTAACAAATTGGCAAAATGCAAGTAATCGATAGGGTTATATATATATATATATATATATATATATATATATATATATATATATATATATATATATATACACGTGATGAAAATAAACATATTATAGTTTTGAATGAAATATTTGCCATACACACTTGTGCCGCTTTTCTTACGTTAGTACAATTTACCTTGCTTGCCATCCATTAGTACTTGACCTATAGCGTGCCCTATGATGTGTCACTTTAAAACATGGTAGCATAATTAATCATTAAATGCAGAAGGTAGAATGTCTTACCAAAATATTACACTGAGACTAAAATGAAAATCTGAAATATGATTAATATTCAAAAATCTGTCATTATTCAGTCTCAAAGATTAACCATAAATATATTGTCATATTTTAAAAACTAAACGTAAAATTATCGACTCTTAATTACTTAAGTACGTTTGTAGGTAGCTATGGATGCACAGTTTCATTTTTTTTTCTATAGACGTACAAATATCATAGTCAATTACGTTCTTCTTATGCCATGCGTTGGCTTCAAATATTTCCTTTTATTTTTCGATCTAGCTAATGACTTGTACGCATGTATAAAATTTTCCTAGACATGCGGTAGAAGAGACAAAATGTCTCAACATGACTGTGTGTTATGATTAAAATAACAATATTTCCCACATATGTTATTTCGCCCCTCCAACAGAAGTAGTTATTTTAAATACCGGAGGTCTCAGATTAAATTAACTAAAGAAGAATACATAAATGAACAGTTCCATATACCGCTATGCGTAACGATCAACTTGTTAATTCACATTGATGGTAATTTATATTCTTTCATTAAATAAAACAAAATTAGTATATTTTAAAATATGCTTGCTTATCATGTATGTCTTTGGTACTGCAAGTTTTAAGTTCGTACTTTGCTCTCATCGGCTCAGTTGTTTTTAGTCAGGTTAATCTTGCCACCTGGATGCAGTAGGTATTTGATGACCTAGTCTGATAAGTAAATACCAGTCAAATTAATGATAAAACGCTAGCACATCTGTGTGTAGCAGGGCAAGAGGAAGGCGATCTCTTAGTGAATAAAACAAAGGAACCAGGACTAAACCACCAAGCTAAATAATAATAAGGAGGACTTTGTATAGCGCCTAATCTTTAAAAGCTCTAATCGCTTTACAACATTAGACAACACCTATAAGATAAAAAATGTATAATGATATGATTACAAAAACAAACACCATAAAATTAGAAAACATTAACAAACAAAAAAAAAACATGCTGAGAATATTTAAAGTAGGAAACATTATTAGATCTTTAAGTATGTTCTTGCAGTCAAAATAAGTGAGTTTTGAGAGCCCTCTTGAATGTGGTCACTGTGTCTTTGTGTCTAAGTTCAGTGGGCAATTCATCCCATGTTGCTGGGCCCTGGTATGCAAAAGAACGTTGTCCGTAGGACATTGTTTTCTCTGTGAGAATAATAAGTATACGATTGTCAGAAGAGGAGCGTAAGTATCTTGCTGGTGTGTACACATGGGTGAGGTCGGATAGGTATGTTGGACGAGAGTACGACAGTGAAACGTATCACAGAGAATACATTTTATGTTTGATTCTGGATCGAATGGATAGCCAGTGTAGGGTACAGAGCAGCGGGGAGGTGTGCTCTGATTGTGGTACTCTAAGTATGATCCGAGCAGCTGTGTTTTGAACTTTTTGAAGTTTCCGGGACTGTCAAAGTGAAAGTTGAAATCTCCAAGAATAATCAAGTTGCCACCTATCTAATTTCCATAGTCCATGAGATTCGGAAACTGCTCCAAAAAGAGAGAGTCAGCCAGCTTGTTTTTTTTCTACTAGGAGGCGGGCGGTATAGGCAGGAAAAATGGACTGACCTTTGCTCCAGTGTGAGTGTGGTTTGGACTAGTTCAAACTATGTGTGGTCGAAATTGAATGTTGTGGTGTGGTTAAGACGTTTTATCATGGAGTTCTTTGTGATGACAGCAATTCCACCTCCGCCTAGAATTACGGGGTAACGACTTGATGGAGCAACCAGTGGATGTTAGATCTGCACAATTGGGATCATCGCCTGATGTTTTTAGCCATGTTTCTGTCAGGACAAATACGTCAATATTCTGGTCGTTGATAAAATTAACTATTTCTGTGCGGCTTTCCGGTAGTACTGCTGACTGGGCATTGAATAATGCAATGCGCAGAGGTATTTATTGGATAGTTGACACAAAGGTTGACGAATTAATAGGGATTTGAATTATGCTATCTAAATTAACGGTCGAATTTGTTTTAAATTGTTGAGTCGAAATAAGGGAGATAACTGAAATTCTTCTTCCTGTTATATGCCGGCTAGCTTTGAAACAACTTTTTTTTTCTCTTCTGTTTACATGTAGGTAATGATGAATGTAGTCCCAGTTCGTTTAGTGTAGAGCACAATGTAGTGTGGAGAGCCAAGGAGTGATCATTTAAAACAATTGATGAGGGTCCATCGTAGCACAAACGGGTTGACTGGCGAGCATCACTTGCTGTCGGTTTGTTCAAAAACAGTGGAGCAAGACAGCTGAGAAAAAATCTAATTGTTCTCATTTCCAAAACAAGGAGATGAAGAAACACATATGAATTTAACAGCCAATACATAATGAACACAATAACGAAGATGAAAACAGGCAACAAGCACAAATATCATGCAAACGGCACTAAAAAACGGAACAGCTGCTTCAAACCGGTTAAGCGATAGCGGCCATTTTGTTTCCAAATGAGCTACCAGTAACCCTTAACATGCAGAAATGAAACTCAAGAGTTATCACCGAAATTTCAGCTCATGAAACTCACTAATTAAGATATCCTTATCCATTATATTGTCCGCTCCCGTGGTCTAGTAGTTAGAGCGTCCTCCTTGGATGTGGGAGGTCGTGGGTGCGATCCCCAGCCGAGTCAAACCAAAGACTTACAAAAATGGTACTAACACCTGCCTCGCTTGGTGCTCAGCATTAAGAGGTTAGTGTTAGGACTGGTCGGCCTGGTGTCAGGATAATGTGACTGGGTGTGACATCATGCTACATGTCTGTGGCATGATGCCCCATTGCTAGACATCACTATAAACTGTCACACTGCAGACATCGTAGCGATATGACTGAATAATTGTTGAAGCTACGTTAAAAATCCAAATCACACACACACACACACACACACACACACACACTTATCCATTATATCCAACTACCCATGTTTATTATGCAAATTTTAGAGGAGGAATCTTAATTATAGTATGTATCACCATATTAATCCTATACCGTGTATTACGATATTACTCATATACTGTGTATCAGCATATTAATCCTATACAGCATATCTCCATATAAATACTATACTGTATATCACCATATTAATCCTATACTGTGTATCAAGATATTATTCCTATACTGTGTGTCATTATATTAATCCTGTACTGTGTCACCCTAACAATCCTCATTAAGCTGCTAAATTATTAGCCGACTTTTTTAAAATTTGCTAATCTTTGAGTAGGCCCAGGAACTATAATGACAAATCTGATTTCATAGACATTTGCAAACCACATCAAAAACAGATCTGGGGTTGACATGTTTAACTGGCCTCATCATACCTCTCCCAGAGCACGTGGTAGTCTTGTTTCAATGATCATGGACACTTTGTGTCAGAGGAAAAGTGTTTATGAAAATTGCTCATGGATTTGCATTACGCCTTGCACTATGTTTGCTATTTCAAAATAAAAACCTAAACAGGCTCTCCGAGACTGTGCAACTAAATATGCAGCGGGTTCTAACATTCACTATACTGTTTTTCACATGTGTTCTCTCTTTTTCTGTCTACATCTATCTGTGTCTCAAACACACTCATATAACCTCAAACACAGGACGTTCGGGCCGTGTAAGGCACAACTGACAGTTTCTACTCGACAATAACCGGAATTTCCAGTTACACATCACAAATAGAACGCACAACC